>OZ026833.1:46034088-46561911 GCA_964023205.1 Lutraria lutraria | reverse complement strand
CACAGAATACAAATATTATTAAGTCCACAATTGAATCTTAACGTTCAATGAGATACGAGTATATCATGTAGAAATTCTTATATTATAAGTAGTGTAAAGATAAACAACAAGCTTTTATTGTACATGTAACCAGATAATGTAATAACCTCAAACATATGACTGATCCTTGTTCTGCACAAATTTGCAAAAAAATGTTGACAAATAACTTTCTGAAAATTAAGAACAATGTTTGTAAGATGCTATCTTAATCATATAAATAAGAAATGTCATACAGAAATCCGAGCGATGAAATTTTGTAAAATTCTGATAGCTTGATATCAATACTTACATCTATGAAAATACATTGTTCTCTAAAAGAGCCTGTTTTATAAAAAAATAATGTCATATAATATTTTAACAGATTTTAAATCCTCATGTTCACCTAGGTATAAACATAATGTTTGTTTCTGGTTACCTGACTGCCTATAATTTTCCCCACAACCCTAGATTTTTAATTAAAATAGGAGAGGAATGGAACATCCACCTTCTCTCTTTTTTACATTTCCACCGACTTTCATAAGCCATACATGTATATAGTATAATAGCCGCAACTTACCTATCTGATTTTTAATGAACATGTAACCATTTAAGTATAAGTGTTCATTTAGTTGTGATTATTCAATGGTGTTTTTATGTATATTTCCTGACTCAATCTGCTGATGGGAAAATACAAAATACCAAAAAAACTAAGACAAACAAGATGTGTTTTATAAACACCATGCCCCTCCGGTTGCCCTTTTTTAAACACAATGACCCTGTGACCTTGACCTACTGACCTGAAAATGCACAGGTCCTGTAGAGGTTGTCATGAGGAACCTACATATTAAGAAGTTTGATTAATGTAGGTGCAGGCGTTTTGATTTCATAATCAAGGTTAAAGTTTGGTACAAACATATGTACTAACAGACAGACAGACAAACAGAGAGACCAAAAACAAAACCAAAAAAATACCTGACCTAAAATATCACAGAATAAAAACTTGTCTAGGCCAACCTTAAAAAATAGTGGTTTGTGGTAATGTGACCCAAATTATGACACTGTGAAGGTTGGCAACCACTTTTACTTTTTTAACTGAAAACTAACAGCTAGAATAAAGAATGAAGTTCTTTGTCCCAATTGCGGTAAAATTTTTAAGGAGTCAGTAGCACAACCGCAAACCAACAATTCTTAAGCATGGACTTATTTAAAAAGAGAATCACAAACACATGTAACAACATATAACAACAGTGACAATGTTAAAAGAATAAACCAAAATATGGTAAAAAACATTAGTACAGAAAAACTTTGTTTAGCAACCACCTGAAAATTAAGAACACCTCATTAAGAAGACCAAATATTTCAGATGCGTTTTCTTATTTATCTGTTGTTTAACAGCTTATTTGACAGCTATGGTTGCCTAGTGACAGGGGAGATAAGATACAAGAGAACTAGGCATTTATATCCCTACACTTTTAAAACATTCTTTCCTAGTTCTTTATGATGCCAAGTGTAAAGCACAGATCTATACATGCCTCATCCATTTCCTCTGATTTTCTATACAGTACTTGGCTTGGGAGTTCACATAGGGACACTGAAAAAGGGTCTCTGAAATACTGAAAGGTGGGGCCACTGGACTACTAATCACCCCTCGGAACAATATTCAATATATCTTTTATATTAGAACTTGATAAATGGACCTTCTTAATGTGAAGACTGAATGATTGTATCTCATTAAGTGGGTCTTAATATAGAAGTGTTACTGTGATGGTTACATTATACATAGCCGTAACATTATAATTGTCCATCCTTTGAATACAGGCCTATGTTTTAAAAACTGTCATTAATTAATTAGAACAAATCTGACCTCAGGACAAAGGTCACATGTCAACAATACAGACATTAAGTCTCTCCCAAAGGTGATCATAGTTCACAGGTGACACTGTACATTTAAAATTCGTAAAAATGTTAAAATTTGGATTAACAATGTGTTATATCAGGTAAAAGATTATTAATATTGTAATACTGGTTTGAAATGAGTTCATATATATACTAATTAAGTAACTATTGGATGTGTACACAAACAGGTGTATAGGTATTATTTCACAAGATAACTGTATTTCATGTTCAATTACTTTAAAAGATGGCAAATGTTTCATTTACAATATAGACTAAGATGGTACATCAGACAAATAATAGAATTCTATCATTTGTATAAAAATATACAAACATGATAATGATCAACATAAATCATCAAGAATAAAATACTCAATTCTCTAATTATTTCAATGAAAGAAAAAAAAACAAAGTGAAATAACTTGTTCAATATTTGAGCCTTGGATTCATTATTTTGCTTTGAAATTGAAACATAGGTACAGTCAAGCCTGTGAACAAAGGTCACCCATCAGAAAAACAAAATATGGCATTTATTGACAGGTGGCCTTTATTTGAAGGTCATTTTATTATAAATAATCAATATAATAGCTTTTACATTATGAACGTTTCAGAGGTGGCCACAAACATAGGTTAGAGTGTTTTTAATTGATGACACATACAAGTCATACCGTTGAGTTACATACTTCCTTCTGAGCAATTAGTATTGAAAAAATCACACAGTTATCGTAAGACAAAAAATCATACATTTATATGTACACAAATCAATTTACAATGGATAAAGCAGCAATAAAAAAGTTACAAAACTTCAGGGTAAAAAATAAACAAAGGCACACAGTGCCATAGACACTGTCCTGTCATTATATAAACATACAAAGATTAACCTGCTTTGTAGACATACGTGCACTGAGATCAGAAATTCTAATTAATCTCACGAGATCCGAGTTTCCAGCATTAAATACGCGATAAATATGAAAATTTTCCTTTTTTCCTTCAGCAAATCTGATCTGATGAATGGATATAGGAAATATCTCCTTGGTATTGGAGCACGTGCTTTTCACTTCAATAAATTCACTCCGATCGTCTCCATCATTGTAGAAAACCTCAAAATCATACGGACTTCCTTTCTCGTTTTCTTCATTTTTCCATATAAACTGGTGAATTTTTCCTGTATCTTTCTGATGTTGTAAATATTGAGCGACTAAAGCTTCACCCCATCGACCAATCTCTTGCTCTCCGGCCTTGTCTCCCAAGGTGAAGGTCACAAATTTGCAAAGGTCATTAGATGAACCAAGGTCATCCACTGAGTATTCTGTAGCCATTTCACTCCAAGTGGGATCATCTATAAATACACAACATCATTCAATATTTACAATTAGTTGCATTTAGAAAGTTTTTTGGACTTATTCCAACTCTTAAAACTTTTCCTAGAGATCCAATGTGTGTTTGATAGCGAATAAAAAGTCCTTTAATGTCAAGAGAACAATAGTTCAAATCTCAATATCAAATCCAAACAATCGTACCATTTAAAGCCTGAATTATTGTTATTATACACATTCATGTAAAATGTGAAACCAATTCATGAAACATTTTTTGAGTTCACACTTGGAAACCAAAATTTGAATGGATGGATAACGGTAACACTCTGCACTTCCGCCATTTCAAATGATGGGGGCATAAAAAGAAAAGTTTTGCAACCCGCAACGCTATTTTTTACCTAGTAACAATAATCATGACTAATAACTTCCAGTCTTATATATGGTATAAACAGAATTAAGGCAGAAGTGACATGAGAATGACAAGAAACTGTTTTCAGACCTTTTCAATTGTAGCAAAATATTATGTTGTCACTTATCTGACATACAATTAATATACTTATAAAAAATATCAGTGAAATCAATGTTTTAAATCTTTATGGCTTTCTGTTAACAGATTGTTTATTGATAGTAAAGTGCTTCAGTCGTTAGACTGTGAGGGAATAATTTATCATAGTCTGTACAAAGGGAATTAACTCTACCTGTATCGAGTCTATTAAACTACCAAACATGATGCTATAACAAAAACCTCTCAAATTTTACTTTAATGTACAGTGCAACCTCTCAAAGCAACATCCTTTGGGAATATCAAAATTATAATGTTGTTGAGAGGTTATTGCTATAGAGAGGTTAAATTAATAGTGAAATTGTACAGTGGGAAAAAAGTATGCTGTTGTTGCAGACTGGTTGTTGCTAAAAGAGGGCAGTTCTGGACAGGTTGTACTGTATGTTGAAAGAATATTTAAAATGAACCTACCTGAAGCAAACCAATCCTGCTGTGTACTGTTCACTTGTCTATGGATAAATCTAAGTGGAGGGGCTTCTGTAAATTTAAAATAGAACTCGAGTATAGAACAAGTAAAAAAAAAAAAATGGTAGTAAAGGCCTTCTTTATAGAGGCAACAAAGTTTTGTCACTTGTTCACAGGTTTGACAGTATAATATGTGACAGGAGAGGAAGACATAGGAGAGGAAGACATAGGAGACATAGGAGAGGAAGACATAGCTAGGAGAGAAAGACATTGGAGAGGAAGACACAGGAGAGGAAGACATAGGAGAGGAAGACATAGGAGAGGAAGACATAGCAGAGGAAGACATAGGAGAGGAAGACACAGGAGAGGAAGACATAGGAGAGGAAGACATAGGAGACATAGGAGAGGAAGACATAGGAGAGGAAGACATAGGAGAGGAAGACACAGGAGAGGAAGACATAGGAGAGGAAGACATAGGAGAGGAAGACATAGGAGAGGAAGACACAGGAGAGGAAGACATAGGAGAGGAAGACATAGGAGAGGAAGACATAGGAGAGGAAGACATAAAAGAGGAAGACTCAGGAGAGGAAAACATAGGATAGGAAGATATAGGAGACATAGGAGAGGAAGACATAGGAGAGGAAGACATAGGAGACATAGGAGAGGAAGACATAGGAGAGGAAGACATAGGAGACATAGGAGAGGAAGACATAAGGAGAGGAAGACATAGGAGACATAGGAGAGGAAGACATAGGAGACACAGGAGAGGAAAACATAGGATAGGAAGACATAGGAGAGGAAGACATAGGAGACATAGCAGAGGAAGACATAGGAGACATAGGAGAGGAAGACATAGGAGAGGAAGAAATAGTAGAGGAAGACATGGGAGAAAAGAATAGCACTTGGAGAACAAGAGTGTTGCCAACGCTAGACTGTTCACCGCCTCAAGGAGACCTATCCACCTATGAAGTTTCATGTTGCTACCTCTTCTAGTTTCTGAGTTACGAGCTACAGTAAAGTTTTTGCAAAGACGCAGATGAGGCAGAGATCAACTTCTTTGAATGAGCTGATAAAAAATGAACGAGTAAGCACAAGCATTTACTTAAATTTTTATATTCTTGTTTCAATGTTGGTTCACTGTCCCATACTAATAATCAAATAAGTTACCTGAATGTTGTTGTCTCTGATGATCATTGACTCTATGTTGGTCCACAGATCCTGAATGATTAGGCTGGGAATGTTTCTCTTCTGAACTAGGCTCCCTATCACCTGTATTAATACAGACACATTAGGTCAGACACTAGAATGGTACCACATTCCACAAACAATTCATTTTTCTTAAGAATTTTCCATTTTTATTGTGGAGATTTGATGGTAATGAACCAACTGATTCAAGAACAAGAGCGCCACCAGTGGTGCCAACGCTCATCTGTTCACTGCCTCAGTAAGATTTACCCACCAAGTTTTGTGTTGTTACCTCTAATAGTTTCTGAGATAAGAGCTGCATGACGCAGACGCCACAGTGGTCACAACAGCTATACCTTTTCATTAGAAACAGACAAGCTAACAAGAGAGATATCTAAAATTGATTCAGACAACAAATACGGTATCATCAGTAAATCAACTGTTTACCAAAAAGTAGATAGTCTATATGTAAAAGAGGTATAGGCAATTCGAGACAGTGTTTGAGCTGATTTTTTTAAAGCACTAGCATGAACTATATGTGAACTATTGAAAATGGACAATTTACCACTAGCCCGAGTGCAAAATTTTTATTAAGTTCACTAGCCCGAATAGAAATTTACTAGCCCCGGGCTGCGGGCTAGTGGGTTAGCATGAAGACTGCAAGATGAAAATGCATGAAAGGGAGATAATCAAAATCCCCTTGATCAAAACATCCATAGTTAAAAATGGTGAAGTGTTAAAAAAAGCTCAAAAAGAAATGTACTGTAGTCATAATCCCCTCAACAAATATGAAAAGGGAGGCAAAATTCTCAAAACTCATGTCAAAATTCCTTTCAAGATAAGTAACATTAAAGGCCCATTAGCTTTTTGAATTTAGTAATACTGAATGATAGATAAAATTATTGTGAAATATAGGAAATATATTTTATTTGCTCTAAAAAAATATTTACATTACGCCTTCCTTTAGCCAAATCTCGTAAAAATGTTGTCTGATGCTTTTTCTTATTTTTTGCAATATCATTGAAGAAAAATACTGTGCTATATTTCTATATGTACTTAGTGATTAAAAAGAAAATTTCAGATTGTTTATGTTGCAACTAAAAGTCAGTTTCACTGATAAGACATCTTTCTAGATAAAATAATTAATTTTAACATCCAAAAAGCTAATGGGACTTTAAGGTATCCATATTACTGTTGCAGGGTCATCTGCTCTGTGTACATGTTGTGTGTATTATGTATAAGTTTTCCTTCAGTGTGTCCTGTGTTGTATGTTAATGTTATTTCTGCAATGTCCTTGTCAATTACCATCTATTTTCATCCATTCATATTCATCCATTAACCATCTCATCTCCTTCATTATCACCATTTCAGGGACTCATTTTTTGTTTCATGTTAGCTTTATCACTACCGTGCACTAATATTGTTACGGGTGACTTGAGCGTGTCCTCATGCCTAGCGCACTTGGACGTTAACCATTGAATTGAACAGTCGTAAAACAATTATCAGGTTTTGTTTTATATTATTTACTGATAGAGGGATATTTTTGCAGTACAAAACCTCCCTAGAGAAAAAAGAAAGAACCCAAAGAGGTTGCAAACTAATACCTACCTTGTTTCGGTATCTCTCGGGTTTGGTGGATTTCTCTAGGATCTGATGGTCTAATGCTGGTAGTTGAATTGTCAGCAGAATTATTTACGTTCTCTTTCTCTTCATTCTTTGATTGTGTCTCAGTTGAAGATGTTTCCATGGAAACAGATGAAGTTGCTGAACTAGCAGTTGGTTCAGACTGAAGCATTCCAGGTATGGTGGGTGGAGAACCGATGTATGAAGATTGATCTTGCATTGGAGACTTGAGTACATGAGCAGCGTATGATTCCTTGTTGGAGTCAGCAGTAGATGATGTGTCGTCTGCTTTTTGGTCCGCAGCCGCTACCCTTATATTTGATGGTAAATCTTTAACTGATTTCATGTAGTCCATACCTTCTGGAGGAGGCCATATGTTAGATGTAGCACGTTCAGAACCGTCGGCTGAAATTAAATGAAAACCAATCAAAAATAACTACAGTGAAACCTGTATCAATGGCCAACTCCAAATAAAGGTCACCCCTTTTAATCAAGGTCACCTGTCAAAAGGGTAACATTATGTCTTTCCCGAAGGTGGCCTTTATTTACATGTTTGACGGTAATTGAAATGAAGAAATACCTCAAGTACACAACACCATTCAAATAACAGCTGGAGCATGTTTCAGTCATAAAATATACTAAATTCCTACCTTCTCATCAACAATTGTAAGAGGCGCACATAACATACATTATCACTTTCTGTACAAAAACACCTCACCCACCTGTCTTTTTATTTGTTTCTATCGTTTTTTCCCTTCCATCAACTGATATATTGCTTATAACATAACTACAACTTGCAAGTGTTCTGTAATTATTACAGACTAGGTGCCATTTATTATGTATTTCATATAATATAAAATAACATGTATTTACATGGGCGGGACTTTACCTTTCACATAAAACATGATTCAAAATGTCATTAATAGGGTCAGTATACATGCATACCTGCGATATTTAACTAACCTCTGATTACACGTTTGTTGTCATTAGCAACCGGTGGCCACATCCTTAATTCAAATGGTCCTTCATGTTGGCTCACTTGTATAATCTCCTCAATTTCTTCCATCACTTCTTCTACAAATACAAGATCCACTTCAATATAACAAGTAAGAAAATTCTTTTACACATGTAATAGGGAAGAAATAGTTCAGAAATAGAACTTAGTTTTGTTACATGTAAGTCCCCCAACTAGCCTTAGTTTTGGAGACTACTCTTAAGTTTCCAACAGCAAATTAAAAGAACCAAATTTCCACTGAGGAATCGTAATTTGTATTCTAACAAAAGGTATGTTACAAAACAATAATAGAAGTTTTGCAATGTTTCTCATTTTGCAACCTATCTGCCCATTTATTTAAGTAACTCTAACATGACTCTTTAGAAACTGAATCCTAGCCGTCACTCGCTCGTTATAGAAGACATATATACCTGGCTCAGGTTCTACTATCTCAGGTTCAGGTATAAATGGCTGTTCTACACTCCATGTGATCTCATCTGGTATATCAGTTATGTCAACATCGTGTCTTTGTAACAAACTTTCGACTGTTTCATCTGTACCACCTGATATAATACCCGCTAACTCAGACAGGAATGCCCTATTATAAGAGATCATCAATAAATAAAGTAAAACTTTAAGACATACATCAAACAAACTTTTAAAATTGTCAACTAGGGTATTATGTTTGAAGTTGTTCATGCAAAAATTGCATCCTTATATACATACATGGATTTGCAACTGCTAAAAATAGCTCTTTTGGTTATACACATTTACAGAAAATAAATGGTGAATAAATGAAGGCGCTGGAGTGTATACAAGCTAAATATAGCAAACTTTCTTAGTCAAGTGCCCATAATTCTAGAAGTTATTATCCGATTTTGCCCATAATCGAACTAAGGCGAAACATTGTAGCCATAAACATTGTGTATAGTTTGATCACAATTGGTCAAGAGCTGTGGATTCTAAAGTATAAGCAAACTAATTGTGGCAGGACGCCGGACATTCATCGATCCTAAAAGTTTACATTAAAGCACTAACAACATAAATGCTTACATTAAAGCACTAACAACATAAATGCTTACATTAAAGCACTAACAACATATAAATGCTTACATTAACACTAACAACATACATGCTTACATTAAAGCACTAACAACATATAAATGCTTACATTAAAGCACTAACAACATAAATGCTTACATTAAAGCACTAACAACATAAATGCTTACATTAACACTAACAACATATAAATGCTTACATTAACACTAACAACATAAATGCCTACATTAAAGCACTAACAACATACATGCTTACATTAAAGCACTAACAACAAACATGCCTACATTAAAGCACTAACAACATACATGCTTACATTAAAGCACTAACAACATAAATGCTTACATTAAAGCACTAACAACATAAATGCTTACATTAACACTAACAACATATAAATGCTTAAATTAACACTAACAACATAAATGCCTACATTAAAGCACTAACAACATACATGCTTACATTAAAGCACTAACAACATACATGCCTACATTAAAGCACTAACAACATACATGCTTACATTAAAGCACTAACAACATACATGCTTACATTAACACTATAACAACATAAATGCTTACATTAAAGCACTAACAACATACATGCTTACATTAAAGCGCTAACACCATAAATGCTTACATTAAAGCACTAACAACATAAATGCCTACATTAACACTAACAACATAAATGCTTACAATAAAGCACTAACAACATACATGCTTACATTAAAGCACTAACAACATAAATGCTTACATTAAAGCACTAACAACATACATGCTTACATTAACACTAACAACATATAAATGCTTACATTAAAGCACTAACAACATAAATGCTTACATTAAAGCACTAACAACATAAATGCTTACATTAAAGCACTAACAACATACATGCTTCCATTAAAGCACTAACAACATAAATGCTTACATTAAAGCACTAACAACATAAATGCTTCCATTAAAGCACTAACAACATAAATGCTTCCATTAAAGCACTAACAACATAAATGCTTACATTAAAGCACTAACAACATACATGCTTACATTAAATTACTTACAACATACATGCTTACATTAAAGAACTAACAACTAACAACCTAATTATAGTTTACCTTAAAGTGTTATTGCAGGCTCTGTCACCACAGCTGAAGTATCTAGCTATCTCTTTATTGATTTCTTGTGTTGAATCAACATGTTCTCTATGAATATAGAATGTTGGTGGAGCAATGGAGCATATTTCTTCCCTTATTTCAACAACAGGTCTACCCATAGTCTTACTTTCCAGGACATAACTCACTTCTATCTTTTTAGTCTAGAAAACACAAGGTATAGAAAAATATCTAAAGACAAGAATTCAATGCAAATGGGCCAAGATGGCACTTTATCGCTCACCTGAGAACAAAGGCACTATAATTAATGACCAGGTAATATAGTTTCCATCTCGTAAAACCCATTTTTACATATATTTTGAGATCAAAACCAACAATGAAAGTATAATACTGTTAAACAAGCTAAAACGTAGCAAATTTTCTAATCCAAGGGCCCATAACTCTTGAAGTTCTGGTCCGATTCCACCTATAACTAAACTTGTCCAAGACCATAAGGTCATACACATTCATTGTAAATATGATTAGGATCGGTGAATAAATGAAGGCACTAGAGTGTAAACAAGCTAAAATATAGCAAATTTTTTAAGTCAGAGGCCCGTAACTCTTAAAGTTCTAGTCCGATTCCGCCCATAATCGAACTTGTCCAAGATCTTTTGGTTATACACATTTACTGAAAATATGATTAGGATTGGTGAATAAATGAAGGAGCTAGAGTGTAAACAAGCTAAATATAGCAAATTTTTAAAGTCAGAGGCCCATAACTCTTAAAGTTCTAGTCCGATTTTGCCCTTAATCGAACTTAGCCGAGACATTGTGGCCATATACATTGTGAGCAAGTTTAATCAGCATTCGTTAAGAGCTGCGGATGCTAGAGTGTAAACAAACTAATTGTGGGTAGACGCCGACATTCATCAATCCTAAAAGCTCACCTGATGAATCAGGTGAACTAAAAAGCTGAAATATAATATTTGATGTAAAGATTCTCGGTGATGTATTTATGTTCAGATTTTGAAAACAAAGTTCTTGGTTGTGTTTTAATACCACTAATATTAAATACAAAGATTTAAAATGTCAAATGTCATATACAACAAACTGTTTTTTTTTCTCATACAAGTTTATATACAAATAATTATTGTGTTTGTGCTACAAAAACAGTTATCTCTAAATACGTAATCAGGAATATAAATTACCAGCGAATGCAAACATAACACTCATTTAATTAACAATTAATATTGTATTGTATTATTGTATTAACAAGACAAAACCAAACATTTTAACATCATATTTCAATACATTATATCCACCTCAGAGCAAAGACAATGTTCTATATCAAATAAAAAGTAAAAGAGAAAACAAAAACTGCAAGGTCTCAATATTTACTATGCTATAATTTTTGTTCAGGCTAGGATTAGTGTTACTCAACTTGACCCAAAAAAATGAGAATAGGAAGGCCAAAAAACATTTATTTTCTATAATTTTCTTAACATAACAAGTTTTATACTTTGGAGGTACAATTCATCCTAAAACATTTTCGTACTTTGGACTGTTCAGATACAGAAACTTAAGGGTTCATGCCAAATAAAGTGGGTAGGTCAGGTAACCATGGATATTAATTTTTCTGACTTTCTACAAGTAGAACTTACTTGATAGAACTGAGCAGTAGCTAGTATTTGTTGTGTATTCCTTTCATCATGTTGTGTGTACACTTCCTCAAATCTTGCCATCAAAAACTGCTGTACAGATGGTACAATATTATGGAAATAAATCTGCAGTTTATCACAACGTTCAATCATATCTGGGACTGTTTCCTTGCTGACTACATCACTTAGTTTCTTTATAGGACACATCTGTGTGACAACATCAATCATTTCTTGTTGAATTGTATCATCTAGAAAATAACATTAGATGAACTAAAATGCCTGCGCTGAGAGCTTAGTAAACAAGTTGCCACATTGGCCCTTTATCGCTCACCTGAGAACCAAGGCCAATTATCAATGACCAGGTAATATAGTTTCCATCTTGTAAAACTCATTTTTACATAGATTTTGAGATCAAAACCAACAATGAAGGTATAATACTGTTAAACAAGCTAAAACTTAGCAAATTTTCTAATCCAAGGGCCCATAACTCTTGAAGTTCTGGACCGATTCCACCCATAACTTATCATGTCCAAAACCATAAGGTCATACACATTCATCGTAAATATGATTAGGATCGGTGAATAAATGAAGGCGCTAGAGTGTAAACAAGCTAAAATATAGCAAATTTGCTAAGTCAAGGGCCCATAACTCTTGAAGATGTGGTCTGATTCCGCCCATAATCGAACTTAATCGAGATCTTTTGGTTATACTCATTCACTGAAAATATTATTAGGATCGGTGTATAAATGAAGGTGCTAGTGTGTAAACAAGCTAAAATATAGCAAATTTTCAAAATTAAGGGCCCATAACTCTTGAAGTTTGGGTCCGATTCTGTCCATAATCGAACTTGTCCAAGATCTTTTGGTTATACACATTTACTGAAAATATGATTAGGATTGGTGAACAAATGAATGCGCTAGAGTGTAAACAAGCTAAATATAGCAAATTTTGTAATTCAAGGGCCCATAACTCTAGAAGTTATTATCAGATTTTGACCATAATCGAACTTAGCCGAGACATTGTGGCTATATACATAGTGAGCAAGTTTAATCAAGATTCAAGAGTTGCAGTTGCTAGAGTGTAAACAAACTAATTGTGGACGGACAACGGACGCCGGACATTCAACGATCCTAAAAGCTCACCTGATGAAATAGGTGAGCTAAAAAGGGGCCATAACTCCAAGGAAAATCTTTGAAAATCAAACTTGAGTTGCACATATATTTTATTACTATATACCTTCACATACATTATGAAACCAATCCATGAAATATTTCTCAAGTTATTGCTTAGAAACCAAAATCAGAGCGGACAGAAGAACAGACGAACAGGGGTATCACGTTATGCCCTTCCACCATTTCAAACGTTACAGGCATAAAAGTTGGGAATCCGGACAAAAGCTCCCCCGTTCATTTTGATAGGGGCGGACAAAAGCTCTCCTATTGTTTTACTACCCCGGACAATCACTCTCCTGTTATTTTTGCACCCAGTTGGGTGAAGATATGAAGAAAATTTTACCTACAAGTACATTTTCACAGAATCCAGTTCAATATCTCAATGTAATGGAATGACTGAGATCACTTTATGGTGCCTTAAGTATGGCGGGGTGTATGGGCTAGAATCAAATGTATTCATTTTATATGACTGTATTTTTTTTTCAAAACATGTTTTGAAGTCTTCTATTCTGCCTTCAGTCCAATGATAGTCATGTATTGATTGATAATAACTCACATACAACTCAATGTATTAATTTTTTATAAAATAACAATAAAACATAACATACCTTTAGGTGGAAGGAGCCTACTAACTTTCCCTTGGCCTTTTTTCTTGTATTCCATGTCAAGAAAGTGAACATCTTCTTTAGCTTCAAACATCTTCTCATACTCCTTATTGTCAGCAATAAATGGTTCATCTGCTAAACTAACCCATACCTGACCTTTAGTTGGAAATACCTGAAGTTTTAAACATTTTAAAAAAATATTGATATTAAAATTAAAATTTAGCGCATAAGCGGTGTCAATGCTTGTCTGCTCACTGCGTTAGTGAGATCTATCCATCTATGAAGTTTCATGTTGTTACTTCTTATAGTTTCTGAGTTAAGATCTATTTCCAAGTTTTTGCACTGAGATGACACTAAAGATGCAGTAGTCAAAATAGCTCAATTTTTTCTTCAAAAAACAGACAAGCTAAAAACTGAGAATCACCCAACAATGTTACTTGTCTCTCAATGAACTGAATAAGAACTGACACTGCCATGTTAATAATTATCATACAATACATGTCACCTCACAACATACATGATAAATGCCTACTGGCTATGAGAACTAATTGAATGCCATTAATGAATATTAAATAGCCTTCATTATGTATTCGTAATACATAATATAACATGGATCACACTCACTAATTGTAACTGAACTAGCATAGTACATATAATTCCATTACCTTCTGTTTCTTTAACTTCTCCAGGAGTTTGGTCCTTATTGGCTTCAAGGCAACCTCTGCCTCTTTACTGTCTAGTCCATCATGGTAGGAGTACATAATGGAACCAATGGTGGAAAAAAGTTTGAAAACATCATGTAATATGTCCGTTTTCTTTGGTGTAGAAGTACTACACAGGAGACAAAGTAATTCCAGATACTCGTCAACACTTGGATGTTTGTCTATTTTACCCTCGGTTGTAAAAAGCTCAACTAGCTCTAGTCTGTCCATATAGAAGATCTGCATGATTCGTTTGCAGCTTAAGTCCGAGTGGAATTCAATCAGAAGCTGTCTGTACTTTTCCATCAGTCCTGTTTTATCACAAAGCCAAACTTCTTCTCGGCTCAAGAATTTACCAGGAATTACTTCACCACGTTGTTCAAGATCTTCCTTCTTGTTCGGGACAAAAAGTACGGGAGATTTTTGCAATAAATACCTTAAATCTTGTCTTGTCAATTTGACGGACAAATCTTTGTATACTGTTTTTATATGAACCAATGAAGTGCAAAAATCAGCCGGTGTTGCAGTGTTTGACCTTGAACTCCAAGTCAACAATTTTTCTTTCACTGTTTCTATATGGACAGACATCTTCAGACCAAGAAATCCGAAAAATGACCCTCCTTCAATCTTCACATCAAGATACAGAACTTTCTCTGCCATCAGATCTAAAACATCCTTTGATCGTAAATATAAACTAGACGGCTCCTTCATAACAGTTTTAACTTGGCGGTCCACAGTACCATCCGGACATAAGTTTGTTTCTGTTTCAAAACCAGGCAACCACCGACTTGTACGCAGCATAATACTGAAAGATGTCTGTGTTTCTTTAAGAACTTTGCCATTTTTATCCAGTACATTTGTAGAACAATACTTTGAGTAGTGTTTGTCCCACATACGGTCTAGGCAAATACAAAGGGATCTCATTTGTTCAGTAAAGACCGCACCATCTGGACACAGGTTTTCATGGATCAATTTCTCTAATTCAACACATTGGTAATCATCGACTATGTATTCTTCCTCTGTAGGCCAAACACCAGACACAGCTGACCAACAGGAAGAAGCCTGCAAAGATGGAGAAACAAGATGTGAAGGTATAAATAAACAAACAGAATTACAATCAAGTAACAAGAGAGCTGCAAGCAGTGCCAACCCTCGTCTGTTCACCGCCTCAGTACAATCTATCCACCTATAGTTTCATGTTGCGACCTCTTACAGTTTCTGAGTTATGAGCTACATTCAAGTTTTTGCACAGACACAGATAATGCAGTGATCACAATAGCTCAACTATTTCTTCGAAAGCAGCCGAGCTAAAAATCTATGGTAAATGTAATCAGACCAGAAAAGAAAGTTGCTTTTCATGATACTTGACAAAAAGTTGTCACAATACTTCTTTTCCTAAATATATGTTTCATACTTTAGCGGCCCAAATACTATCACACTACATGAGGATTTTGCTTAAGGAACTTTACAGTCAGCACCAAAAAGTAGGGTTGATAGGGTAAACAGAAATACATCTATTTTTTCTGACCTAAATTCAATTATTTAAGTGCGCAAAAATGAAACAGCATAGTATTACGTCTGTGCAAAAAGAAATGATATTCTAAAACTGTATGTTGAAATAATGTGACCGCTAATTAAAAGTAGGCATTAATATTGTATTGCAAATCAAATGAACATTAAGAACAACATGCACAACTGCCACAGACATACCAGGCTGTCTTTTGAGATCTGTACTTTATTTTTCCTGACAGACAGGAAATCTTCAACACCTAATTTTACAAAGAAGGCTCGCCAGCTGATCACATCAGCTTGTTTTGGTTGTGAAGGCAGATAGCATGTGCTAACAGTGGTCCAGTCATATCCTGAAAATAAACCATGGCTTAAATGTGCACTCAATAATGTTGGACAATTGTATATAAGAAGACTGGGATACAATTAGAACACAAAGTAAAACCTCTCCAAAGCAACACCCTTTGGGAGAAGCAAAATCATGTTGCTGTTGAGAGGTTGTTGCTCTAGAAGTGAAATTAATATTTAAATCGTGCAGTGGGAAAAAATCATGCTGTTGTTGAACGGAGGTTTTCGCTCAAGAAGGGGCCGCTCTGCACTTGCGATTTAATTCTTACGAAGAATTGTCATTGGATTGGCATCTTAAATCTTGTAGACCAACTAACCATTGGTAAGCTACTGTCACATGAGGAATAACGTCAGAAACATTACAAGTTTCTCTGTGAGTGATAATGCAACCATGGATATACAGTAAAACCTGTTTATAAGGGCCACCCTTGGGAAGGGAAAAATGTGGCCTTTACTGACAAGTGGCCTTTATTCAGAGGTTATTTCGTTCTAAGTAATTAATGATGTTTTGAAAAGAATCACCTTTATTCACAGGGAGGCCTTTATTTAGAGGTGGACACTAACACAGGTTTGTACAAAATACAATTAAGATTTTAACTTACCTGGAAAATTTCGTTTTAGATCAATGGAGTTTCCATAATTTTGTGGAAAGTGTACACAATCTTGATAAGGATGTTTAAATTCATGATTAGTCCAGACAACAGCAACATCTTTAACATCATCCATGTTACACACTGATGGTTGTTTGTCTGTCTGTAGCTTGATATATATTAAATATGATATCAGTGTATTCTTTGATTTTGTCTGAAATGTATGAACAGAAGTGACTGACACATAATTACCATAACTACCACAAATACAGTGTAATGTTGTTGTTGAAGGGAGGCTGTTGCTCAAGAGGGAGCCGCTCTGCAGAGGCTGAACTGTACTGTATTTAGTACATCTATAGTTTTTTTTCACAGGGGTTTAACATCGCACAGCTGACTTTCCCAGCTTTAATTACGCCAAGTAAGAAATTGTAAAGTTCTCTGCCACAAGGATAAGGTATCAAAGTTTAGATTCATAACACACATATGAGTCCATTATGATGGATTTTATGTCTTGCTTACTATGGTCTAGGTATAATTATCAAACAAGACACCCAGTTCAATAAATGCATATATCCCTGGTGGCAGCTTGACTTAGCCTTGTACAGACAGATGCACAAACTAATGAAAGGATACTTAAGTGGCTTTTCCATGTTAAATTTAGCCACATAAACCCAATCTTAGCCGTATAAACCCATTTTTGGACACTTTTTAAGTGGCTCCCATAGAGACAATGAGTCCTAACCCTAACCCACTTGTCACTCTTACCCATTTTGTTTGTACGGAATGGCAGACAAGGCAATTAGTATATATGTTCCCTACATCATTCGATGCCGGATATGAAATGTACATGAAAATCAACCATACAGGGAGATAGGTTTACCTTCCATGTGTCAGATTTGAGTACTGGAATAATGTGATGGCTGATCACATCACTGGGTGACATCTTCTTGATTCCAAGTCTGACAAGTAGTTTGTGAACCTGACTGTTTACTTCATCATCACCAGTGTTCAATAACAATGGATGAAGACTGTTCACATCTTGTTGTAAGTAATAAATTGGATCTGTATAAAAACACAAATTGTTGTCAACATGAATTAAACAAGAATATCAAATTAAAAATTAAAATTTTAACTTATTCTCAAAATAAGTAGTCTGCATATTAAAGACAAGCACATGACCAGTTGAAATAAGAAGAAGCATTTTGTCTGAAACAAAAAGCTATTAAAAAGTTTAAAATGATAACTGATAGATCATATATGAATCATCAATCAAATTGAACTAAGACACAAAATTACCATATTTCATTTATGTTTGGAGGAAGGCATATTTATAACCCATAAGTTCTAATGTTGCCACAAGATAATATAACAAGAAATGCTGATAAGCCTTCAAACCTCATTGAGCAGACACCATTTTCCTATTTTCAGTAATAGTGACTTTGGCCTTGATCAAAGAACCCCCAAATACATTCCCAAACAACTACAGTCAAAACTCGTTATATCGAAGTTTGTGGGACTTGCCAAAATACTTCGATATAAACGAACTTCGATATAGGAATTTCGATACCCGTGGCTAAAGTCAGTGTGTCGTAATAATAACGTAATCGTGTTATTTAGTGTACGGGATTGTAACGGGTTATAAGAATACGGCATTTATACCGGTACTTATACGGGTACTTTCGATACATTTAATTTGCTATATACATAATTATGCATAAGATAGTTTTAAATGAGCGTATAGCAGCATTAATAATAACTTGTTTCATCAACGAAAAGTTTGTATCAGTTTTATAATCGTGAGAATGGACACTAATATATTTATACAGCTGTCAATAATTAAATATCGATTTTAAATTGTAGGTGTTTGTTTGCGGAAAAGGTGCGAACATTTCTTTTGTAAGTTGGCGACATAATTGGTTCGACATAGATGGTCACTTTATAGTTGAAAATATTTGGTTCGGACCGAAAATCTACTTCGATATATAAAAATATCGAGAACCGCGAATTCGATATACGTGCGTTTTTTTAATATGTAATAAGAAGGAAAAAATCGGGACTTTATTTTTACTTCGATATAAGCGGGATTTCGATATAAGCGATTTCGATATAATGAGTTTCGACTGTACTAGGTATCTATTAACATTTCACATCATCAAGTTTGCTAGCTTAGGTTGTAACAACCTATGTCAAATTGCCCCCACTGCTGAATTATGTGGGGTAGCTTGGTAGTAGCATGAGGATAGAATGTGGTTAGTACTGATTAAGGCATGAATGAAGTCCAGGGAAGCTGGTTAGATTAACTGCCCTCCACAATATAAATGAAATAATGTTGAAAACGGCGTTAAATCCGATGAAATAAATAAATTTGATAACCAGGGCTCTCTTCTTTGTTAATTTCTGGTTGCCATGGAAAAAGAAACTGTGACAGAAATACAGACACTTACCTTTCTCTTGTCTACTTTTACCAGAATCTGGTATAGGATAAAATACAGTTTTATCTTGAAGTGAAACAAGCTCTCCATCTGATAGAGGCAACAATGGATGAGATTTTATAGTTTGAAGTATCTCATCTTCATTGTGGAATTCATCCAGACTACAGTACATACAAGCTAACCATTGTGCTATCACAATCACATCTTTGTCACCCTCTGTGAACAAAATAAAACATATTATTAAAAAGTCCATTCAAACATTAACTCTTTCATTGCCAATGAGGCAGGCATATCCGTCTGCAGAAATCTCTGTATATTTGCAAATGTGACAATACCTATCTTCACAAATTACTGCATATTTTTCTACATGATGGGTATACCCAATTGGGAATTGGTTGAATAAGCTTGTATTCTTAGAAATTCCCTGGCAATACAGTGTACAATGTAGGTAGTATGTGCCTGGTAGTGAAAGGGTTAAGTGATGAAAGAAAAAGACAACATATCAGGCCAAGTTTAAAGTTGGTATATACACAATAGAAAAAGATAAATAAAGTGCCCCATGGAAAAACTTGTAAGGGAAGAGGTCTTATATAATCATGAATCCACGGCACAACCACTCACACATGTACAAACACACTGAGACAATGAAACATGATTTCATTATCTTTATTAATTCAAAAATAATCTTTTCTCATCATTTACCAAAAGCCATCATTACATGTATATATGATATAGCTCATTCTAGAATTGATTAATATGTAAAACTTACTGCAATGACTTCCCATGTCAGTAATCAGGGCACGGCCCAGTTTGGAAAGATGTTCAGAACTTAATGTTTCAATACCCAGGCACGAAGTCAGTGCTGTGTTCAGATTGGAAGCCACATCACTATGGAGATAGTATAAATTCAGATGTGTCTGTAATAGTTCTGGTGTAATAACACTACGTATACGATGATCTTCAACCCTGACTGTCTGGGAGGGTATCTTCCAGCTGATTATACCTGAGTATAAGTAACGATAAATCCAGGTCATTGACACTAATTAAAGTCAATAGTTTATCTAACAATGAATTAATCATTGTAGACACTGAGAGAACCATTGTGTCATAAAATAAGCATGTCAAAATATTATCTTGTGAAATGTAAATTCTTTGAATTGTTATTGGAATCTATCATCTAATGTTAAAAGAATTTTTCTGAAATGTAAACTACAAATGTATAAGCAAATGTGTCAGCTTTTTAAAGTTTCCTTAGCCAAGAAATGTCTACGAAAAAGGCCCCTAGAAGGCAACATGTACAAAAATGTACATGCTACAGCTGAATACTGTATGATAAATACAGTATCTTAGGTGCTCAAGAATATTCAATGATCACAGAGGGCAGACAAGGAAAACCAAACAGTAAAAGTGATTTAGTTTTACAGCAGTGTTATCTAAAGCAAACCTTGACTGTTAGGTTGTGTAGGAATACATGGTTTTCCTTTCAGTTTTCTCAAGATATCAGCAGCAACAGGTTTAAAGAAATCTAAAACCTCATCTTCCATAGGAACAAACTGTAGGAATGTACACACAGCATTCATGGTGTCATACTCTGGGTGAGACTGAAAACATACAAAATAAGTTTTGATATTTATATACATTTTTTGTACATGTATTACGCTTCAACAATACTCTGAAACTAGAGCTTTGTCACAGAGGTGACTAATACCCCAGCCGCTGCTTTGACACTAAGAATGGCATTGTACACTACATGGTTAAGTTCCAGGGCACATAACTCTGGAATGTGTGGATCATTGGACATGGAAATTGTGTCTTGCTCATCCACACTTCATGGTGATGATATATTTCGAATTTCATTGCAATCACTTAAGGAATGTGAAAGTATTTCGCTCCACAAACTTGTGAAATAGTATGTGGATGAATGGACCGCCGGACCAAAGACCAACCAACAAACAGAGTGACTCCAATAATATACCCCCCCTCTCAAACTTTGTTTGCATGGGTATAATAACAGCCTAATATAGATATTAGATTTTATAACAAACCTACCTTAAACACATCTAGTGCATCAATGAAGACTGTATGAATCTCATTTCTCAACCACTGATTCCATGAACTATCTCTATCTACGTCTTCTCTACTTGACGGTACATCAAAGTCTCCTACAATCAGAGGGTAAATAACATTAAAAATGTTAGCTGAATTTTACATAGATGTTTTCTCTACTGATAGAATACTTGTAGCAATTAATTAAGATCTCATAAATATTATAGAAAATTGTACTCAAACAACACAACATTTGTTACAGCCTTGAATACAGCAAAAACCAAAGAATACACAAATGCTGCAAGACATATACAAGTACAATGTGACCTCTCCAAAGCAACACCCTTTGGGAGAAGCCAAATCCTGTTTTTGTTAAGATGTTGTTGCTGTAGAGATGTTAAATCAGTAGTTATATCACAAAGTAGGAAAAGATGCTGCTATTGCAGGGAGGTTGTTGCTCAAGAGAGCTTCGCTCGAGAGAGGTTGTACTGTACATGTAAGATGTATAATTATGTAGCTGTTCATGAGATAGATAGAGTTTATCACTTTGTTTGTTTACAATTAAACATACAATGTGATTAAATAAGTTACCTTGTATTATAAATCTGAAGCCATAACTACGTAGAGGAAGGAAGGCAAACACCGGCTGTTTGGGAGGCAAAACCTACAAGTAATAATTTCAAAATTAGAACTATTTACAGTCAAAAGGTTGCATGAAGCTGACTGACTGTTGAAAACCACCAACATTATTGTTTGTTCTGACAACAAATGTCAGTTGATGAAAGATTGCAAAGTACATGTATATTATGTAGATGACATGTCATAATTGGCAAGTTATACAAACATTTATACAAAAAGTTATATGCAAAATTACTGATGACCTTTAACAAAGTACAAAATAATTTAATGCAATAAGATCATATACATGTCTTATGAACAATCTTTGTCCAGATGATTTGGTTTGAAAAAGCTAATACAATCTCAGAAGATGACTTCACTTATGATAAGTCTTCTGTCCAGAAGACTTGACAGTGAAAGTTAATACAATCTGAGTATATGACTTACTTTATGAAAGGTCTTCTGTCCTGATGGCTTAATAGGGAAAGCTAATGCTATCTCAGTAGATTCAACGTCTGCTCCAGATTTAGCTTGTAATGATATTTTACTGGCATCTAGTGTTGATTTTACGACAAGCCATCTCTCACATGTATTACACTCAGTATGTTGTATCTCTATAATACTGTTACCTACATCTCGACGGTGCATCGTCTTCATTCCACTTTCAACCTAAATGATATTTGTAACATATTCTTAAGAATATATCAATATAAAATGTTAAAATGACTCATTCCCTGAATTACATAAGTGACCTGAACACAATAGAATTCTCAGGATGCAGACTTCTATACAACTCAGAATTTGAAAAGAAGCACTTACAGTACTCTTTGTGGTGATTGCTTCAAAGTATACATATACTACTATTGATTAGATTTGGTCATTTAAGCATCATATACCAGGACAAAAAATGAAACAAGAAGATGTCCATCGGAGTATACTGTATATTATATATTTGTATGTAGGTCTACTAACTTTATTTAAATATTGAGTGTGTGATCCTTATCTAATTATAGAGCAGACAACTATCAAGGATACTAGATCCAACCTGCCGCAGGTGTTCACATAATAAGTCCCATCCAGACAGGGGTATAAAAATTAGACCCAGGCAGGATTTAGATAAAAAAATTATAGTAATACATCAAGTAGTTAATTAAGAACTGTAATCGAATTATAAATCTCTGTGGTTTAACATCACACCAACAGTCAGTGTCATTAGCAACTTTTCCAGTTTTTACGGTGTAGGAAGACTTCAGACCTGAGTAGAACCACACATCTTCCATTAGCTAGCTGGCCAGCTTCCTCAATGTGCTTTTTTCCTATTTCATGATTGGATATGTTCTGTGAGGGGCTAGTGATTATTAGTCAGAGACCACAACTAGTTGAAGACAGAAAGCCCCAATTAATCTCTACCATAGATTATCAATTTAAAATATGGAATGAGCTGTAGCAGTGTGTTTATTGTATTTATAAATTGGCCGGGATATTCCCCAGCCTGATTAGTTCAGTTGGTAGAGCATCTGACTTGCAAGCAGGAGGTTGTGGGTTTGAGTCCTGCATTGGGTACATTATTTTCCTGCTACATCAGAATATTTGGCTTCATGAAATAATGTAAGGAATCAGATATGTTTTTTATTAGACATGAAAACAAATCCAATACAGCTATATGTCAGCTTATAATGAGTATATAATTACCTTATTTTCAACAGTGATTTTTCTCAATCTATGAAGAAACAACAGTAATGAAGGATGGATATCATTAAATCTGGCGGCCAGTGTACGTGTTTGTTTTATCATATCTGTCTTCAGTCTCAGTATAATGTTTGTGGTCCATCTGTAAATATATAACATAAATATTGTCCACAATATGTACCAAGCCCCGAGGTAATAAAACTCGAGAACCATCCCCGAGCTCAAATCTCAAATCCATCCTAAGAGTTTTATGGTGGAAAAGACATCACAGTTTGAATTTTAAATTCATATACAGATCTTTCTGTCAACTGAATATTGTACGATTATTTTAATTGTAGCTTTATCATAATTGACTAAGAAAACTGAAGGATAAAGTATGAGATTTGAGCTGATCTCAGTTTTATAACCTCAGAACCAGGTGTTCTGTATATGATACACTGTACACATACCAATACGGAAGCAACATTATAATATTATGAACATATGATCCATAGAAATAAATATATGTCCCTGTGGTAAAGTAAAAATATTCAAGCTGCAACCTGATCACAATTATATCAATCATACAAACATTTTGTTCTCCGTTTGAATCTCAGCACAGATGATATAAATGGAAACCTAAGATACATAATCACTTTAACTAGTGATTGTAATCAGTCCATGAAAATTTCTTTGATTATACAGAGGCAAAAGTCAGTGATCAATCGATTAAAACTCATTAAATAAGAAATGATCAAATATGTTACTATTGCATGCATTTAACAATCCTTACACCAATTGAATAGCACAAAATCATTAAGAATTGAAATATTAAATGATTTAACATTATTAAGATGTTTGAGTAACCATCACCTCGTAATATACTGATTATTAAACAAACTACACTACAGGCCAGAATTATGCTGCATTTACAGTAACAGCATCTTTAAAGTAAAACTGCATAAGGTCTGCAGCACTTTACTCAAGAACGACAACTATGTACAGAAATCAACAATCCGTTGATGAAATTGGAGCATTGTCATCGTCACGTCAAAGACCATTCGTCAATGATTCATTGAATAAATGATTAATCAGAACATCACTAACTTTAACCAATTCAACATACCCATTGTCATCAATTTGTTCCTCTGTAGGAATCCAGTGAGGTAAAATATATCCCATAGGTCCACTGTTTACATCAAACTTGATATGGAAACCATTAGAATGTACTTCTGGTGAATCAGTCACCCTGAACACTGACTTGAATCCAATACCTTTCTGACCTGTTCAATACAAATGTATATTAGTTTCTACTCTGTAGTTTCAAAACTTAAATCCATTATTATATTTCAGTGTATTGTTCAACAGAGCATAGGAATTGAACTTGAAATATTTTTCAAAGCATTTTTATTTTTGCAAAAGCAATGAAAGCATGAAAAATGTATCTTCATAACCCTGAATCTTAGAAATAAGCAAGGAAACATACGTATTTACAAACATTACTAATACGTTTTCTTTAGAACAGTTTTCAACCAACTTCTGTAGATACAAAATACATGTATGGTTTTACTTACCAATGTAGCCAAATTTATGTTTTCCTTTCGTACTTCTACCCACATCACATAATGCTCTGATATCTTTCTCCCGGAAACCAAGTTCATTATTGAGGACATATATCCCATCATGCTCTATGACAAACTTCACTGCGGGGCAGTCATCTTTCTGGTTACTAAGGAGATTCTCATCATAACTATTGTCGTCTGCATTTTGTATAAGTTCCAATACAAAGTGGGTATCCTTACTGTATAAATCTTTAGACAAACGATCCAAACTTCTACCCAGACGTTCTTGTTGGACCTAACCCAGATATAGCACAAACATTTACAGCATAAGGCTTATCAGGCCATTGAGCTATACAAAATCAAGAACACAAAGTCACGCAAGATAATACAGGTAAAGTGCCACCTCTGCAACAAAAGCGGCCCTCTCTTGAGCAACAACCTTACTAACAGCATGATTTTTTTCACTTCATGATTTAAATACCAATTTAACCTCTCTAGAACAACAACCTCTCAACAACAACATGATTTTGCTACTCCCAAAGGGTGTTGCTTTGGAGAGGTTGCACTGTACATACAAAAATAATCAGCCTAAAACACATTTCCTAGTGCTTTTAATGTATTTAAGCCATTTACTCTATGTCTACAATAAAACATTAATTTGTTACATCTATAACCTAAGCTTTTAAATAGTGATTAGCGTTCTTAACTTTGGTCCAGATATTAATACAGTATGATTTTAAATCTGCGGGGATTCACGATTTTTGGACAAATCACCCGATCCATACTTTAAACGTAAAAGCATCAATAAAATACTCTGTTCAATTTTGAAATCTTGACCCATATAGAACAATATGTTTTGCAAGAATTTTAAGGTTGTGACCTTTTATATCCTACATGTATAGTTCATGGTACATATATCTTATAACCATACCTTCATAAGTCTTTCTCCATCATCACTAAGTTGTATACCAACACCAAACTCATCTTTACGTATCTCATTAATAAAGGCTTCACACACAGAAACTGCAGGTTCAGCTGAACTTTCATCTGTACCAGGTTTGTCTTCTTCATCTGATTTCATAAAATAGGAGTGTTTTAAAAGGTACATTAAATGCATCTATATGTTGCATAATGTGTCTACCTTTTGCATAACATATCTACATTTTGCATAAACACATTCTTTGCTTCTATATTTTGCATAACATACTTTACACATCAATATTTTCAATAAAATGCCTATATTTTATTTTTCAAGTTTTCTTTATCAGTTCATTGTTTAAATATATTTTGATCATTATAATCTACATTACAAAGCTCAAAATACCAGGGTTGTCCAAACATGCCATCCATCTAAGTATTAGACTTAACATACTTTTAACTGAACTCAAGTGTTCAAAGTGATCATTGGACATATAACTGAAGTACAATACTAGAGATTTAACAAACTGTATTTACAGTATATACTTCACAGCAATCTAGTAAATGCTTCCTGTGAATCTAAACTCTCCCAATTTTCTTTTTTCTTTCACTGGGATTTAACTTTGCACCAATAGCCAGGGTCATTTGGCAACTTCTCAAGATTTAAAGGTGGAGGAAGACCTCCAATGGTATACTTCAGTAAAACTGCCTATCTACCTTAGCTAGCTGGACAGCTTCCTCACATGAGACATTATCCTGTACCCATTCAGGATTTGAACTCACAGCGTTTAGAGACTAGTGGCTACTAGTCAGAGATCATGACCACTGAGCCCCCGTCACATGATTCTTAAATCCCCTTTGTCTACTTAGCAGATCATTCCAGCCTATAAACTTAAACTTTTGAATTCTTACAAATCAAGAGACTACCGGGTACCTAACAATCAATAGTTTGAATTTCATTAATGCAACCCAATAGACATAACACAAAGTCCCCTGCCCAAAAACCTATACAGTCTGTAAGTTCTTACAAGGTTCTCTTTAACCAAAGAACAAAGCACTAGACCAGATCAAACACCAACAGACCATGAAAGGATTGCTGAACAAAAAGAATTTACCAGACCTGCGAAAACCAATTATGTCTCAAAACAATCATCTACTTACAGTCTAGACCCTAACAGAAAAATCAAAGTACTGAAAGTACTCATGGAAAGTCAACTTACATTTGCACTTGCACTGCAACATGAAACGGGAACTAATTTAATGCGGATGTAGAAAAACATAGAACTTGGTTAAAACTTCATGTGCACCGAGTGAGTGACAGCGATAGAAAGCTGAACAATCATTCAGTTCTCAATAAACTCATGATGTATGAGACTATGATGAATAGCCAGGAATAGAAACTCATGATGTATGAGACTATGATGAATAGCCAGGAATAGAAACTTATGATGTATGAGACTATGATGAATAGCCAGGAATAGAAACTGATGATTGAGCTAAACAACATAATCAGGAACTTTGAGATCAAACAACAAAATGGATAATGTTACCTAGTACATCCACCACAGTTTCTTCAATAATTACAGGTATATCTGAATCTGCAGACACATCTGAGTTCTGATCTGACTGGTCCATTTCTTCTTTATCTGTCCCGAGAGTAATGTCAGTATCAAAGTCACCAGACACTATATCATCAAAGTCGTCTTCATCCTCATCAGCAGTCTCCTCTTCCACCTTTGGTATTTTACAAAAAAATTATTATAATGATGTTTACTCCAGGCCTTTTTTGGATGGCACTGAGCTGCCTATATAAATTGAATATAGGGCCATGTGTCATAAATATGCCATTGTTGGTCTGTGACATTTAAGCAGTATTCAATAAAGACAGCAGCACAATTAATTCAGACATAATTTTGCACAGATTGCTGTGATAGCAAATTATACCATGTAGTGACAAGGAACTAAAGGAGTAATCAGGCAATTTGCCCTGCATGGTTTGAACCGCGCTCTGAAAGTGCCCCTTTAGCACAAAGAACACCATGCCTCACTTAAACTCTGCAGGAAACACTACCTAACAGCAGCTCAAAGTGTAAAAAAAACATTTTTCATTACATGGAAACATTTGCATAAACTGGTTTTGCTGACTCTGTCTGTACAAAGACTTCCATTGCAACATGGAACAGGAACTAGTTTAACAATTTCATGGTGGATGTAGAAATCAATATGGACGTACGCTACACATTCCCATTCATGTTAATGAGGCAATTATTTTACTTAATATGGTCTGCATCAAAATTTTTGATCATCGAGCAAGTGACAGCTAAGGTAAGATAATTCAGCTTCCAAAAACAACTTAAAATTCATACACAATCTAATTTTAATATCCTTGTGTCAACTTGTCACTCAACCATTCATAAATTCATGTAAAAGTTTCCTTCTAATTACAGTCGACTTTCATTACGATGAAATTTGCAGGGCTTAAGGAAATGATTTGTCTTAACAAGAATTTGACAAAAATGCCAGGAGGGCAGAGTTTGTTCTGGGTTGTAAACTTCATCCATACATAAAAGACATGAGGAATTCAAATTTTGAGAAAATTGGTAAATAATGAGGTTGCAGTAACATACATTGTCTGTTAGGCGTAAAAATATGTCTGTTTCTGGTAGCATACTCATTAAAAATAGGGCAGGTAGGTTGCAGGTTTTTTTTGCTATGAAAGCGTGCAGACAGGTAAAAAGGGGTAAGAAAGTGGATGTACCATTACTCTAATAAAAAATCTAGTCACAGGAAAAAATAGAGTAAAATGGGTAACCAGAAACAAAATATTTTTTAAGCCTGATCATGAAGAAGACAAACAAAAAGAAATAAACTAAACTAACCTGGACATCATTAACAGTTTGAATGACATCTTCAAGTTCTGGCGGTAAATGCTGCACATCCAACTCGGAGAGTTTATATTTATGCTGAGTGATGGTAATCCAGTCCTGTATCCCAAGTAAACAGCCGAGTCTTTCTAAACGGTTCCTTTCAGATGGTGTAACACAAAGTTGTGCTAGAAGCTGTTTAGATATACTTGAACCCACCACCTGTCCCAGTGGATCGAGGAACATCTGGTTAGCGAGTGAAGCACACAGTTTCATGGGAATACAGAGTAGACATTGGAGAATAAATTTTGCAGCAATATGCTGTTGACCGGGCTTGAATGATTCCATTGAATATTGAACTTCAGAGCTACTTTCTTCTGCATACATCTGTAATAATGCTGCCTTGATGTGGCTTGACAAAAGCGCTAAAGGCATACTTCCTACACCTTTATAAGCAATAGCTAATGACACAAGATGTCCGCACGTGGACCTTACGTCGCGTCTCATTAAAGCCGTCGTAAAATGATCCGCAGTTGTAGTAGCGACAAGTTTGATCAATTCACCAGGCCTAACCTCTAGGGCCATGATATCAATCTCAGCAAATTTGTCACCTGAATAAAGAAGCAAGCACAAAAATAAGTACAACAATTTAGAAAATCTTAACAAAAAAATGCCCTAACAATTTTTACAGCCAGATTACAGCATTTAATGTAAACATTTTATGCTGTCCACAATTACCAATAAAATCCAAACATGGAGTTGGAAAAGTTGAAATAATATTGTTCCCTTCAATAACAAAACAATTGAAGCAAACCTGTGCACTATATTTGGCAATGGATTCATCCTTCACTAGAAATGAGTCCAGAGAACACAAATGCCCTCGCTGAAAGTTAAGTCAAGAAGGGGCCATAACTCCTGTGAAAATGTTTAGATTTTATCTGAAATCTAACTCGACCTGTATCTAATTCTTATGCAACTTCATGTAAAATATGAAACCGATCCATGAAATATTTCTTGACTTATCGCTCGGAAACCAAAATTTGAACATAAGGACGGACAGGGGTAAGACTTTAAGTCCACTTCTTACCTTCAATTTTAATTTGGTGAACACCTTTGTTTTTCAGCATTTGTATAAAGTTTTTCAATGTACCAAACTGTGGTTCAAACACTGTATTCCACTGTGACCATTCTGCTAAATTCTCCAGTAACGGACAATTATGTAGACATATAATAGCAGCCTCCCTCGTCTGATGTCCAAGTATTCCTACCTTCGACTCACCACCAGATGAATTTCTAAGAATTAAAATCAATTATTGTTATCTTGAGATTAAGAAATGTGACCAGGGGACACATATGCCCCAGCTGAAAGCCAAGTCATTAGTAGGCAACAAAATATTTAATAAGGATGGTACATGGTAAATGTTCGTCTGTTATTTTTACATAAAAATATATAAAAAAATCCATGACAGGAGAATGTTGACAACGTAGCACACACAAACAAATCTTAAACTTTCATGATTATTTTCTGAAATAAGGTAATTAAGTCAAATACCCAGCTTGTAGACCAAATGGTGTCTCATAAAACATGTTTGTGCCTGCCACAGGCATTCGTTTCAAGTATTTGTCAGCATGACTAAGCAACAACTTCATATTCCCGTATCCAAGGTTACGCACATCTTGCACACTGTACTGTTTACATAAAGCTGCTTCAATCTCCGAGGGCTGGAATCAAGAGATATATTGATGTATCAGCATATTAATATTAGTGATGCGAGGTAATACCGGCATACCGGTATATTGCAATATGTTCAAAATGCAATACGTACCGTTGTGGTTCCACCCCGTATTGTGATACTATTAGTAAATTGATATTGACAAATTCAACTTGTTTTGTATCAGCCGTAGCCTCATGAGCCTAATTTGACTGGAAAACAGTTAGAAATATTTCATTATGACTGTATGTGTTTTACCTTGCCCAAGGAGTTTTATATATGTACAATTGTTGTATACTATACGGCATGAAGCTTCACTCTAGTCACTGATATTTTCATTAGTTTCTTAGTGTAGGTAAACAAGCATGCCAAGTTGTTTGGATATCCATCAGTAAACAACAATGTTACAGCCTTGAAAAAAAATGGGATGCAAAGGACGCAGGGAGGACATTTTCAGGGTTCTCAATAACAGCAGGCTCTAGGCCAATTTAGCTGCTTAGAAATGTGTTTGGGCCGATTAGGAATCTCAAGTTTATAAAATATTGCCTGAAAATGCCTGGAACCCCCCCCCCCCCACCCCCTAGCAGGCCTGTTAGTCTAGCTTTTGGGCCTGAGAACCCTGTAAATCATTTTACGTTATTCCAGTATAGCCCCCACCACTGATATTGGGTGGGGGTATAATGATAAAGTAAACAGTACCTGCGATATCCCACACTGTCTACACTGAGCAATAAAATCATACAAGTCTTCTTGTTGAGGTTTGAAGGAAGTTTCACCGTCAGTACTACCACCTGATCCAGACCCTAACTGTAAGCCACCACCTTCTTCTAGAACCTGGGGAATCATTTACAAGCCATCAGAAACATGTTGACTAAGGCCATACTTTAAAAATATTACTTGGCAGTTACCTGATGCAAACCTTTAAAGTGGGTGAGCAGGTAAGCATTTATACTTTTGTACAAAAAAAGAAAAGCAGGATCAAAGAATGAAAAAAAATTGTGTTGAAATCACTTTAAAAAATTTGGGGGTCGGAGACTTTTTTAATGAATCAGTCGCAAACAATATTTTTTTTTAGGATGGCCTGATTTTTATGCGTGAAAAGTTTGTTGGTAACTTGTAGAGTATTAACATGAATCAATCAGACTTATGAATATTTAACATTTTTAACTTACTTTTTGTGTTTCCCGCAAAAGAAACTCAAGAAATCGTCCAAACCCCATTTGGCTGAATTCTGCAAAGCCAAACTCTTCCAATAGTTTTTCTTCCATTCTGTTAAAATCGGGTAAAGCCAGTGCTCTTACATTCAGACAGTTCTTAATGTACTTGGTTAAACTGGCCACCACAGCATCTAATAAAGTCATAATGCATAATACATATAGTATATTACAACCTCTCCAGAATAAAGTCATAATGCAGTATAAGTAATACATAATACATATAATATAGTACAACCTCTCCAGAATGGCCCTCTCTTGAGCACCAACCTCCCTTAAACAACAGCATCACATTTTGTATTTCAAATGAACTCTGATCAAGATAGCAAATTACTAGATAAGAGATAAGTTATGATCTAAATGCAAACTACCTGAAGTCAACTATACAAGCTTATCAATATGGAATTATCTGTTATGCCAACATAAAAGTATAAAACATGACATGCATATACATATACAGTACAACACGGTCATAGCAAAGTCCTAATTGTGACTCCAATAAATACTTCACAATATCCATACATAACTAGAGCTATGTCACAGAGGTGACTAATACCCCCACCGCCGCTTTGACACTAAGAATGCAAATGGCTAGGTCACATAACTCTACAATGAGTGGATCACTGGGCACGAAAATTATATCTTGCACATCTACACTCCATGGTGATGACATATTTCAACTTTCATTGCAATCACTTAAGAAATGTGGAAGTAGTTCACTCGACAAACTTCTGATATTGTATGCGAACAGAAGGACCGACCAACCAACTAATCCCCAAACCGACAGAGTAACTTGAATATACCCCTTGTCAAACTTTGTTTGCAGGGGTACAATAATATCCATATTTCAATACATTACATTATTATTAAGGGCTTGGTCAGGGAAAAATGATAAGTACAATATATTTTATCTTCCACAATATCAGAGTACACTATAACTGTGCTATACTGTATTACCTTTCCTAGGTGGCTGTTTACTTAAGTGACTTCTGCCCTCATCATCATGGTTCTGCACATTTTCAGGAGGTTTCAGAAGTTCCAAAGCTTCCTCTTGTACCGACGTACTAGTCATACATATTGCCAGATGAAGAAGTGTCTTCCCTAGATTATCATGGCGCATGTAATTCAAAAAATCCTAAACATAAACAAATCAAACATTGTCAGAACATTTGAATGTGATATAATAAATTATGTGTGACCAGGTGTCATTTCATAACTTATTGATATTTAACCTTCATTTGAAATTTACTGGACATTGGACCTGTATTGACCAATCTATTTTTAATTGTTGTATAACTGGTTTTATTTATTCATCCTTGAATAATTCCATGTTGACGGGAAATTGGTCACATGACTACTTTGTTCAAGTCAGTGGTCAGTTCACTCTCAGCATTCATTGAGTGCAGAATGATGGTCGCTTGCGGGGGTATAATACAGGCAATAATGGTACTAAAAATGGTTCTTGGGTGTTCCAATATAACCCAACCAACCCCATTTTTTCTCAGCCATACATCTTCAAACAAAATTTTAAAAAATCTATAAAACATAAGAAAACATGCATTTAATACTTTCTAAATGAAAGTTACTACAAGCCATACACTGACACTTCTATCACCTTCTAAATGAAAGTTACTACAAGCTGTACACTGACACTTCTATCACCTTCTAAATAAAAGTTACTACAAGCCATACACTGACACTTCTATCACCTTCTAAATAAAAGTTACTACAAGCCATACACTGACACTTCTATCACCTTCTAAATAAAAGTTACTACAAGCTGTACACTGACACTTACTTCTATCACCTTCTAAATAAAAGTTACTACAAGCTGTACACTGACACTTCTATCACCTTCTAAATAAAAGTTACTACAAGCCATACACTGACACTTACTTCTATCACCTTCTAAATAAAGTTACTACAAGCCATACACTGACACTTACTTCTATCACCTTCTAAATAAAAGTTACTACAAGCCATACACTGACACTTCTATCACCTTCTAAATAAAAGTTACTACAAGCCATACACTGACACTTACTTCTATCACCTTCTAAATAAAGTTACTACAAGCCATACACTGACACTTACTTCTATCACCTTCTAAATAAAAGTTACTACAAGCCATACACTGACACTTCTAAACTGTACTTCTATCACCTTCTAAATAAAAGTTACTACAAGCCATACACTGACACTTCTATCACCTTCTAAATAAAAGTTACTACAAGCCATACACTGACACTTCTATCACCTTCTAAATAAAAGTTACTACAAGCCATACACTGACACTTCTATCACCTTCTAAATAAAAGTTACTACAAGCCATACACTGACACTCCTATCACCTTCTAAATAAAAGTTACTACAAGCCATACACTGACACTTACTTCTATCACCTTCTAAATAAAGTTACTACAAGCTGTACACTGACACTTACTTCCATCACCTTCTAAATAAAAGTTACTACAAGCTGTACACTGACACTTACTTCTATCACCTTCTAAATAAAAGTTACTACAAGCCATACACTGACACTTACTTCCATCACCTTCTAAATAAAAGTTACTACAAGCCATACACGGACACTTACTTCCATCACCTTCTAAATAAAAGTTACTACAAGCTGTACAATGACACTTACTTCCATCACCTTCTAAATAAAAGTTACTACAAGCTGTACACTGACACTTACTTCTATCACCTTCTAAATAAAAGTTACTACAAGCCATACACTGACACTTCTATCACCTTCTAAATAAAAGTTACTACAAGCTGTACACTGACACTTATTTCTATCACCTTCTAAATAAAAGTTACAAGAAGCTGTACACTGACACTTACTTCTATCACCTTCTAAATAAAAGTTACTACAAGCTGTACACTGACACTTACTTCTATCACCTTCTAAATAAAAGTTACTACAAGCCATACACTGACACTTCTATCACCTTCTAAATAAAAGTTACTACAAGCCATACACTGACACTTACTTCTATCACCTTCTAAATAAAAGTTTCTACAAGCTGTACACTGACACTTACTTCCATCACCTTCTAAATAAAAGTTACTACAAGCTGTACACTGACACTTACTTCTATCACCTTCTAAATAAAAGTTACTACAAGCCATACACTGACACTTACTTCCATCACCTTCTAAATAAAAGTTACTACAAGCCATACACTGACACTTACTTCCATCACCTTCTAAATAAAAGTTACTACAAGCCATACACTGACACTTCTATCACCTTCTAAATAAAAGTTACTACAAGCCATACACTGACACTTACTTCCATCACCTTCTAAATAAAGTTACAACAAGCCATACACTGACACTTCTATCACCTTCTAAATAAAAGTTACTACAAGCCATACACTGACACTTACTTCTATCACCTTCTAAATACTAGAAGCCCAAGGGCAACATGTCGAGCCCCTGTTTAGCCAGCTTGTGATCTTGACCTTTGAACTACAAGTATGGGTGATATTCATGACACATCATTTCATTGAAGTAAACTTTTATACCAATTTATTTAAAAATCCTTGAATGCAAACAGAAGTTACAGCCCAGACAAGGAAAATAAATTTGACCGAATGTGTAATCTTGACCTTTGACCTATAAAAATATGGGTGTTGCCAAAGACACATGGTCGCATTGTATTATGGCAAGTCATTTTTAAATAATTCAATGCATAAGGGAGACACAGCCCTGACAAGGTGTATAATGATTATTTTTTATGTTTGACCTCTAAGTGTGACCTTGACCTTTGAGCTAGAGACCTTGATCTTACACACTGCACACCTCCTCATGGTGTTTTACAATTATGCCAAGTTATCTTAAAAAGTTTCAATGCATAAGGGAGATACAGCCCGGACAAGGTGTATAATGCTCATTTTTGACGTTTGACCTCTAAGTGTGACCTTGACCTTTGAGCTAGAGACCTGGATCTTACGCACTGCACACCGCCCCATGGTGTTTAACAATAATGTCACGTTATCTTAAAAAGTTTCTATGCATAAGGAAGATACAGCCCGGACAAGGTCTATAATGCTCATTTTTGATGTTTGACCTCTAAGTGTGACCTTGACCTTTGAGCTAGAGATCTGGATTTTGCGCACTGCACACCGTCTCATGGTGTTTAACAATTATGCCAAGTTATCTTAAAAAGTTTCTATGAATAAGGGAGATACAGCCCGGACAAGGTCTATAATGCTCATTTTTGACGTTTGACCTCTATGTGTGACCTTGACCTTTGAGCTAGAGAACTGGATTTTGCGCACTGCACACCGTCTCATGGTGTTTAACAATAATGCCAAGTTATCTTAAAAAGTTTCTATGAATAAGGGAGATACAGCCCGGACAAGGTCTATAATGCTCATTTTTGACGTTTGACCTCTATGTGTGACCTTGACCTTTGAGCTAGAGACCTGGATTTTGCGCACTGCACACCGTCTCATGGTGTTTAACAATTATGCCAAGTTATTTTAAAAAGTGTCAATGCATAAGGGAGATACAGCCCGGACAAGGATCCGGACGGACACACTAACTCACTCACTCACTCACTCACTCACTAACGTACAGACAGGCAACCGCCATTGTGACGACTAAGTCGAGCTCACCGCAGGCGGGCTCGACAAAAAGTTACTACAAGCCATACACTGACACTTCTATCACCTTCTAAATAAAAGTTACTACAAGCCATACACTGACACTTCTATCACCTTCTAAATAAAAGTTACTACAAGCCATACACTGACACTTACTTCTATCACCTTCTAAATAAAAGTTACTACAAGCCATACACTGACACTTACTTCTATCACCTTCTAAATAAAAGTTACTACAAGCTGTACACTGACACTTACTTCTATCACCTTCTAAATAAAAGTTACTACAGCCATACACTGACACTTCCATCACCTTCTAAATAAAAGTTACAACAAGCCATACACTGACACTTACTTCCATCACCTTCTAAAAAATTACTACAAGCCATACACTGACACTTCTATCACCTTCTAAATGAAAGTTACTACAAGCTGTACACTGACACTTACTTCTATCACCTTCTAAATAAAGTTACAACAAGCCATACACTGACACTTCTATCACCTTCTAAATAAAAGTTACTACAAGCTGTACACTGACACTTACTTCTATCACCTTCTAAATGAAAGTTACTACAAGCTATACATTGACACTCACTTCTATCACCTTCTAAATGAAAGTTACTACAAGCCATACACTGACACTTACTTCTATCACCTTCTAAATGAAAGTTACTACAAGCCATACACTGATACTTACTTCTATCACCTTCTAAATAAAAGTTACTACAAGCCATACACTGACACTTCTATCACCTTCTAAATGAAAGTTACTACAAGCTATACATTGACACTCACTTCTATCACCTTCTAAATGAAAGTTACTACAAGCCATACACTGACACTTCTATCACCTTCTAAATGAAAGTTACTACAAGCCATACACTGACACTTACTTCTATCACCTTCTAAATGAAAGTTACTACAAGCCATACACTGATACTTACTTCTATCACCTTCTAAATAAAAGTTACTACAAGCCATACACTGACACTTACTTCTATCACCTTCTTTAATTTTGGTCTCACATAAGTTCTCTCTGTCCCTGATTCAACTATCATCATTAGAACATTTAGTTTCTCACTTATCTCCATAATTGCCAATTCCGGTTGCATCTTTAAATAATGAGTTCTGATCTCCAACCCGTCCCGACCTCCCTGTTGTAGCAGAGTCACCTTAAACTTACTGCAAATAAAAGATGAAATTTTGTTAAATCAAATGTACATGTATGTACTTGTCTATATATTACAGCTAATTCATTTTTTTCTATGGGGTTAAATGTCACATCTTTAATGGTGGAGGTAGACACTAGGTGAACACCGGTACCTGGGCTGAATCATCAACCTTCACCGGCGAAATATGGTCCCGGTGTAACAGGCCATTCCTTCCCCCTCTGTGCCACTTTTTGCCCACTAACTTTTATTCTTGTCTTTCGCTTTACGTCTGTTTGTTCATATTCCTGAGTTTGTACTTAAGTCTCAAGTTCATATTTACTACTGTATGTTCATATTTCTGAGTTTATCCTGATGTCTTTATATTCATATTCCTGAGTTCACACTCATGTCTTTATGTTCATATTCCTGTGAGTTTATACTTACATCTTTAAGTCCATATTCCTGAGTTTATACTTAATCTTTATGTTCATATTCCTGAGTTTATACTTACGTCTTTATGTTCATATTCCTGTGAGTTTATACTTACATCTTTAAGTCCATATTCCTGAGTTTATACTTAATCTTTATGTTCATATTCCTGAGTTTATACTTACGTCTTTATGTTCATATTCCTGAGTTTATACTTACGTCTTTATGCTCATATTCCTGAGTTTATACTTACGTCTTTATGTTCTTATTCCTGAGTTTATACTTACGTCTTTATGTTCATATTCCTGGGTTTATATTTACGTCGTTATGAAGGGGAAAAGTCGCCCAGGGGGGGGGGGGGGAGAAATGGCCTAGGCCAATCTTTCCCCGGGGGAAAAATAGGCCTAGGCCAACCATTCCCCGGAGAAAAAAATGGCTGGGGAAAAATAGGCTGCTACACCTGGTGGGATACTAGTAACTTACAGCGTTGAGGAACCAGTGATTACCATTCAGAGATCATAAACGCTGGACCACAGAGGCAAACAGTGTAATTTCGCATTTATCCTAGAAGAGGATAACATTTCAAAGTTAAAAATCAGTTTCTTCAGAACCTACTATTAAGAAATAAGCCAACAATATCATCACTTAAATTGTGCAAGAAATCTGCTGAAATTTCAAACAAGCACATTTTTTCGATAAATCACATTTCAAACAATTGGACATTTTATCATTGAATAAAGACCAAAATTTGCCTGCATTTCCAAGATAAGGTCGATCAAGCCCAACAATCAAAATAAGCGCATTTAGAAAGAGGGCAATACACTGTATTACTAATGCTCAATAGTATGTAACAACAGTACCTAAAAGCTTCTTCAATTTCATCTTTTAAATTTTGTTTGAAGTGTTCGTACACACCACGTCTTTGATCGCCTGAGTCTCTCTTGGCTTTTTTCAATACCTGAATAGAAATAAACATTTAAATGGTTTATGTAATATATTGCATTCATTGGATAATGTAGTATAGCATTAATCATAAGACTTTTTATAGGCACTGATATTTCACTCCTCTATATTTGATAACTGTATAAAATGATTATCTAATTTTAATATTTCTTAAATTTATTACATTCTTAAAACTTATAAATGACTACATGTAAATTGACAGAATAAGTACCAAAGCTACAGCCTACAATTTCTATGTTTTGTATATATTAAGCAACAAGCGATTTTCAAAAGTTTAAAAACATAATGTAATGAAAACTGCTGTGAACTGAAATTACCAGCCGAATAGGAAACAAATAACCTGATTACTTACTCCAATAGCAAGAGGAAGAGATCGAATCCTAACACCAAGCATGTACGCATTATCTGCTTCATATTTATCCACCAAGAAATTCATAAATGGTTCCATTTCCACCTTGCTTGTCCATTGGTTAGCATGTGTCAAATAGGATTCTAACAAATCCATAATCTCCATACTGGTTATCGGAGGAATTTCTGCCATATTAGGCGGAAATCTAAACTGCTTGTAGATCTCTGGAAACCGTTGTAGTGGTCCAGTCTTTAATTCACTAAAATCCCCTTTGCTCGGAACATAAGCACGCAGACATTCCTTTAATTCATGCAAAGTACAAATGGACCTAGTCTTCAAAAATGTCAGTATGTATGCGTTAATTTTGCAGACCATCCTATTTAATTCATTGACACTATCAAGCTGTTCAATATACCTCAAACCAAGAGCTCTTACAGTATTGCATTCAAACCTCTGGCAGACCAACTTTTCTACGCGTTCTTGGGTGACAAATTCACTGGCGTCTGCCAACATTTCAATACATTCTTTAGCAACTTTGTCTATTTCCTCTTTTGTTGGGTTCCGACCTACGGGAACATACACGGGACGTACATCAATATTTCTGACCTCAAAGTCACTCTTATCTATAGGTTCAATATTACGTTCTTTACAATCATCCCAGAATTTTAGAATGGAAAGTTTAGATGTTTCTGATTCCTTTCTTGATTTATGTTGTAAAGCAGCATTTAAGTTGGCTGCTTTAGGATTTAAATCTTCTTCTGTAATAACGACTTGTCTTGGTTGTTGTGTGGTGTTTGTAGCAGGTATTCCAGACTCTGTATTGACTCTGTAGGCATCATGTCTATCAGCAGAGAGCTTGATGCCAGGTATTAAATGAGACAAAGGATTTGTCACTGGTGATTGTGCAACTGGTACAGAAGGCATTAGCATGGTAGCAGACAAAGGACTTGTCACTGGTGATTGCGTTGCTCTTACTGAAGGCATTGACATGGTAGCATGCGAAGCAGTCCAAGCAGGTCCCCTCTGAATTGAGGACTGAGTAGTTGTGCGTGTATAAATCAATTCTCCTGAAGCAACGCTGTCCTGAGAACTTACTTTAGAATTTGACAACCTTCCTTGACCATCAATGGGTGATAATCGTCTCATATTTACAGATGGTACACTACTTTGACTTCTACCTGGACTTATGTTCATATTTAGATTTTGTTGAAGTTGATTCATATGACTCATTGGTCTAACATTCAAAAGGTTAATAAATGGCATGGATCCTTGTGGTGCATTAGCAGCAACAGCAAACTGGGGCTGTACAAAATTTTGGCATACTGCATTGGTATTTAAAGGCATTGGTGCATAAACAGGAGCAGCCTGAGACCTTCCTAATTGGTTTAAACCTGTTGATGGTACTATATTTACAGGAAAAGGACTGTTAGTAACATCGTTTTGTGTCGATGCTGATGGTGCCTTCTGTTCAACATCAACCACATCATTATGATCAGTTGCTTTGGTCAATTTTCTACCCACAAGTCCATTGTCATCATCCTGTTTACTATCTTCCTCATCATTTGAGGTTTCTTCATCAGAATCACATGTATCACTTTGATCATCATCATCAACATCATCATCGGTTTCATTGGTTGCTTTAACTGCCCCTGTTGATTGCTTAGGTAATGGCTGCTTGACCTGACAAGCCACTTGAGCAGGTAATGGAGGTCTTATTACAGGCATTGCCATTGACATAGGTGAAAACTGTCGAATAAGTGGTTGCCCAGACAACAAGTGAGGTTGTCCAGTCAATAAGGTAGGTCCAAACCTAGGCATACCAAATGGATGCATGTTATTAAGTTGCATCAATGGAGGAATTGGATTTGCATTTTGTTTAGCACCTATCTGAGACCAACTTGGTAAGGCTGCTTTTTGTGCTTCTGTTAATGGAGGGTTATCTAGTATAGTTCCAACCAGCAGAGGCCTTGTAACAGGCATTCCATCATCTGAAGAATCATCTGTGTCACTTTCTTCACTAAGCACATTGGTATCTTCTTCCATGTTTCCTGATAGAGGACTTCTTTCATTGGTAAAATCTTTCTTCCTCTCAGTTTTCTCTTGAGCTGCTGCTTGATCAGCAACACAGCTTGAAAGATTTTTAGGTTCATCTTTTCCTACTTCAGAAATGGTGGAATCAAAAGTGAAATCTAGGTCTTTAAAGGTAGTTATAGGGAGTGACCCAATCATTTCAACAGCTGGAGTCTTCTTCTTTGCAGTAGACTCAATCCTTTTAGTTTTACCAACAGCTCGAATTGTAGTTTCAATATCTGAACCTTTCCTCTCTATAGGAGCTTTTTCTGCATTATCTTTTCTAGACTTACTAGAAGTAGATGTCTCCCCATTTTTGTCTCTTTGTTGTGGATGTCTGGAACATAATCTTACAATTTCTTTATTTCTTTTAAAAACAGTTGTAACTGTATCATTCCATTTTTTTAACAAGTCACTTATTTTGGAGACACCATAAGTTTTGGCACTAACAGAAAGCTTTGAAGATTTTTGGACTTGAGCCCAAAGATCGTTTTTATCCAGTCCAGCAGGATGTTTCATTAATACTTCAACAACTGCTTTCTTTAACTCCTCCCTCTTAAGGTCTGCTTTTGTCATCTTAGCAGATGCTTCACCTGAAAAATAGGGCATTCCAAATCAACTTAAAAACATATCTGATCATAATCTAAAGACTATTCATTTTCTTAGAACAAATAATGCAAGTTTAATTTCTTCATTAAATACAGGAACAAATGTGTATCAAAACATGGAATTATGGTTAGTGTCTAAAATGACTGTTCTACATGAAAATAGAAACACTAAGGGAGCGAGCGTTAGCGAGTGACTCAGTAGATCAGACTCTATCTGCTGAAGAGCCCAGACAGTCATCTTCATGAAATTAATCAGTACAAAATTCAAATTATCTCGGCTGCTGATTGGCTGGGAAAACAGGGCAAACACTAATAAGGATTAATAAGCAAATACTAACAAGAATAACATAAAACTGTATTGATTTCAACAATATCCTTGACCAAAGATTTTACAATTCTTTATTACAGTAAATTTGTCTCAATCAGCTGTGTGCAACATGGACATCTATAATGTTACTGAATTGTAAACAATTTGTTTTGCTCCAATGAGCTTAAAACCTCCCAGTACTATTCTTTTCTAGGAAATCAGTATTATAAGAAAACCTTGACCTGGCAAACAATTAAGCTTTAATAATGGTTTTAAGTAAACCGTAGTATTGAACATGCATGTTCATGCGCTTTTAACATGTCTGACAACAAGATGGGGGAGGGAGAATCAGTTATAGCCCCTAGCTTTTAAAAACCTTTACAGGCAAAATTGTTAAGCCTCCCCTGGCCTTCCACCCCCCCCCCCCCAGGTACATGTTTGTGATTGTAATCAAAATGTTAAACTAGCGAATGAACACTCAGGGTTTATTCTCGGTATTTTGGGAATATGACCCATACCCTTGGGATTGGGAATTTTCGCGGTGTTTTAATCAAAATTGGGGAAAATGTTTAACTACAATGTTTGCAATGTTCAACCTATTCTACTTATTCTCCCATAGAACAGTAGCAGAATAAGGTATTTACTACAAATAGTGATGTTAATGAACTTAAAAAATTAATAAAAAAAAACATTTTTTTTTTTTTTGATTGGGAATTTTTGTCTGTGAATTGGGAAAAAAAAGATACTATTTTCCATTGGGAATATGACTGAATTTCAGCTATAAAATCGCCCCAAAAAAATCCCTGATTACATAAAGTTCTGTATTGCTTAAATATTTTATTCAGATAATATATTCTATCAAATAAATAGTCAAGATTCAAACAGATAATATTACACAAATTTAAGTCCAACAGTATACATGTTCAACATAAACAAACTTCAAAATGATATCCATGAACGTTAAAATGTATGTCACTTAGACAATTTCTAAAACGATGTATTTTTGGCAAGTCACAAGATATTTTTTGTAATGGTGTACATGATATGGTCAATGTTCATAGATCTATAGCCATCAATCCTGATCTAGATATGGTTTGATTAATCATGATATCATTTATACCCGGTAAGCATTCTTCGAAAATCTACAACCACAAGGGAAGTTTATAGTTTAGTTAACTGATAACATTTATGAAACTCATATACATGTATAAAATTATATATATTTGACTAGACAAAAAGCTGACATAATATGACAGCAAACAGGATAAATCAAGATATATTTTGATAAATTAACAATTATTTTATGTTGGCTTTGATTTGGTTCAGGCTATCCTTAAAGATGATTTCATTTGGGATAACGCTACCTACTGACACCAGAAAAAAATTTATAGCCATAGAGCGGTGTCGGCAGTCCCCGGATACTTTATAGATTTTTTTCGATTATTTTTATAATATCCGATAGTACCGAACGATTATTAGCTGGTTACCTAAAGCAGCCTTTTATCAACTATTTCGTCTATATCGCTTAGCGCTAATCATAGGAAATTGTCAAGTATGCTAGGAACCATCAAGCATGTGTTGTCGGGTAAGTTCGGATACTATCGGGTCTTCCGGATACCTATTAGGTTTTTAAAAAGATGATACAAAACACAGATAAATGTTTAGCTAAAGCAAGAATTATCAAATTTTATTCATTTCAATTCATAATACAAACATTCTGACAGTTTTAATTACAAAAAAATGTATAATATTAACTCGTATCAAAACATCGTTAACTGGCTGGATTTTTTAATGAGATTAGATCTATTTCAGGTGAAAACTTTTCATTTCAGTCGCTTAAAGCATTATTCCGTCACACTAACAAACTCTTTTTATTAAACTTATAACAATTTTAAAACTCGTCTAATATTATTTAATCAACAAGAACACCAATGAAACAGTACACCGAGTACAGCACTCGATCTAATCACCTTAAACATTTGCTTTACAAGCAACACTTATTATCTTCTAATTGGTTCTGATGTTGCAATGCTGGAATGACCCTTAACCTTGTCAAATGTCTTTTTTTTAACATTGTATTTGTTTGTATGCTTGTGTGCTTCCATCCTCCGTCTCACATAAAGAGACATGCTCGATAGCGGGGCTCGAGCGTACGAACCTTTATCAGTAAGAGGTTACCGTGTGTTAACAGTGATTGAAGTCATCGACATTAACCACTCGACCAAGGAGCGGGTCTGGTACATTGTAAAGCCTAGATGCCTTCAATTTACCCATAGATTTGGATTTTACTGCTCTAATGGCATTTTCTAGGACAGTCTTGTCATACTTCAGTTGGCGACCCATCCTATAACTATATATAGTAAACATTAAGAAGCGTAAACATATGACCAAATACATATAGTTACAGAATCAGGAATCATTTGAAGCTGATAGAATTATTTACACTCAAACCAATTTATAAACCGCCTACTGATATTATAGGATAATAATTGATTGTTAAAAGTATAATTCAAAAATACATTTGTATTTCTGTAATGATATCGATATTGAAAGTTTGTTATATGCTTGTGACCGTTAATTTGATAATTATACATTTATTAAACAAATGACAATCGAAATTCATATTCGAAACTTGGAGAGACGTATCTTTCTCAAGGGAACGCCAGACTCCAACATTCCACTGATCTGCCTCTTTCGTCTACAGACATGCGAGCCATGATTTATGTTTTAATGATATAGCATATAGGAAACCGAACCGATTGAAATATGATGACCTGATTTCTACTGACGGGATTCACGAGCAATATAATTGATGGTGAAGTATACGTTTGGCATGTGTAAATGTCCAAGAAAATATGCAATCAAATTTTGTAAAATTGAATGAAATTATGGTATGCAAAATTTCATAAATTTCCGGTGCGTAATTTCTGAGAAATTCAAGTGTACGAACTGGCGGTTTATAAGTTTGAGTGTATGTACATTGTATTTGTTTATTGTGTTGACTTCCTTGTTTCACAAAAGATTATGGACATTAGTGCATTATTTTAAAACCATTTAATAATAAATATAATGTATCTTGGTGATAGAATATCAATTGGTAACATGTTCTCAAGTTCTTGTATATATAACTTTCATTCTAAGAAACAGGTATCCGGAAGAACCGACTATTAAAGTTGGTATCGCCACTTTTGGATACCTGCGTATTTACCTTACAAAGAGCATGACGCCATATCAATATTTGTCACTTGTGACTGTAACCTTTTTACTTCACAAAATATACTTGTGCGCTGTCAGGCTTTAATTTAAACAATATTATCCGAAAATAATGTCATCAAGGTTGCTTAGCATACCCCGTAAGAACCATATAGAAAATTCATACCTTCAGAACAAGTGATTGTTTTCGGAACATATCAAAATGTCCGCGCCTTGAAACATTTAAAAACCGTAAAAGAAATATCGCGCTTTCTGCCCCTGTGCAGATACCGAAAGCCAAGCAGTGTGTTGTAAAATTATATATGATTGACTAAAAGTATCCGGACTTAGACCATATCCGGAGAAGCCCGAAGGCGCTCTACCAAATTGTTTTTGGCCTCTTGGGTAAATTTTATTTTTTCATTGGATAAATAAATAGCATTTTGACATGTATTTTGGGTTCAAAGTAAAAATAAATTGTAAATCAAATATTTCCTACCTACCTACCCATTGAAAATTTTCTGGGTAAGGTAACATCAAACAAACATATTTAAGGATGGCCATGACAATTATTGCAATTGCAAGAAATCAAAGGTGATATTAGGTAAACGAATCTTGCAGACAACATTCTATAACACAGATATTACAGGTTTTTTTAGGTCTTGGTGAAGATGCTGGGCACTGGTATATGGGGGGCTGGGGATCCCAAAGATCAGGTTGACCTGAGTTTAGCCTTGGTTAACCAATTTCTTCGGAAGGGCCAGAGGGGGCAAAGTCAAAAAATTGCCTAGCAGTCACAGTCTATTTAGTTGGACTAAACTGAGCTATGTCTCCAGTTAAGCCTTTGTGTGTTTTAATGTTTAACTGATAATGTTGAGAGGGTATCAAAACATCCATGTTTTACTTTAGTTAGCAGAGGCAGATTCAAAGGGGGGGCGCACCCGGCACTTGCCCCCCTAAAAGTCCCCAACCATTATATAAGGTAGAAATGAAATATATAAGCTCCCCCTACCTACTTTCTTAAATATTACGAACCCCCCCCCCCCCGCCTCTTACCAGAGATCTTGAATAGGCCTAGCTCTGGTTAGTATATCTAGCATAATCTATAACAAGTCAACCAGCATCTTGTCCAGATTGTAGTTTATAGCAATATATTTCCACAATAATATTATTGTTATTGGGGTATATATATATATAGTAAGCAGGCCCAAAGGATGTAGAGCTAATTCCAATTTAGGGCATCCCCCCCTCCCCCAAAGGTCCCCAACCATAGACAGAAATGATTTATCATTCAATGAAATAGCATTCAATTATTCAATCCTGAAGCACTCAGCTCCAAAACTCATGTACCAGAATGCAGTATTTCAATTCTTCAAATGAAACATTTCCATGGGGAAGGTCCCCCGAACACACCCTACTGTCTATACTTTCCTAAATATTATGCCTCCCAGCCCTAGTCTGTAATCCTAGATCCGCCTCTGGTACTGTGCAGGTATGAACAATGGTAGAACCATAGATATATAAAGCACTTCTATACATTTTGCAGATATATAGAATCTAGTTTAACATCTTGAAAACATTTAGTTTCTTTTTCAAAATTCAGGAAAAAACAGGAAATGGCTTCTTAAACGTTGAAATCAAAATAAAAACACACTAATTTTCAATGGATAATTTTTTAAAAATCATATTGTCGATGTGATCCTTTTAAATGTGGACAAAGCATCGCTCAGTATCCGAATTTTTCGTGTCCGAAAACTTGCCAATTAAGCTGAGATAATTAAACAACCGAGTCGGAGACTGACATGTGATGGAAACAATTGAAGCAGTTAAACATCATCCAGATTGAGAATAATTTTATACTTACCTGTCTCAGATATAATAAAACATCGAGAAAAAAAATCCGAGTAAGCGTAGCGAGCTAGATCTAATTATTAAATTTATACATGTATCTTACACTATAATTTAAGGTAAGAAAAAGGCGCGAAAATTCTCCGAGAAAAGTTAACTTTCGCACACATTAATTGGGAGCAATGTATGTTTACGTGATGAGAAAAATGAACAACTTCATGCAATGATAATAAATAAAACCCACCTTTACGATCCATGTCTGATTTCTTTTTACTCGGAATTTCCTGAAAATACAAAAATAACTTTCGTGTCATATACTCAGGGGCGGATCTAATTAAGTGTCTAGACAATTAGTCTCACTTGACGTAAAATAGCCTAGCTGGCACGGTTTTAAGGGATTTGTATATCCTTAAATGACCACACGGAATCAATTAGATAATCGGATACCGCCGTCTGTCAATTCAACTGAGTAAACTTCAACTTCGTGAATCATTGAATACTTATACCGGTCTGGGACGTTTATTTTTTGTAACGTTAACAAAATTCTTGGAAATTTCTACTTGGAAATATACTGTAAACAATATTGTATAGCCTGACACATTAAAAACCTGACCTACATCACCAGCGGATGAAAGGGGGATGGGGCACAACCACCCCCTAAAAGTCCCCGACCACAGATAAATGAATGAAATATCATTCAATATGAAATAGCCTACTTTCCTTAAACTAGCCTGAGATCCTGGAATCGCCTCTGATTATTAATGACTTCCAAGATCATAAAGTTATATGACACTATCATTGAATGCGCTCGAACTTGTTTTATTTATGCAGGTGATTCAGACAGCATGAAATAACGCACGTGATCTTAGCTTGTGAGCAATAATCGATTGTAACATTTATAATCGTTCAATGTTAAATAGTAATCTTCAGTAAAAAATGCTTACACATAAACAGTCACAGTACACGCATACAACATTTTGGTGTAAACAAATTAAATAACAGCTAGGTCCCCAGCCAATTTAGAAGTATATACCGTGTTATATTTTACATATTCGAACAATGAAACTACTTTTTACGTATGAATTACCGATATCGTTTGCATAATAAAAACAAATGCGTTTTCTTGAATGTCTGTATAAATGACAACTTTCGTACAATTGTACATATATCTACATCAAATTATAAACAAATAATATTACCATGACTATACAAGAAAATATCACTCAACAATGTATCAGTACATTCACAAATGGTCGCTAACATGGTTATTCATTTGTTACATTTTTTTCGAAAACTGTATTTATAAATGTACACTACTACTATCAGCGATGTGGGCTGACGTGTTTTTATTTTCGAAAATGATAACTTGTAACGTATGATAAGTAATATACATGTAACGTCCGTCCACAGTGGCGGTTCTAGGTGCGCCCACCCCCCCCCCCACCCCCCTAGATGTGACCATGTTTATATATAGAAACTGACTCGCCTTATGCAACTTGCTCGTGCCATGCATTACCATGTATATTAAGTAGTAAACACGGAGGCGAACCCCAGCTCATTTGTAGCATTAAAGATATATAACAATATTTAACCTAATAAGCACACCGGAACCTAACCTAAATCACGTTGTTTCACCCGGACTTGTCATTGCAACATTTATAACCTGCATGGAAGAAACTTTTCAATACAACATTGGCCTCGTTTGAAAACACTCGCTCTAGACGATTGATTGCGCATGTATACATGCAAAATTATGTCATATTTAAAGCACCATATTGTAATCCAGTGAACATTCAACGAACTACTTCAGAAAGCGTGTCAAGTTGCCAATTAAACTGTTTAGATACTTAGATTATGTAAATGTCTGAATCTCTGGAGAAATGTTGTCAACTACATGAACAATATATATAATGGCAGAATAACGAACATTTTAAACAATTTCGACATTCTGCTGACTTTGATTTCAGAGATAACATTCCCCAAAAACTCAAGTTAAGGGTCTGGGTAGGTCGGCCGAACGTTTTTCAAAAATATATTTTCTTTATATAGTTCAGAATTATGCATGTCGTTCACAGGAACATGAAAATATCGACATGAAAAGAACTGATCGAGACAAAAAAAGTCGGGAGTGAGCGGACAAAAATAGGGTTGGTTTGGATATTTAGTAGAAACCAGGAAGTTTCACGGCCTTTTTGCACACGCAGTATCGTCTTTTTAAACACATGTTTATATACTATTCCGACAATAAATAAAGTTTGAACTTGTCTAGATGATAAGGCCATCTATAAAATATATTTTGTTTCCTATAACCAGAGAATTCTCAGTGGGTATAGGCAGGTTGGAAATATTGTTTTTACAAGTAAATTTTATATTGAACCTAAAATATATGTCAGACTGCTTTTTTATCCGAGTGATAAAAAAATTAGGTAGGGGGCCGGGTCTTATTGGTGAGTAGGTAAATTAATTGTATTAACAAAGTTTTGTAAATTGTATTGAATTTATTAGGATATTAAGTTTTGATATAACATTCTTATACGGTTAAACGAAAGCGAAAGTACACAAATTAGCAATTTATATTATATCAAAGCATTTTACTTCAGTCTCTAGCATAATATGACCCAGTTTGTATATTCATGAAGACTATACTATATTGATGATCAGTTATGACATTTATGAAAACTTAGTAAAAAAAGTTCACTTACTTCGAATATTAGGATATTTACACCCGAGAAACACCCTCACCTATACAGTAGATACACTAATAAATTTCTATCTCATGACGCTGATAAGTTAATTAATTAATAATTATGAAACCATTGACTTAGCACGAATGATAAATCAACTATATCAAATGTTTCAGATACACCCGATATAAAACATACGTAAATTAACTCCAGTTTTCAGTAAACGAGGGTCGTTCCTCGTGTTTCTTAAAATAGACAATTGTATCATTTGTACGCTAATTGCGCAGTTAAAACTTCATGCAATATCATATATGCAGATATTGCACAAAAAGCAGACGACAGACAGGATTGTGGACTTATAAAGCGGATAATGCATGATATCCAATACCGGTAAAACCCCCACCAAGAGTCTATGGAGATGTACGTTGGAATGAGCTGTTGCACTCTTGATAAAAATAAGTTTGTTTGGAGTGCACCGATCCAGAATTTTAGCACCGGGTAGGTATGTAGGGATTTTCTTTGTACTATATAACAATAGTAGAAAAGGACCCATAAATGCAATTTTGTTTATTGGCTAGGATTTTCGTGAGTAGGCAGGAGCTCACCAAATAAAGTTATTTTCAGCCTCAGCAACTGTACACAGATAAGTTAGTATATGAACATTTTGAACTGATGCGTACAAAATGATTTATGTCGTAACAATTATAGAGACATTATACTTGCTTCAGGTTTGAAACTTTAGATATTTTCAAAAAAGTAGCGTCAAACAGGGGCGTAGCCAGCGGTACGCACTCACGCACGTGCGTAAGTGAAAATATATATTATGCATAGCCAAAATATGGCAACAAAGTCGAAAGCTAAGGTGTAAGTAGACCTAAATTAGATCTACTCAGTGTCAATCGACAAGATGAGATAAATTTTCGTGGCGATCTGGCTCGATCATTATATATATATAATTATACATTATACATATAATGGCAGAATAACGAACATTTTAAACAATTTCGACATTCTGCTGACTTTGATTTCAGAGATAACATTCCCCAAAAACTCAAGTTAAGGGTCTGGGTAGGTCGGCCGAACGTTTTTCAAAAATAAGTTTTCTTTATATAGTTCAGAATTATGCATGTCGTTCACAGGAACATGAAAATATCGACATGAAAAGAACTGATCGAGACAAAAAAAAGTCGGGAGTGAGCGGACAAAAATAGGGTTGGTTTGGATATTTAGTAGAAACCAGGAAGTTTCACGGCCTTTTTGCACACGCAGTATCGTCTTTTTAAACACATGTTTATATACTATTCCGACAATAAATAAAGTTTGAACTTGAACTTGTCTAGATGATAAGGCCATCTATAAAATATATTTTGTTTCCTATAACCAGAGAATTCTCAGTGGGTATAGGCAGGTTGGAAATATTGTTTTTACAAGTAAATTTTATATTGAACCTAAAATATATGTCAGACTGCTTTTTTATCCGAGTGATAAAAAAATTAGGTAGGGGGCCGGGTCTTATTGGTGAGTAGGTAAATTAATTGTATTAACAAAGTTTTGTAAATTGTATTGAATTTATTAGGATATTAAGTTTTGATATAACATTCTTATACGGTTAAACGAAAGCGAAAGTACACAAATTAGCAATTTATATTATATCAAAGCATTTTACTTCAGTCTCTAGCATAATATGACCCAGTTTGTATATTCATGAAGACTATACTATATTGATGATCAGTTATGACATTTATGAAAACTTAGTAAAAAAAGTTCACTTACTTCGAATATTAGGATATTTACACCCGAGAAACACCCTCACCTATACAGTAGATACACTAATAAATTTCTATCTCATGACGCTGATAAGTTAATTAATTAATAATTATGAAACCATTGACTTAGCACGAATGATAAATCAACTATATCAAATGTTTCAGATACACCCGATATAAAACATACGTAAATTAACTCCAGTTTTCAGTAAACGAGGGTCGTTCCTCGTGTTTCTTAAAATAGACAATTGTATCATTTGTACGCTAATTGCGCAGTTAAAACTTCATGCAATATCATATATGCAGATATTGCACAAAAAGCAGACGACAGACAGGATTGTGGACTTATAAAGCGGATAATGCATGATATCCAATACCGGTAAAACCCCCACCAAGAGTCTATGGAGATGTACGTTGGAATGAGCTGTTGCACTCTTGATAAAAATAAGTTTGTTTGGAGTGCACCGATCCAGAATTTTAGCACCGGGTAGGTATGTAGGGATTTTCTTTGTACTATATAACAATAGTAGAAAAGGACCCATAAATGCAATTTTGTTTATTGGCTAGGATTTTCGTGAGTAGGCAGGAGCTCACCAAATAAAGTTATTTTCAGCCTCAGCAACTGTACACAGATAAGTTAGTATATGAACATTTTGAACTGATGCGTACAAAATGATTTATGTCGTAACAATTATAGAGACATTATACTTGCTTCAGGTTTGAAACTTTAGATATTTTCAAAAAAGTAGCGTCAAACAGGGGCGTAGCCAGCGGTACGCACTCACGCACGTGCGTAAGTGAAAATATATATTATGCATAGCCAAAATATGGCAACAAAGTCGAAAGCTAAGGTGTAAGTAGACCTAAATTAGATCTACTCAGTGTCAATCGACAAGATGAGATAAATTTTCGTGGCGATCTGGCTCGATCATTATATATATATAATTATACATTATACATATAATGGCAGAATAACGAACATTTTAAACAATTTCGACATTCTGCTGACTTTGATTTCAGAGATAACATTCCCCAAAAACTCAAGTTAAGGGTCTGGGTAGGTCGGCCGAACGTTTTTCAAAAATAAGTTTTCTTTATATAGTTCAGAATTATGCATGTCGTTCACAGGAACATGAAAATATCGACATGAAAAGAACTGATCGAGACAAAAAAAAGTCGGGAGTGAGCGGACAAAAATAGGGTTGGTTTGGATATTTAGTAGAAACCAGGAAGTTTCACGGCCTTTTTGCACACGCAGTATCGTCTTTTTAAACACATGTTTATATACTATTCCGACAATAAATAAAGTTTGAACTTGAACTTGTCTAGATGATAAGGCCATCTATAAAATATATTTTGTTTCCTATAACCAGAGAATTCTCAGTGGGTATAGGCAGGTTGGAAATATTGTTTTTACAAGTAAATTTTATATTGAACCTAAAATATATGTCAGACTGCTTTTTTATCCGAGTGATAAAAAAATTAGGTAGGGGGCCGGGTCTTATTGGTGAGTAGGTAAATTAATTGTATTAACAAAGTTTTGTAAATTGTATTGAATTTATTAGGATATTAAGTTTTGATATAACATTCTTATACGGTTAAACGAAAGCGAAAGTACACAAATTAGCAATTTATATTATATCAAAGCATTTTACTTCAGTCTCTAGCATAATATGACCCAGTTTGTATATTCATGAAGACTATACTATATTGATGATCAGTTATGACATTTATGAAAACTTAGTAAAAAAAGTTCACTTACTTCGAATATTAGGATATTTACACCCGAGAAACACCCTCACCTATACAGTAGATACACTAATAAATTTCTATCTCATGACGCTGATAAGTTAATTAATTAATAATTATGAAACCATTGACTTAGCACGAATGATAAATCAACTATATCAAATGTTTCAGATACACCCGATATAAAACATACGTAAATTAACTCCAGTTTTCAGTAAACGAGGGTCGTTCCTCGTGTTTCTTAAAATAGACAATTGTATCATTTGTACGCTAATTGCGCAGTTAAAACTTCATGCAATATCATATATGCAGATATTGCACAAAAAGCAGACGACAGACAGGATTGTGGACTTATAAAGCGGATAATGCATGATATCCAATACCGGTAAAACCCCCACCAAGAGTCTATGGAGATGTACGTTGGAATGAGCTGTTGCACTCTTGATAAAAATAAGTTTGTTTGGAGTGCACCGATCCAGAATTTTAGCACCGGGTAGGTATGTAGGGATTTTCTTTGTACTATATAACAATAGTAGAAAAGGACCCATAAATGCAATTTTGTTTATTGGCTAGGATTTTCGTGAGTAGGCAGGAGCTCACCAAATAAAGTTATTTTCAGCCTCAGCAACTGTACACAGATAAGTTAGTATATGAACATTTTGAACTGATGCGTACAAAATGATTTATGTCGTAACAATTATAGAGACATTATACTTGCTTCAGGTTTGAAACTTTAGATATTTTCAAAAAAGTAGCGTCAAACAGGGGCGTAGCCAGCGGTACGCACTCACGCACGTGCGTAAGTGAAAATATATATTATGCATAGCCAAAATATGGCAACAAAGTCGAAAGCTAAGGTGTAAGTAGACCTAAATTAGATCTACTCAGTGTCAATCGACAAGATGAGATAAATTTTCGTGGCGATCTGGCTCGATCATTATATATATATAATTATACATTATACATATAATGGCAGAATAACGAACATTTTAAACAATTTCGACATTCTGCTGACTTTGATTTCAGAGATAACATTCCCCAAAAACTCAAGTTAAGGGTCTGGGTAGGTCGGCCGAACGTTTTTCAAAAATAAGTTTTCTTTATATAGTTCAGAATTATGCATGTCGTTCACAGGAACATGAAAATATCGACATGAAAAGAACTGATCGAGACAAAAAAAAGTCGGGAGTGAGCGGACAAAAATAGGGTTGGTTTGGATATTTAGTAGAAACCAGGAAGTTTCACGGCCTTTTTGCACACGCAGTATCGTCTTTTTAAACACATGTTTATATACTATTCCGACAATAAATAAAGTTTGAACTTGAACTTGTCTAGATGATAAGGCCATCTATAAAATATATTTTGTTTCCTATAACCAGAGAATTCTCAGTGGGTATAGGCAGGTTGGAAATATTGTTTTTACAAGTAAATTTTATATTGAACCTAAAATATATGTCAGACTGCTTTTTTATCCGAGTGATAAAAAAATTAGGTAGGGGGCCGGGTCTTATTGGTGAGTAGGTAAATTAATTGTATTAACAAAGTTTTGTAAATTGTATTGAATTTATTAGGATATTAAGTTTTGATATAACATTCTTATACGGTTAAACGAAAGCGAAAGTACACAAATTAGCAATTTATATTATATCAAAGCATTTTACTTCAGTCTCTAGCATAATATGACCCAGTTTGTATATTCATGAAGACTATACTATATTGATGATCAGTTATGACATTTATGAAAACTTAGTAAAAAAAGTTCACTTACTTCGAATATTAGGATATTTACACCCGAGAAACACCCTCACCTATACAGTAGATACACTAATAAATTTCTATCTCATGACGCTGATAAGTTAATTAATTAATAATTATGAAACCATTGACTTAGCACGAATGATAAATCAACTATATCAAATGTTTCAGATACACCCGATATAAAACATACGTAAATCAACTCCAGTTTTCAGTAAACGAGGGTCGGTTCCTCGTACGTGTTTCTTAAAATAGACAATTGTATCATTTGTACGCTAATTGCGCAGTTAAAACTTCATGCAATATCATATATGCAGATATTGCACAAAAAGCAGACGACAGACAGGATTGTGGACTTATAAAGCGGATAATGCATGATATCCAATACCGGTAAAACCCCCACCAAGAGTCTATGGAGATGTACGTTGGAATGAGCTGTTGCATCTTGATAAAAATAAGTTTGTTTGGAGTGCACCGATCCAGAATTTTAGCACCGGGTAGGTATGTAGGGATTTTCTTTGTACTATATAACAATAGTAGAAAAGGACCCATAAATGCAATTTTGTTTATTGGCTAGAATTTTCGTGAGTAGGCAGGAGCTCACCAAATAAAGTTATTTTCAGCCTCAGCAACTGTACACAGATTAGTTAGTATATGAACATTTTGAACTGATGCGTACAAAATGATTTATGTCGTAACAATTATAGAGACATTATACTTGCTTCAGATTTGAAACTTTAGGTATTTTCAAAAAAGTAGCGTCAAACAGGGGCGTAGCCAGCGGTACGCACTTACGCACGTGCGTAAGTGAAAATATATATTATGCATAGCCAAAATATGGCAACAAAGTCGAAAGCTAAGGTGTAAGTAGACCTAAATTAGATCTACTCAGTGTCAATCGACAAGATGAGATACATTTTCGTGGCGATCTGGCTCGATCATTATATATATATAATTATACATACGTACCTTCGTCGCTATACATACATGTATCTGTGTTGGTCGCACCATTTGTGTTTTAAAAAATCTCGAACATTTTAGCGGCGGACCACGCGTTTAAGTTTTGTTTTATTCACCTTTGAATAAACTCAGATATTTTTTTGTGATCAGTCCATTTAGAAACACTCATACAACATTTTGCAAACATAAAAATGTTTCTTGTAACAATCTTGATTACCCTTGCGCATGACGACAACGACAAATTATTTTTCACCATACCTGTTACGCGCATTATTCGAACTAGGTGCGAAAGTTAGAAAAACAAATAAACTATGTTGGCTTCATGACTGCATCAAAGGTGAGTTGTCATCATCATATATTTATTAGCACTGAACTGTTACCGTGTAATGTCAAATAAATTTTGTTGATAAACTTGAATATTTAGCCTTAGAATAAAAATTACATATTTTCGCGACCGCATAATTGGCAATTATGAATGAGTCATCACTGCGACGTCAGTATTTTACTAACATTTGATTAGATTGTTTATAAATCGAGCGTCTATTAGGATTATATAATAAAGTTATTTCATTAATTTAAATTCAAAAGCTTACTAAATCTTTATTGGAATGAAGTTCTAAGTCCAATTGTCCTGCAAGTGCAAAGTCCAAATTTTCTGCAGTTTTCAGTGTTTTGCATGTTTAGGGCTGTTGATTGGCTGACATATGGTGATACTCATTTTATGTTGTGTTGACCTAACTGGTCTTAGCATGCTGATAAATTGAGTATTGTACATAAGTCTGGTTACATATTCTAATTATAGCATAAGGCAGTGCGCTAAAATCATAGGAGCTTGGTTTCACGTTTTTGCCCATTTCTGACAATCTTTCACAATTGACCAAGCGCCAGATACAGGAATGCTCCACCCACTGAATCACGTGGTGTGGCAACGCGAAACCTTCGACAAGCTAAATCCAAGATGGCGGACAGATTAACATATAAATCACTCAGGCAGGTGTAAAATACACCGATTTTTTAAATATTTATTGGCTATTTAGGTTGATTATAACAGATTATACAATCAATAAACATTCCTGACGCTTCGTATCTGCCATGGATACAAATTTGAATTTCTGAAAGCGAGAATATATACAGTAACTGAGAAATAAAGATACTTCAGGGATTCTGTATATTACAGTCCCTGGGATACTTAAAATTATGATGACTGGTTCATGTTGATGTTAACTTTAATGCAGTTTGAAAATGTTAATATATCATGTGAATTTTTCAGTAGAAATTAAAGAAAAATTATCCGTAACGCGCTTTTTATATATATGCTAAGAGCGACAAGTATAACGAATAACGTGGACTTCTTATATAGGCGTTATAATCATATTCATTAAATTTCGACCATGATAATACAAATCTATGATTATATTCAGAATTTTGTTTAAACTGATCAAACCTCCTTGACATGAACAGGAACACTATATTTATATAATATTATATATATAGCATTCATGACACATAGTATACATTTTGTAAATACATTCATACACGACCGTGACAATATATGCATGTAATGCGACAGTAATAATACTTTATGATAATAAAAAATAATATTTCAAAGAAAATGATAAAGACTTATATGTCATAATGTTAAATTCTATAAAAAAAACAGCAAGGGAAATTACCAGTAAACCCTCTTGACGCTGCGTTGAAAAATGGAGATATGAGAGCGACACGAAATACGCTCGAATGTGTACGTCAGATGTATGAATATTGTAAATTCATATGGATAAATATAAGTCTTTACATAAACCTTATAATATACCATCAAAACTTATAATCTCAAACATCTATGACTTATTCAAAGACATTGAACCAGGAATGCGAGGCATGTGCTTTACGGACCAGCAGTCCTCTGTATTTCACAGTAGGGGGTAATAAAACCGAAAGGTTCATTGCTAGACATGCTTTTGTGTACATAATCAGTTACTACATGCTTATAAAAACAACAGGAAGTTATTCATAAACTAATTATCTCTATTAAGCAATAAAAGTGTGTGACCCTAGTTTTTCACTGGGTGTCAAGTATATACATACACCATACTTTATAAGCTGATCGTGATCAGAGGGGATTAATTAGACCGCTATATAAGAGGCAATAAAACAAGAATTTAGAACTCGTGTGGACTGTGGGGGTCACTTGTATATATGAGCCGTTCAATACTTGTGCCAAATTATAGTGTTTAAATTAGCAAGACTTCGTGTCGATCAAATTTTTAATGTAGCTTAATTCTATAGAGAGACGGTGCGACAGCACTATTGAAATTAATTTTTAAGCGTCCTTAACAGTGAATAATTGTTATAATTAAGCAAGTGTTGCCCTAACTTGGTGCAATCAAGCAAATGGTAATCCCGTAGATTTGTTGACATTAGGGATGAACGTACATTTAGATCCAACTCTTACATTTTTCAAGATTCCTTAATTTTTAGTAAAGGGAAAAGGAATAAACTGACGTATAATATCTCCTTCCAGTCGATTTTCTTCGCTATCGTCTGAGTTGCATGGTGCCAACTGACATTCTAACTATTTAAAATGTTTATTCAATCTGTTTTATTAAAAAATCGTTGTTTTTGATCTTCTACACAGCGTATCAGGCCATCATTAAAAAATTGTTTGTTTGTAGTGCTCCGACCCTGATTTTAAGAGGTGGGTAGGTAGGTAGGTTTTTTGTTTTTTTTTGATTTTTTTTTTTTGAAATCGCATTTGTTAAAATAAATAATTAGCACTTTTGCATTACATATAGTCTACTCTGCATTAAACATGTATTTAGACTGAATAAAATATGATGAAAACAATGGATTAATGTTTTTTGTTTTATTTCAAGTATAAATAATTTTCATTGACTGAAGGGTGTCCCTTTTAATAATAAAATATATTTTAAGCATGAACTACCTGCTTCACTACTGTCTCTTCATTTATAGCAGCCTACTTCTACAACTTCAATCTAATATAAACTATGTTTGTTTGACTGTTTGTCTTTTACATACTTTTTCAACAGTCAGAGTCATATGACAGTTCACGTAACCACCGTTCCTGGGAAGAACTAGTACTAGACCCCTATCCTCCGTAAGCAACTGCCTACATTCTCACGTAAAAAGGCATGGTCTATAACTGGACTCGAACCAACGACCCTCTATCTGTGAGAGGTAACAGTTATCTAAAGTCAGTGACTTTCTCAACCACAGAGTAACATGAACTACGTAAAACTAGATCATTTTGATAAAACATACTATACTATAAAATAACCCTTTCTTGTTCATTATGATAACAGACATGCATGTCAGAATTAGTTTTTTTTGGGGGGGGAGTCTTTTGATAACTGGTTTCCCAGAAGTACAGCAGTTTGTGCACATTGGTAAAACAACCCGGAAAGAATTCAGCCGTCTGTATCTCTTTCTGTGTCTTCCATCTATTAGGTTCACCAGAGAAATAGTCACAGAAACATTAGGTTGATTTATAACTTAGTATTCTGTAAGTAATACAGCAAGTATATCTATAAACATGTATATCTATAAACCTTAAAAATACAATATGGACAATTTTATTTTAAAACCATACCATCAACAATCATTCAACATAAACTAAATGAGATTTTCATTAGACTTACACTGGAGATTTCATCCTCACATGATTTAAATATCTAACATAACACTACAGTTAGAACAGATTATCATTTAACACCAGGTAAGTATATTACACCCATTATATGATGAGTGGTAACAAGGACTTATGTATGTATATAAGTCCTTGGTGGTAACAATGGATGCACCTTAATTGTAGTGCTGTTATCCGAAATTAATTATCGTCCGAAATTCGTATACTTTATAAAAATACAAGTGTGACAACCGTTCTTAAAAATTAACGAGTCTTTGATACTTTGTTGGTCTAATGCTTAAAAAACATTATTTTGGGTGGCTTAAGATTCAATTAGTACTACCAAAACATGGGATTGTCGAGTGAAGTAACAATTTTCGGAAAATGCGACACATACCGTACGGTATGGTACAAACATTTTCAGTTTCACTGACGATGCAGAAAGAAAATCTCACAACTAATTGGATTAAATTGCCATCTGCATAATGAATCAAAGCTTATAAAAATTAAAATTGGTGTTGATAGGTGCAAACGAACAATACATACAGCCATCGACAATTACGGACAAGTTGGCGATTTTTATGGATGTGACGGATTTTGAAGACTGGAAGGGTATTTGCGGACACTTTATTTAGCGCTCGCAGAAAATTTCGACTGGTTAGGAACTGCTACTCGCATTTTTTAAATTAAACTAGCATTTTGCGAGTTTCCGTACCGGCGGCTGCCATTTTGTATAGGATAAAGGCCGTGCATTCCGGTACGGAATAAAAACGGAATGGGCGCAAAAAGATCAAAACAAAAAAAATTCGAAAACCTCGAAAAAAAAGAAAAGTCGGGGCCATTTTGACGGGTCGGTCGGAGCACTACAAACAAACATATTTTTAATTTCAGCCTCAGATAACCTTCGACACGACAGCTTGTCGAAGGAAAATGGCGGCGATAAGTGTTGCTAGGGGGTGTGAGAAAAAGCCGATATCTGATTGGATAATCGATTGGTTTGATTGACAGGTGGCGACTGGTCAATTCACCTCTCTCTGTATACATTACTACAAGGTATTGCAGCCACCATGTTTTAAAGCAACGGAAGTAGGTGACTGGTTTTCAATTTTCGTATTAATACATCTGTTCCTGTGTTGTACTATAGCGAACGCTGAAACAGCGGTAACCAATAATATGTAAATTAATAGAATTGTGTTTCGACTCTTACGATTATGTAAACAAAAGTGCATTGGTATTGTTGTGTGTTGGAATAGGTAAAATTAGATCTAGTGTTAGAAAAGATCATCGATGAGAGTCAATATTATGTAAACATGCGTGTATAAAAAACTATAATATAGGACTGTGTTTGGGCCCTTACGTTTATATGTAAACAAACGGGATTTGGTATTTTGTTGGATTAAGTGTAATAAGCAGCTGCTTGCAAAAGATTTATTCATAAATGGACATAATCGTGTAATTCTTTGACAGCCTAGTACAGGTAACACATTAAAAAAATCGCAAATGTCACCGTTAATTCGCTTCATAATCTCCGCCAAAATACTGGTTCCCGCTGTTTCAGCATGCGCTATAGTACAACGCGGGAACCAAGGTATTTATACGAAAATTGAAAACCAGTCAACCTACTTCCGTTGCTTTAAAACATGGCGGCTGCAATACCTTGTAGTAATATATATAGAGAGAGGTGAATTGTGAAAGATTGACAGAAACGGACAAAAACGTGAAACCAAGCGCCTATGGCTGAAATCTTGGAATGGAAAGTTGGATTACAGTCAACTGGTACCCATTGCAATGTCAACTGGTACTCACTATTTTTTTGGTCAAGTGGTACCAAGGACTTATATACATACATGGATTCGCAACTGCTAAAAATAGCTCAATCGATATCCTTAGACGATCCTACAATGCATTGCTATATACTCGTCACTGTCCGACAGCTGTAATCGGGCGTTCACAAGCTTGATTATACTAAAAAAACTCTGGCAATTGGGCATGGGAAGTTGGTAAAGGATGCAACAAATTCCTTAAAAATATTGAGATACATTTATAATCCACAAAGTCTAGGTATAAGCATTGAAAAAGGCATCAGTCGAACATTTTAAATTCCAAGATGGCGGACATCTATAATAATCCTTTCGTCTCCGAGATTAAACATTCGTAATACGACAGATATTTTTGCTGTTATTAACATTCGGATCATCCCGGATATTTTCGTGTTTTTGCTTTGTAAACAAGAGCATGAAATCCTGTAGATTCACATGTTATTACCGCGGGATTTTATTACTTAAAATACTTTCAACTGTTAATTCGGAAGTTGCGAATACATGTATGTATATAAGTCCTTGGTGGTACCCACTATAATGAAGTCAAGTCGTACCCACTGTGAAAAATTTATATTTAATTAATAATTGGTTGAAATTAAAAAAGTAATTGCTGATTTATCAACAAAATGTTAGTTATTTTAATTGATTGAATTGACTGACAATTAGAAGTGTTTGCTAAGCAATTTATGTTAATCAGGTCAATATGTCATGGGTTCAAAAGCATGTGGTTTTCCTAGCTGTTTTTCTTTACAATTAACACATCAGTGTTATCTTTTTGTGCTTAAACATGCAATAATCTTATCTCAATGCCTGTTATCATAACCATAATTCTGAATAAAAATCATTCATTTAAACTTATAAATTACTTGAAATCTTGTACTTTTCGTCTATGAATTTCATAGACGAAAAGTACAAGATTTCATTGAAAAAAAGTCCCATAGATGACTGTTGAGTTGACTTTGGTAACTGGAAGATGGGTGGTGTATCATATCTTATTTTAATTAATATTATCAACTGTTTGACTAAAATTCAACTAAATCAATGTACCACAAAACTTTAGTTCAATAAAACATAAATAACAGTTTGTTGGTAAATTAGCAATATTATGAATGATAGTTAAATGATACAACAAACTTAAATTTAAAAATACATTTGTGTTTGTATTTTGATATATCACAATAATACTGTCACACTTCATGGTGGAGTATCCTTTAGGTTAAACCAATTGTTATGGCTGAAATTATGATATTAAGGACAAGTTCAAATATGGGTCACCTAGGGTCAAAAACCAGGTCACAAGGTCAAATCTTAGGAAAACCTTATTAACACTGTAGATGTCATATTTTGATTGTATCTTCACTAAACCTAGTCAGACTGCTTGTCTTAATGATATGTAAGACAAATTCGAACATAGGTCGTCTGGGGTCAAAAACTAGGTCACCGGTTCAAAACAATGTTTTAATGAGTGAACAGTGATTGTCATGTGAGCGATATAGGGCCATCTTGGCCCTCTTGTTAAATTTAAGTTTGTTGTATCATTTAACTATCACTCATAATATTGCTAATTTACCAACAAACTGTTATTTATATTTTATTGAATTAAAGTTTTGTAGTACAGGGCCCTAGCTGCACTTTAGGGGAAGGGGCCCGGGGCCCTCAGGTAGGGGAATTTCGCGTCATTTTGAGGGAAAAGGGGAATTTCAGGGAATTTTTGTCAACTGCTTTATAACCCTGCAATAAGCATTATAAGCTTAAAATGGCTGTATTTAAATACATGAAATATACAATTAATCAAAGAATAATAACTTAATATCAACCATTTAAGCAAAAAAAAAAAAAAAAAAAAAAAAAATCTTTTTTTTTTAGGGGAATTTTATCAAAAATAGGGGGAAAAAGTATATGATTCTAGGAGGGGATTGGGGCCGAATTTCGGCCCCAAAAAACGTCAAATGAGGGCCCTGTAGTACATTGATTTAGTTGAATTTTAGTGGTGTATCTGGACATATTTATATAAAATTATGTTTTGGATTTATGATAAATATTATATTCTATATGTACAATAATACAATATTAGATGAGTGGGTACCAGGTAACTTACATTTTCAATGACATAAAAACATAACTTTTTGACTCATATTGAAAATATGTTTTTTTCTATCAATGCATGGTGCTATTTCTTTGTTAAAGTTCACATTCAAACACCACTAAGTGGGTACCATTTGACTTCATAGTGGGTACCACTTGACCAAAATATAGTGGGTACCACTTGACATTGGGTACCAGTTAGTTGACCAGCTCCCGAAATTTCATATGGGTGGGGTACAGGAATTTTGATGATTATCACAAGAAACGAGAAAATTAACAGTGAAAAGAACAATTTTTTTAGTTAACGTACACTGACTGGAGAAATGTTGCAATATATTTATAAAATATTAAATATTGTAATTTTTGTATCATGCTTGTTGAATGAAAATTTAATATATAAAGCCAAGACTTTATTAAGATTGCAATCCTACAATACTCAAGAATATGTCTCATTCTAGACTAAATTTTAAATAAACTTGCCTGTGTCAGATAAATGTCCTCATACTATATTATATACTATAATAATTTATAACAAGTATAGTTTTTAAAGTATTTACAAAAATTATTTATACTTTTGGTCAGTCATGGAGTCATCACTTGCAGAATATAATTAATATTATAAAACATTCAAGTTTATTTGAAAATGTAACTCATTTTAGATTGATAAGCAAGAACAATGGCTAGTAGAAGCAATTTACGTGATTTTAACAACACCACCCTGGAGTTACAGCAAGATTTAGCAAGAAGTACACCCAGACAATGTGTAACCCTAACTCACAGTGTACCATCAGTACAAATGTATTGTGCACTCCGCTCCAAACTGGACAACTGCACAGATAAATGGCTTCAGGTACATGTACTTGTTTAGTGTTTTGCATGCAGAATGCAATTAAAATGATCTTCAAGTTTTACATTGTCTGTTTTATTAAGTCTTTGAAATTTAAGTAACTTGTCTATGTTTTTTCCCTGTGTTTTACCTCACCCATGGTTTAATGGTGGATGAACCACCAGGTTAACAATACACCAGGGATGAATCTGCATGAACCACCAACCTTTTGTAAGCTAGCTGGACAGATGCTCACATAAAACAAATTATTCAGAGTAGAGTTCCAACTCACAGTGGTGTGGAGCAGCAAGGGATTGGGCCGCTTTTTCATCCACTCCTGTCCTCTACTGTACATTGAAGGTAACTCGGTCATCATTGGCTTTAGAGAAAAAATATGCTTCTCATGATTTCGATGCTGCGTGAGTGAAAAATCAGTCCTGTGTATTATTGCATTGTATTAATTTTGCTTGTTAACACATAAAAGATGTCCATCTTTATTGCTTATTCTGTAGGAGTTCCTGTACCTAGATGGATTAGACAGTTTATTGGATGCACTGTATCAGATGTCATCTCGTGGTTTTACATGTTTCTCTGATGCAATCTTACAGATGGACTGTATATCATGTATTAGATGTATACTTAATACTGTTTTAGGATTGGAATATTTTATCAGCAGTGATGTGTATACAAAAAAACTTACTATGGGTAATTATTTCTGTCATCAATATGAAAAGTTACTTATCTGTTATCATGCAGAGTTAGCGCTTAACATGTTTTATTAAATTTGCTTTATATAAAAAATTGCATTGAATTTATCAACCTTGTCTTTTTCTACCTATCTCAGGCGTCAGACTATCAGACCCATTCCCAATGCCAAATATGGATTTTCATTTATAAAAAAAATGCCCAATCCAAAGCATATATAATCTTTGCAAAGTACATCTATCAAATTCAAAGGGACTACATTCAGCTGTGCAATGGCTTCAAGAATAAAGAGCTACATACAATAACTGAATTTTGTTAACTTTATTAGTACTCAACATAAAACTCAAATTAAAAACAACATTTATCAATATTGTTATTTATCATCCATTGTTTTTGACATATTATTTTCTCCTAACAATAACCCTTTTTGTTGAGAACATTTGTTTCCAATTTGGCAAATTTCACGACTCGAAAATTCCCAATTTTCCAAGGTCCTTTTTCCCAAAATAGGCAGAAAAAAGGCCTTTTAAGCCCTATAATGATAAAGAGGAGGAAACATTAAACTGAATTCTAAAGTCATGAACCTGCTTACCTAGTGTGGTGCCCCCTTAAACTGGTTCCCCTGCATTTTCTTAAGTCCAGTCTAATAGAATTCATAGTAACTGACTTCATTATCATTTAAAACTCCTGGTGAGAGATCTCTTACTGAAACAAATGGAAGACTGTCTTACATATACATATCTTTCATATGTATACCCAAACACCTCTGATACTGATCATGTAGTATAAAGAGGCCGTGGTCCAGGGGTTGGTGATCTGGGTTCGATTCCCGGTTGCAGACCACACCCTTCGATGAAAATTTGACAACACAGGGATTTTTTGGGGGCGATTATAGCCGAAATTCGGTCATATTCCCAATGGAAAATAGTATCTTTTTTTCCCAATTCACAGACAAAAATTCCCAATCCAAACATTTTTTTTTTTCTAAATTAATTTCATAAGTTCATTAACATCACTATTGGTAGTAAATACCTTATTCTGCTACTGTTCTATGGGAGAATAAGTTGAACATTACAAAAATTGTAGTTTTTTTCCCAATTTTGATTAAATTCCCAATCCCAAGGGTATGGGTCATATTCCCAAAATACCGAGATAAAACCCTGCAACAATGTTGTTTTTCCTTGACATGTGGAAAAGTTACTGTTTCCTTGTGGAGTAAGTTAGTACTGGTTTGAATACCGTCCAGGAAAAGCTTGTAAGGTGAATCGGCTGTCGTATCTAACTAAAAAATTGTTGAAAAATGGCGTTAAACCCAAATAAATAAAATAGTTTAAAGAGTTAGAAAATTAAATACATGTCTACATACTCTAGTATTCAGATTGATTTACATTATTTACTGGTACCCAGTTTTCAAGGTAACAATAATCATTGTTATTATTTCTGTAGCTTTGAATTGCTCCGAGGCTCTACCAAAGAAACAAGTTTTAGAAATGTTATCAGCGGTGTGTGTGTTCAGTAATATTGGATACCTTAGGGTTATGGAAGGCTTGTCATATATCAAGGTAAATTTCAAACCTCATACTAAAGGTTCTAACATGTTCATCAAAATGTTTATATGGTACATGTACCAAATACTTATTCATAAAATTGTCATGAGTGAACTGTTGGTTTAGTCTCATTAAGGTCTGAAAAACTTAGTAACTGAATGGGACTGACTAAATTTATTAAAATTCATAACTGCGGATTGAGACTTACATGTCAATAAATTTGATTGTTCTTGTGAAGAAAATTTGTCTCGAGTTTTATTAGCAAACTCCATAATTACAATGAAACAAAAAGAGGCTGTATTTTTAGCTCACCAGAGCACAAAGTGCTCATGGTGAGCTATTGTGATCGCATGATGTCCATCGTTCGTGCGTGCGTGCGTGTGTCAGTCCGTCAACAATTGCTTTAAACAACATCTCCTTCTTAACCAGTTGGCCAATTTCAATGAAACTTTACAGGGATGTTCCTCGCATGAAGCTCTTTCAAAGTTGTTAAAAAATTAATTTCATTAAAAACTCTGGTTGCTATGGCTATGCTATGGAAAAACTTTAAAAATCTTCTTGTCCAAAACCACAGGGCTTAGTGCTTGGTGTGTAGCATTGTCTAGTGGATCTCTACCAAGTTAGTTAAAATTATTGCCCTAGGGTCAAAATTGGCCCCTCCCCAGGGGTCACTTGATTTTACATAGACTTATATAGGGAAATTTTAGAAATCTTCTTGTCAGAAACTACAATGCCTAGAGCTTAGATATTTGGTGTGTAGCATTGTCTTGTGAACCTCTACCAAGTTTGTACAAATTATTTCCCTACAGTCAAAATTGGCCCTGTCTCGGGGGTCATTTGATTTATAGGTTTATATAGGAAAATAAAAAAATTCTTCTAGTCCAAAACCGCATGGCCTAGAGCCTAGATATTTGGTATGTAGCATTGTCTAGTGGACCTCTAACAAGATTTTCAAACTAGGCCCTGGTGTCAAAATTGGCTGGGGGTTTACTCTATTTTATATATGCTTACATAGACAAATTACAAAAAACCTCTTGTCCAAATTTGCAAGGCCTAACGCTTAGATATTTACTCCTCTGGCCCTAGGGTAAAAATTGGCCCCATCCCTGGTCACTTGATTTTTCATAGGCTGATGATGTTTCCCCTCAGGATCTTTTTTTCTGGTGAGCGATATAGGGCCATCATGGCCCTCTTGTTTGTTTGGCTATTACATTATTAGGTTATTGGAAGTATTTTTGATTGGCCATTAGATACCCATCAACATAGGCTAGTAGCATATCTTGTGTATTCAAATACAATGTTCATTAATCACAAAATTCATTATAAATCTCTTTTATTTGGTACAACACTACTTATTGTATGTTCAATGATGTTTATCTTCTATCTGTTCTAAAATTAGTGTAAACTGCATTGAATACTGGTATTTCTAAATAGTGTAATGACATTTTAATATACATTGATTGTGTAACATATGCATGTAATTCTATTATATATTCACAGAATGAATGCGACCAGTTACACAGATTTAGCATCATTGTAAGAGACCTACAGAATGGTGAAACTGTTGCATTTAAAACTGCTGTCATGACATTTATTAATTCTGTTATTAATTCTACCCCTAATGTCATGGAGAGAATGAGAATCAGAAATGAATTTATTGGTATGATTGATTTTGTGCAATGTTTTACTGCATTGATATAGCTTAAGATTTATATTGCATAAATAAATTATTAATGAATGAAGTAATTCAAATCAAATTGGACTTGACTAGGGTTGTCATGTTTAGGGTTAAATGACCAAAAATACTATTTTTTATTTTGAACGTACAGTCAAGCCTGTGAACAAAGGCCACCCTTGGGAAAGACAAATATGGCCTTTACTGACAGGTGTCCTTTATTTGGTCATTTTGTTATAAATAATCAATGACGGTTTAAAAAGAATGACCCTTATTCACAGGATGACCTTTATTTGGAGGTGGTCGCTAACTCAGGTTTGACTGTACCTTATGTGAGAAGATTAAGTATGATTCCTCGGAAATTATTTGTGTATTTTTGATGCTATTAGAAACCTGAGGGTTTGCACCAATGTCATTCAAGTAAAGGTAAAATGACTTTTTTTGTCTCGTCTTACGTCATTTCTGTATATACCTGTTCCATCCAATGTCTGTGTATTGTTGTTGATGTATAATGTTATACAATGTCTACATGCAGGTTTGAACATCCTAGATATGATGTCTTATATACGTAAAGAAGAACCTGATGAGCATTTACTACTTCAACTTGAGGTTTGTTTATCATACAATTATATCTTAGCACTGATTTGGGGCCGAAATTGGTCCAATTCTCCTGTCAGAGAAGACTTTCTCCCTATCATCATTAAAACACCAGTTCAGGTGAATTTTATTTTACATGAAGACATTTTTGGTACCAAAAGGATCATTTAATTAGCTTGGCTGTTTTTTAATCAAATCACTGCGACGTCTGTGCAAAAACTTTAATGTAGCTCATAACTCAGAAACTATAAGAGGTAGCAAGATGAAAGCTAAGTTTTTTCTGGATGACACTTATTATCTTACCTCCTGTTTCTATAATATCATACTTGTTGTATTGTGCTGTACAGGTGTTTCATGAGAGAAAGTTATCTGATGAAGAGAGTTTATCTGCTGATAATAACATTGATCTGAATAGTCCACAAGATTTACAGGAACATATTCAAGCCAAGGTATGTGAACACATTACTACATGTTGGATATATGTATTGATTTACACTCTTGATGAACTAATTTCTGACATTTTGTTTTATGCCCCTGTATAGATAGATTGGGGGTATATTGTTTTTGGCCTGTCTGTTTGTATCAAACTTTAACCTTGTCTATAAAATCAAAACGCTTCCATCTACTGCCATCAAACTTCATATGTTGGTTCCTCATGACAACCTCTACAAGACCTGTGCATTTTAAGGTCAGTAGGTCAAGGTCACCTAGAGGGGGCATTGTGTTTCAAAAGCACATCTTGTTAGAATGAAGTTAAACTATGCTCATGCGAGCACACTTCAAAATCGCTGTGGTAACAGTTAACAGTCAAATGCTGACTTGAATGTTATTTAACCTTTTCCCTTAAAATACATTTGTGTTTGTATTTTGATATATCACAATAACACTGTCACACTTCATGGTGGAGTATCCTTTAGGTTAAACCAATTGTTATGACTGAAATCACGCATTTAAGTGTCTATTGAAACTGTCTATTGTTTTCTTTTAATGTTAGTGTGTGCATGTATATCTTATTCATTTATTGTAGATATTTGGAACACCAAAGATGACAAGTTTTGTGAATATCTTACAGGACCTGCTGGCTATTGATACTGTTTATAATAAAAACAGGTAAATTTAGTTCTTGTCTATATATCTTGGTTCAAACAAGCATGTGATTTTCCTAGCTGTTTTTCATTATAATTAATACATCAGTCATTCAGTGTTATCTTTTTTGTGCTTAAACATACAATAATCTTATCTCAATGCCTGTTATCATAACCATAATTCTGAATAAAAATCATTTATTAAAAATGATAAATACTTGATATCTTGTACTTTTCGTCTATGAAAAAAATTCCCATGACTGTTGAGTTGAGTTGACTTTGGTAATGGGAAGATGAGTTGTATATCATATCTTATTTTAATTAAATATTGTATAAATAATCAGTAATGAACTTGAAATTCCTCTTTTTTTCAGTGCCAAGTTGTGGCAAACAGTTGATAATATTGTACATCATGTGGTTCACACAATGGACAGTTGTAATGTAGGATTCGTTCAGTCCGATATACGTCAATTTCCTGAACAGTTTGGTCTAGGTATGCAGTGTGTATTCTCTTACCAAGACACAATTAAACTATCATCATCATCTATTGAGAGTGGAATTTCTTCTGGCAAATCTAGTCATTCCTCCACAGATAACGCTGTGCATCAGACAAGAGGTCAAACAATGGGCAACAGTAATAGTCAGCATGTTGCTGCCAGGAAAGATAATGAATATGGAAGTAGTGGAAACTCATGTGATAGTAGTTGTAGTAGCCATGACAACAGTGAATCTCAAAACAGAACTGTAACCTTATCTAGACATAATTCTACAGATCGGGAGAATAGCGTATCTGGTGGTAGTTCTGTAAATGATAAGACTGTGATTGTGAAGACCAAGTACCAGTCTCCTACAGAGCTAACATTCTTCAGTAACAAACTAAGTGACAGTACAAGTTCTCCTCTGAATAATTGTAGTAGGTCTAGTTCTGACAGTGGTAGTGTATGTTCACCTTGTAATGAAGATATGAGCTCAAGCATCTCTAGCAAGCTCTCCTGTCACGGAAACAACACATACAGTAAGTCAGATAGCAATGACTGTCTCGGTATGAACATAAACTTGCCCGAGAATAAGGCCTATGAATATGACCAGAAAAAAGTGAAAGATAAATTGTTAACATTGTACAGTCTTTCTCCATCTGAGGATAAACTTGGTAACAAATTTCTCAGCAGTACACCTGGACAAACCAAGGAGACTAATGTTACACTGAAGGTTGGACACAGAGCAACATCGCTTGTGGAGAAACAAACCTATATTGATGTGAAGTGTGTAAATAGCATGAAAAGACCTGTTGTACCTAAGCCTACAAGACCACTCAGTCATTTCAAGTGGATTTCACTGCCAGATGATAAAATAGGTAAGAGAAGTTAGGTCGAGGCAAAACTATATTGAGATAATTGTTTATTTCATTTTATAAGAGATAAATTGGAGAATTTATTGTCAGCAGGCAGCATTCGTTAAGCTGTGCTCTCTAATTAACTTCTTAATATGTATTGTATTAAAATGTTCATTATATCAGTTAAATTTTTTGTTTTGATAGTTACTTTTTGTTTCAAACTTTGGGGTAGACCTCAGATCACTCCCAGACCACACCTAAATTTACCAAGTACCAAATCTTCAGCAAATTATCAGGGAAAATATGAAGTTGATGTGTATTTCTGAAGAGGAAAATTTTAATACAGTTTTCAATACTAGCCTGTCAGAACTTTGTTTATGGAATTTAGTAAATTTACTGATATTAATACAAATTAACTTGTGTATTTGTTTTGTGTATCCTTTCAGTTGGAAGAGAACCTTGTGTATGGTTGCCACCTACTGATGTAAAAAACGTGGATTATTGTAGACTAGAAAATGCTTTCCAGCTTATTTCCCCTGAACACTCTGAAGCTGTAGAGGAGGTAACATGAATCATTTTGTAAATATTATTTATCAGGTTTAAGGCCTGCTCTGAACATTATTTCTGTTTTATACTTATAATACTTGCAGGCAGTTTTCCTAGATTCTGTTTGTGTACGAGGGTTGACCCCATTTTTCATCAGTATTTCAGATATATATGGCAGCCGATTCATCTTAGCAGTTTTCCTAGACTGTACTTTAAGCAGTACTTATCAATCCTTCACCAAGGATCCCACAGTCTTCAAATATTCAAAAACGAGCATGACCTGCTGTGACTGGGATTCGAACCGAAATTGCCTGGTTACAAGTCCAGCGCACTAACAACTGGACCCTGGCAGCAGCTCCCTGGATTCTGTTCTAGTGCTACCCTTGTTCTCTGCTACTAACTGTTAATATCTCAGTGTTAATTACACTGATGATAATTCATGGAGAAATGGTCTAACAGACCTAGAATGTTATGCTCCAAAGTTCTCCAATTCACAAACCTAAAGTCTGTTGATCAAATGCTCAGTATATTGAGCTTAGCAGTTGGATGTAGCAGATGAAAAAGATTTAAGCATTATTATGACAAAATTGTTATTGTCTTCAAGACATTAACGGAAAATACACACATTCAAACACACTGTCCATAATCCAGATTTTTTTATTTTTAGGGAAAGGAAATATATTTATTGGTGAAAAATATAGCTTATTTACGGAGGGGAAGGCGCTGACAGTCAGTGTCACTTTCTTAGTAAGAGAAGCCCTTGATTTTTCATGGATGTTTTAATTTCTGTTTGACTGATTTATTTTTAATTTTAGGTTGTTTTACTTAATGCTAATACGAGATTGAAGATCAATTTGTTGTTAAGTAGACTTGACTCGGGTGCTGAAGACTTGATACATCATCTGGAAGATGGCAATCAGACAAAACTAACGCTTCCCATGTTCCAATACTTATCCAAGATACTGCCTTGTCGTGAAGAGGTAAGTAAATAGTTGCAAAATTGAATTATGATTATAAGCTCATATGTTTTTGTAGAAAAAGTTGAGCTATTGTTAATCGGTTGTCTGGTCTGCTTTGTGCAAAAACTTTAATAGATCTCACTGAGATGGTGAACAGATGAGCATTGGCAACGCTCAATGTGCTCATGTGTATGGAAATTAGAATGATGATTGATTTGATATAGTGACTACAACAGACTGATTAAGATACTTTTCTTTGTTTATCATATGGTGAGTGTTGAATGTGTTTTACTTCACTAAATAGACAAATAATATTAATGCAATTTAAATATAATTTGGAAATGACTTCTTGAAAAGCTGCACTATTTTTATTTTGGATCTACTTTTTATTCATAGGTTGCTATGTTAAGACAGTACAGCGGTCCTCGTCTAGAACTTGGTATGGCTGAACAGTTTGTACTACTTCTGTCTGATCAGCCGGACTATCTGGTGTTGTTGGAAGGTCACAAGATGAGGCTGGAATTTGATTCTACTGTTAAACAGTTCAAGCTATCACTAGAGACCATGATAAAAATGGCTAAACTGATTTTATCAAACACTGAATTTAAGGATCTACTTCACATGATACTATACATTGGAAATTACCTGAACTATGTAAGTCTGTAAACTTTAAAGATTAGACTTCCTGCTATGATTTATTGTTTTCTTGATGTGTGGAATAAAAATTAATGGATATGATTAAAAAGATATGACTGCATGGTACTTTGACACAGTCTTTCATTTCATACATTTGTTTATCTGTTTTTTAACGGCCCATTCGACTACTGTGGTCATTTCAGAGTCATCCAAGATTGAGGGGAGATAAGATACAGGAGAACCAGGCATTTATATCTCTATTGTTATTTCAAATAGTTTTTCCTGGTTCTCTATCTTGCCTTGAAGCATATGATGTTCTTAACACAGTATTAGACTCATAGTTGGTATGGGGCGCTGAAAAGGTGTCCTTGAAATATCTGAAGGCAGAGCTGAGGTTCGAACACATGACCTATCATCATATCCATCTTTTTTCTTAAATTTCCTTATCTACCAACATTTTTTAGTCTGGCATGTTTGATATTTCTTGTCCTTAACGTGTCTTAACTCTCTTATCATGCATCTACAAATATGATCTATTGTTGATAGAGATTAATCTTTAGTTATATATTTTTACATGTACAGAATGAATACCATGGAAGTTGTGCTGGTTTTACTCTCACGTCACTGGAACGAGTACAAGAAGTGAAAAGTGTGTCACCAAACAAGAATTTGTTACATCATATAGTTCAGACATTGACTGAAAGTTGCAAGACTGCTCTTGTGTTTGCCAAAAATATTCTTGCATTAGAACAAGCTGCAAGGTATTGTATTCACAAAATTCTCCTTGCTTTTATATTCATGCCCCTGCCATTCGAAATGCGGAAGGGCAAAACGTTTTACCCCTGTCCGGCCATTTAAATTTTGGTTTATGAACAATAACTTAAGAAATGTTGCATGTATTGGTTTCATATTTTACATGAAGGTGTATAATAATGATGCACAGGTCAAGTTCAAACATTTACAGTCCCTTTTTGACTTAGCTCTCAGCAGAGGCATCCGTGTCCTCTGGACACATTTCTAGTTGTTTCATATTCCATAGATCTTCTCCAATCTTGTTCAGAATGTGTAAGAGGCTAGAAAATGAGGAGTGTTTATGGTTACTTAACAACAAAAAGAGTACTGTAGGCAGGTTTTACAACTTTTCTATGAAAAAATTCTGATCATACATTTTGTACTATGTAGGTAGGATTATTTTCCAAATGTGTTCGTACCTTGCTGTTAAAACTCTAAGTCAGTAGGGTAACTGTATAGACAACTTTTCTGGTCTAAGCGTTATATTCACTCAGTTCGTTGTTGGACCGATTTCCGAGATTATCTTGGGTCTCAGCACTGAAACGGCAATGTTTGACCAAACCAACATTGTCATTTTCTTAATTTAAATATTTGAATTACCCGACAGGAGTTTTCACAAGGAAGGTCATTTTATATGACGATATATGAATTAATAAGAATACACCATTTTGTCTCCTACAGTTACAGCATGGAAGACATGAAGACAGAGATTAGTAAATTAAATGGAAAACTTATATATTTTATGAACAACCTGTCCTATGCTGGTGGAAAAACACAAACCATGTTTCAACCATTTATTGAGGTATGTTTGATTATAGGTTTATGTGCTGCTTGATTCATCTTAAATTTGCTAAAGATGCAATTCTTGTTTAATCAACTCTCCTACTTAAATTAACTTGTAGCTTAATACATTTTATGATGATGGGCATCAAATGATGTAGGGGCATATGATATAGTGATTGCCTTGTTCATCCCTCCATCTGTACAAGGTGAAGCCAACTGCCACCAGCAGACAATCTTTGTTTAGAACTAGGATGTAAACTTTTCTTTAAAGATGTAAATGACAAATAGTCACATTTTATGTTTCTGATTGAAGTCTTTGAAGAAGGAATTTGGTGCAATACAGAGTATGACAACTGAGTTACGGACCCTGACAGATCAACTGGCGGCATATTTCTGTGAGGATGAAACCAGGTTCAATCTACAGGATTGCTTTAGATGTATCATAACATTCTGTAAAGATCTACTTAAGTGTCAACTGGTGAGTAAGACAGTCCTGTGTACAAATAACTTCACACGATTTGCATTCTCTTCATGCCTGATTGATTTTAAACCAGGGTTTGTTTCTAAGCAAATCAGTATTTAAACATTTGTAGATTTTTGTACCTTTTTAATTAAAACTTCCTGTTCAAATTTGTTGGAATATTGAAGGAAAATTTGTATTAACAATTTTTTTATGTGGACTCCCATACTATCATGGCTTGTACAATGGGTAATATTCCTCGGGCTACCTTTCATTGTCAGTAGCTGAATATACATGTGTGCACAGGATGAACACTCTTTTATCAAAATGAAAATTTGCCATACTCTGTCATACCTATATAACTTGGCTCAGACATGAACAATTTTGTAACTGCTTCTTTTTCAAAAAAAGGTGTCAGTTTTATACGCCAGTTTGAAAAACGGGTTGTTTCGTGGGAACACCCATGGAGGGCTGAAGGATGGCGTCCACAACAATGTCCGCTCTCTGATGCAAACAGTTTTATTTGGATCTCCACCAAACTTGATAGAAATGTTTATGGTCATGAGATCTTGGTCAAGTTTGATAACCGGCACTTCTGAGTTATGGCCCTTGAAGGGCGTATTTTGTACCTGGCACTCTTGTTAAAATTTTGATTTGGTATAATTCATTGATGTGATTTCAATGTTTGATTGCAGGAATGCTCTACTACAACATCTCAATCTAAGATGGAAGTCAGGAAAACTGGCGATTTAATGAAAAACAGACTTAAAACTAAACTGTTGTCTTTGGAGTTTGGGCAAAATGCAGGTTTGTCTTATAATTATCCACTAAGTCAAATAGGGGATATGGATATTTGTAACAAATCTGACTGAAACACATTTTTCCACCTCCCATTCATTGATAATTGTTGTATGGAAGAAAAGATAGGAAGACTTTTACCAAACTTTGATAGAACTATTGTCACCAAGTTCACCAGCACATATTGTCAGGGTTTTGTGATTCAATCATTTTTAGCAGATTTACTGCCCTTTGTTTGCCTGTACCAAACTTTAACCTTGCCTATTAAATCAAAACGCTACCACCTGCAATCATCAAACTTCATATCTTGGTACATCATGACAATCTCTACAGGACCTGTGCATTTTCAAAAAGGGCAACACATCTTGTTTTTTATTTCTTTTTATAAATTTAATATGACTTACATCAGTAATCATTACTATACTGACTGTTTACTATATAAAAGATGATTGATGAAATATTCAGGTTTATCTTACTATTTCAGGTGCTAGCTCTTCTATGATGGAGGAAAAGATAAAAGTGGTGGAAAAAATAGTAAACCAACTTCATCAGGGCAATTTTAATCCTTGTATAAAATCTGAACTCCCGACACCAGACAACGAGTCGGAACATCCGTTAGAGATGAGCTGTATCCCACATATTGATAGTCCTGTACAACCAACCGTGAGACCTGTTACTAGTTCTCGTGAACATTTATTCATGGATACACCAGAACTTGTCTGTGCTAGTATGTATATTTCTAATTAGTTCATCATTAATATACTGTATGTCAGTTTTTTGGGGGGGTATTAAAATTTTGTGATTTGATTCAAAATATTCAAAATACTTTTCAAATTTACCAGAGGATAAATTTATTCTCATAAATCATTAGATTTCACGACTTAATTTTTTATTAAAGTTTTTTGGCTTGTAAGTATAGCAAAACTTAGATATACACGTAACACAAAATGGGATGCTGTATTCTTTCATGTTTAAGCAATGTTAAATCTTCAACAAGCTCATGGTAAGATGTGCTTAATTATTTCTGTGATTAAAAAATGTAGTATAATCTTCTTTTTAATACTGTATACAGTATTTTGTGTTTTTGAACTTGTTTATTTTTGTATATTGGCTTTATTTATAAAATTGATTTTGTTGTCAGGTTATGGATCTGGTAGTGGACCTAAAATGACGAGAAGCAGTACTCAGAAGATGAACCCTGTTAAAACTACATGTACTGCACAAACCATGAAAGGTAACCTGGAGTCTAAGAAGCCATTGTACATTCCTTCTCCCATCAAATCTGATACCGGGAATGCTGGGAAATGTAGTGCTACTCTTCAGAGGAGATTGTTTCCTGTAAATGCTGCTGGGGTTGAAGAGTATCAAGAAAGGGAGATAACTGATGTGAAGAAGCCAGAGGAGAAAGTGAAGCGACTTCTGGAGCTTCCTAGTCGGAAAACTACCCATAGACGTAGTAGGAGTGATATGGTTGATTCTATATATGGTATAGATAAATGGGTGGAGTATGAGAAAACGAGGGAGCAAGGGGGTAGGAATGCTCCAATCGCTGAACCGGAAAGTGTTTGTAATTTGTCTACGTTACATTTGGAGAATCATGGAAAGTTTGTTACCAACAGAGATCTCGATGTATTGAAGGCAGGTAATGGTTATCGTGCACCTATGTGTCTACTGGAAGATGGTCCTGAGGTAAGGTTACATGACGGCAGAGAGAAAAAAGGGGACAAAAAGTCGTCCGTTGGGGGATTCTTCAGTAAACTAGGTCGAGCTGTTCTTAAGCCACGCAATCACTCTGACGGTGATCACTGTAACATACAACAGGATAAAATATTGAAGAAAAAGACAACGAAATTGGACAAAGAAAATGTTGACTTTGACCAAATGTCATCTAATGAGAAATTGTCACACCCCGAGTACAAACGATACAAATCTGAGGGGAATACTAACCGAGTATCTCGTTTCTTTCAACGTGGAGGTTTGTATAGGTCTTCAAAAATGAAGAAGAAAAATCTTAATCTTCAGCAGAATGCTGTTCAGTGACAATATACATGTATGTGTAGATTTAGTGTTTGTTATTCTTCCTTCTAAACATTCCTCTTGTATACATAAGGGGGCTAATACATTGATAGGATGGTGTTGGTTAATGTATTAAGGCCTAGAATGGCCACATGAATCAAAAATATCTGTATCATATTCAGTGCAACCAAGAGGTTGTACTGTATTGTATATGTTATGTATATGAATCATGATGAATGTGTTAAAGGCCTAATACATTATAATACACCATCCCTTCAATGTGCTGGCCCCCTGTAATAGTATATATTATATATTGTTGCAAACTAAATATTATAATTCAATGCATTATTTTTACATCTACGCAGTTTTTTGTTTAATTTTTAACATACAATTACTATTATTGAAACTTTATTTTAACTTGACAATGAATGATCCATTTGTTCTCAGTAGGAGAATGTTTGTTCAGATGGCTATAATTTGGTACTAATTGGAGGAACGGTGGTTGATAATGCATGGGAAATCTTTAATGTGTTCATCTATCATTATTAAGTGATTGCGCTGAACAAGAACCATACACTCGTTAGCATTTACCAAAGATTATGGCTTCTTACGTACAAGTGTGATTATATTTGCTTATTTTTATTGTCATGATATGTAATGCTTGAAATATGTTATGTATTAGATTCTTTATCAGAATGAACACTCTGTAACATACTTGATATTCTACAAGAGGTTATCATACAGAGAGGAGTGTTTCAGATGTCAGTTACTGCCCGTTGTGGTGATCTATTGATTTTATTTTGCAGATTTCTGATTTCAGTTTATATGCTATCAAAATAGTGCTTGTATTGGTAAAAAGTAAAACTTGACAGTTTCGTCCAAAAAAAGATTAGATGTTTATGTTTATGTTCACCGTAGGATGATTTCTGTGTTTGCTTTTTGCGTGCTCCATAGAGATTTTATTTACTTTTCTTTTTACTAAAAATCTTACTAATTATTATACAAAAGCTGAGGCTATATTGGAATCATGTAAAATGTCCCTCAGGTGGAGTCCCAATTTCTATTTAGGGCTGTAGCTTTGTTGTACACTGATGAATTTTAAAACAACTTGGCATGCTTGTTCACTTACATAAGACAGTGTGGAACGTAAGAACCTGGCCCAAACCTCCCAAGATGAAGGTCACACTTAAAGGCCAAAGGTTGGGTTTGCTTTGTCTTGGCTGCAACTCAATTGTTTATTAAAAGGAATCCAATTTCTTTATTGTTAGTTGGAAGTGGCAAAAAATTGTCCCTTTTCTGTGATTAAGGCAAAAATAACATTACCACGCCTGTGTCAAAGCGACGTGTGAGGGTATTCATCATGTCTTTGACAAGCTCTAGTTTTTCCTCCATTTAGAAAATGTCCTCATGTCAGACTATATGTATATATATATATCAAAATAATGACTGATGGTTTTGTTTGGAAGTTCAGGAATTTTCCTCCCGTCAATCAAACCCTTTTGTATACAGTTTTCTCATTGTTCATTTATTACATTTAACATATTAAATGTATTTTCATTGCACCAGAATCATATCTAATCAAAATTTTCTGTTGTAATGCTGGAACTCAAGGGTTAATAAGTATACAGGTCTTACATTTTTGTCCTACTAACAAATTTGTGCCTTGTTAGGCTGAAAATAAAAATAAGTTTGTTTGGAGTGCACTGACCTACTCATGAAAATACTGGCAAATAATTTTTTTATACTTTTGTTATATAGTAAAAAAAAAATCCCCACCAAATAACCCAGTGTTAAAATTTTGGGTTGGACGGAGCACTCTAACCAAACTCATTTTTATTTTCAGTCTTTTGTGTTTTTTTGTCCTTTGTAATTTATCAGAAGTTTCTGTGATTAAAATTCAACATTTTCTGCTAGTCAAGTCTATGAGGTTATTTTTTATGTTAGCTGTTTTGCTATAGGGCATAGCTTATTTTTTAGCTTTTTATTTTGTATGGTTTCTGGGTAGATTTATGCTAAGTCCCATTTATTGTTGAATCATTTATAAAATTGTGTTCATAAAATGAAAATCCACATTCATGTACATTATTTTGTGTTTGTATGAATAGAAAATCTAAAACATATTTTTTTACCTTTTTTGGGGATTATCTAAAAATCTTATAATCTTGATCATACATTCCAAAAATATTAATTTCTTAGGTTTTTTCGATGATCTTTATATCTACATTATTGTTATTCATCTCTGTGAGGTTTTTGTGTGACTAATGTTTGCTATATAAACTGTAAGTAAATTGATGATTCAACTTATTAATGTTCTGCTGTATTTGTTAAAACACTAAGTAATCATTACAGAAAGTTTTGTCTCATCTATGATTTTATTACAATTTTATTTCATGTATATATTATTTTCTTCATTGCTCTATTGCCTGTATGGTTTCAGCATTTGTTCTGATAGATATGTTTATCAAATTATGGTTAGGTTAGGGGTTGTTCATTGTATGTCGTCGCCTATTTCTGATAGTTTCTTCTGAGCTCAAGAAGTTTATGGTTAGTTAAGGGTTGTTCAATGTATGGTATCAATCATTTGTGTTCACTGTTCAGTGTATGGTATCAATCATTTGTGTTCACTGTTCAATGTATGGTATCAATCATTTGTGTTCACTGTTCAATGTATGGTATCAATCATTTGTGTTCACTGTTCAATATATGGTTTCAATTATTTGTGTTCACTGTTCAATATATGGTATCAATTATTTGTGTTCACTGTTCAATATATGGTATCAATTATTTGTGTTCACTGTTCAATATATGGTATCAATTATTTGTGTTCACTGTTCAATATATGGTATCAATTATTTGTGTTCACTGTTCAATATATGGTTTCAATTATTTGTGTTCACTGTTCAATATATGGTATCAATCATTTGTGTTCACTGTTCAATATATGGTATCAATCATTTGTGTTCACTGTTCAATATATGGTATCAATCATTTGTGTTCACTGTTCAATATATGGTATCAATCATTTGTGTTCACTGTTCAATATATGGTATCAATCATTTGTGTTCACTGTTCAATGTATGGTATCAATCATTTGTGTTCACTGTTCAATATATGGTATCAATCATTTGTGTTCACTGTTCAATGTATGGTATCAATCATTTGTGTTCACTGTTCAATGTATGGTATCAATCATTTGTGTTCACTGGTCAATGTATGGTATCAATCATTTGTGTTCACTGTTCAATGAATGGTATCGATCATTTGTGTTCAATGTATGGTATCAATCATTTGTGTCCAGTGTATGGTATCAATCATTTGTGATAATTTCTTCTGAGCTCAAAAAAAACCCTCATGGTTAGGTAAAGGGTTGTGTAAAGTGTGTTGTCGACTATTTGTGAGTTTATTCATAAGTTCTATTCTTTAAACATTCAGGATATATAGCCCAATGGTCACATACAATTGTCTTAATTAAACTTCGTGCTCCAGCTTTCTGTGCTGCTTCTTTCTCTCTAAATGCATTGACATCTTATTCAAGTTTCACTATTTGGTATGTTGATCAAGATACTGTTGTTATGGTAATACTGGTCTATGTCTTGTGGAGTTTTGGTATTTTTTATTTTAAGATGTATCTATGTAAATTGATGAATAAAAAAGTGTCATCTTTGCTCACTTGTGTTTTGGGCCTCTGGGGCCTCTTTTGTGAGATATGATGTCAGAAATTCCAAACACAGTGTATATGAACCATTTATCCTTCTCATTCTAATTTTATCATTATTTGTAATCACCTTATTCTTTTCATTCTTTATATATTCTGTATGTGATATCTTTTTTAGCTTGGCTGTTTTTTTTTTAAGAAAAAGTCAAGCTATTGCGATTACCGTGGCATCCGTGCAAAAACTTTAATGTAGCTCAGAAACTATATAGAAGATACTGTATTTATGATTCCTTGGTCTTTTCTCTTCACTGTTATATGATAATTAGTGTAAGAAGGGAGCACTTATTTATAAAACTGTTCATACTTTGATGAGCATCTAGGATATTAACTGTTAAGTGCCTTTTCTGAATCATTGTATTATAAACAGGGTAGAAATTTCATAAAAGGTTTTATTTATGATAAAATTTGTATTAGGTAGTATTATTTTCATCTATGATTGTTGTCATTTTGTTTTTCTCCAGAAATACCAAGTTTTCTCATCTTTTCTCTCAGTATTTTGCATCTTTTGCTAATCCTTTACTCTGTCTATTTACTTTACATTAGGTGCTGGTTCATTCTTGTATATAAATGTCTTTTAGGCGATTGTTATGTTGATTTATACATTTTTTAAGCCATTGTTTGAAGCTTTTATAGCAATTCTTTATACAGTATTTAAGTATCAGTGTAATATCACATCATGTTTTATGGAGACATGATCAGTGTCAGTTACTAGTATGAGTTATTAAAAAAAGAAATTCTGCCCTTACTTTTTAAGTAGTGTTAAATTACGGACGACAACAAAAGTAGTGCTTCCCTACTTTGTTAGAATTGTCAAGAAAAAATCAGATTTGTTTTTCACTTTATAGGAAATAATTTTCTCTTCTTATGGGGATGCACCTGTTAACATATTATATCCAAAATGTAATTGTTTTAGAATTCTTATAACAGGTTTTCCAGTCTTCGTACTGTTTTGAAATGTTCCTACTTTTTCCAAAAAAAAATCCTTTTATTCCTATAAAAATGTATCAATGATTTTTGTCATCATGAATTATTGATTTATGAATTCATAGTTTTGATTTAGATTTATTCAAAGAAAGATGATTCCAGCTGAAATGACAGGTGTCTTGCCATACCTCAGTAATACTACACTAAGACCAAACTACCAACCCATTACAGAATATTAACAATATTAAGAGTATGGTGTGAAAAAACTTCATACATAGGATACTTGTCACTTTCAGCAAAGATTCATCCTCGAAATGTATCTTTTAGATAAAGTAACTTGGTAAAGGTCTGAAATTTGTTCTGTTATTTGTTAAAACTTTTTAAAATTAAAAAAAAAATCTTTTTCCTCCCTTTTTCCATTTTTTTGTTTTATTAAAAAAAGTTGCATTTTTTTGTAAAGGTGGCTAGAAAGCCTGTTATGATTCTGTGTTGCTATTAATTTTAAAACATTCCCAAATTGTCCACTGTGCTAGATCTTTTTTCACTTAGATCACTTTTTCTGTTTTAAATGTTTATTCTTTCCATCATATTTTTCTTAGTTATGATGTTGGATTCTTCAAATATTACCATTCTAAAGTATTCATCATTGTAAACGTTGTGATTGTTATTACATGTTTTACACACTTTTACTTCTATGATCTCTATAGCTATGGTTTGCTGTCTTTGGTTGAAAATAAATTTGCTAGTAGTTATTATGTGTTGTGTTTTGTTTAACTGCCCATTTTATAGCTGTGGTCACTTCAGAGCCGCCCCAGAGTGAGGGAATAGAAGATACAGGAGAACTGGGCATTTATATTCTTACTACAATACATGTTGTTCTACTGTATGTAAGGTTAATAGAGATGTAAAACATTGTGAAGTTTGGTTTAAGTATTTGATCTGTCCATCTCTCCTGTCTTTGTTGAAATAAATATACTTCATAACTGGCCGATTATCATGTTAAAGGTTAACAAACCCTAATATAAACTTTTAATTTAGAAATAAATTGTGACATTCTAACATAACTGATTTAATGTTAACTTTCAAGCATACAACGTTTTAAAATGATGGGCCAGGGTCGGTTATATTTGACTTTATATCATAAAGGGAGGTAATTAACAAATTGTATTCTCCCTTTTCTATGATTATATAACAATTTTAATTTCATGTTTACAAATTCCTAAATTACACAATTGAGAAAAGGCTTGTGGAATGGCATCTTATGAATTACTTTGAAAACTAAATTCTTTAAAACCGTTGCCAAGTTGTAAGCACAATCTTTTTAGGTGGGGGGGGGGCTAAGGCATGCTCCTGGAAAAGATATGATACCTCTGGTGCGTTTTGACTGGCTGGCAATCTCAACACACCATAAGTAAACAAATGTAAACTTCTGCTATTTATGCTTATACGTCTTGAATATTTTGTAAAAAAAATGCGATTGAAAGGGGAAACACATTACTTGAACTCAAATGGATCCTTTGCTTGAACTCAGTTGTACATCTACAAATGTATATTGATCAACCCTCAAGTACAAAATATAGAAAACGGTGACCATTAAATTCCACTATCGGTAGTACTGAACTTCAATACATCTTGGATTACTTATCACTTATTGCACGATATCTCAAATGAATCTAGATTTTAGATCTATATGATTTTTGTTTTATGGCATAATGAAAGAACTTTTTCAGCATTTTACTGAAACTATGGTTTAGCAAAGACAAATACAGGAACTTTATTGTCCCTATCCTAATTCGATAATCGATTATACTATATAGATCTATGTAAGAACATTTTTTGAAAAACGGCATATGTAGTTTACGCCCATAGCATTGGTCGAATTCATCAGATTTTGTACAAATTATACATTGGTCAATCATAAGCAAACTATGTTTAGGCAAGTATATGTCTCTGATGATACGAAGACATAACGTCGCGATTTCATCGTGTAAACACAATGTTTACTATCCGATTCACTAGACACTTTTTCCGGAAATTCACGGTAAGTACCGAATATACACGAATGTTGATGGTTAGCCTACTTCCGTGTCTAAAGAGCCGACGTTTGGTAACTGGGTTAACATAAAGTGATTTGTGCTGGAGTCGTTTGAGCAAAATCGTTTTTATATGTACGTTTTGACGATTAATATTAGTTTTATCAATCTAACTTACTCTTGTTTCTCGGTCAGATCTGTTATTCATTTAATCAAAGAATATTTGGTCTTGTTTCGTTTTCGACAGCCAGCAGTTATGAACGTCGTTAGGCCTACACTAAAGTTCTCGTGCATTGGAATTACTTGGTTTGAATATTTTCTCCATGTTTGTTCAGCCGACTTAACGTTAGAATCAAAATTTACTTTTCAAATGTCAATATGCTTGATAAATGACGGAAATGTATTGCAACCTAGATTTTGTAAGGGGCGGTTCAAAAGTAATATACTTCCTTGAATACATGTACTATGATTGTACGATCTTCTTAGAAATCATGTTCATAATCTACAGGGAAATAATCAGAATTGAACTATCGGTAATATTGCTTGAACAATAAATTTCTAGAATCTTTATAGTATTTCAAGTCTGTTCTTCATTCTTTTATCACTGGCTGCAATTATAGGCTCTGCCTTGACTTTCACCGGATTTGGTTAGAATGTTATAAAATTATATAAATGGGCTATTTCTGTCTGTCTGAGGGCTTATTTCTGTATTGATGATGTTTGAGTTGGCTTCCTATATATACATAATATAAGTAAAACTGATGACCACATAGGAATATATTTTAAAATCTTTCATGTCTTGTAAACAAGTAAAAGCAGTTAATATGTCATATTGAACAAACTTTTTGTTTTATTTTAGACTTAAGTGACACACCAAAAAGTACAAGATGGCATCTCAGTCTCAGACTCAGGTTCAAACTTCCTTAGGATCGGACAAGAAGGACAAGATGTTGGTGGCAGCCATTGATTTTGGGACAACATTTAGTGGCTATGCATTTTCTTTTAAACATGAATATAATGCTGACGCGTCGAAAGTGTCCACAAATCAATCTTGGGTTGCAGGCTCAATGCAGCTGATATCTTTGAAAGCCCCGACCGTGGTATTGTTTGATGAAAACAAGAAGTTCCATAGTTTTGGTTTTGAAGCCGAGAATACTTACTCAGAACTAGCACTTGATGAAGAACACAGAAAGTGGTTCTTTTTCAAACGTTTTAAAATGCGTCTGCATGACAAAAAGGTGAATACATTTCTAGAATTTGTACCCCATGCTGACCTAGATATAGCACATATTAAATGTTCATGCGAATCTACAATAACAAGTCTGTCATTTGAAAATTGGAGGTTTAAACTTGAAAATAACATTTAAGAGATAATTTGAAGATTCTTATTAATATATGTGTTCTGGGATGAATTCTTGACCTGGTCTTCTTAGGTAAAATATTTGTTAATTTGGTCAATTCAAGGTTTAAGTGGGTTTAATGCCGTTTTCAACATTTCAGTAATATACAGTAGCAGGTTCACCTGACCAGTTTTCTTGGACTGTAACTATAGTACTTATATATCCTTTCAAATGGAGCCAGCAACTTTTCCAGTGTGGAGGAAAATTGATATTTTTTGTCAAATTTTCATGGAAGGGTATGACCTGAATTCGAACCCAGATCACAAGTTTTCTGTCCAGCGCACCAACCACTTTACTGTGGCTATCTATTCTTTGAAAAATTGGGTGAAAACACTTGCCATTTTGATCTGAATGTTTGTCCAAACAATTTCTTGTTGGAATTAAGTCTTGAGTAAAAACTTGAAGCAATTAACCTTGAAGCATTATTATTTTCATCGTATGAAGTTTACAAAATTCCGTCAGATTGATGGTCTGTATTGACTTACGTCCATTGTCGAGGAAGTTCTCAATGCTTTATTAGGGGACGCCAATACTTGGCTAGGCTTGAAATTCCAAATGATTTTAGCATGTTGAAAATATTCTATATATGTAATACATAAGTGTATGTTCCATTGTTTCAGATAAGTCGTAAAATTGAGATTGAGGATGAATGTGGTAGAAAAATGTTGGCGACTGAAGTGTTCGGGGCAGTAATAGAACATTTAAAAAATCACTTACTAGATTTGCTACAGAAGAGAGGCACAGAGGTACTAAACGAAGATATTCACTGGGTGCTAACCGTACCTGCAATCTGGTCGGATTCTGCTAAACAGTTCATGAGAGAGTCTGCATACAAGGTGAATATTTTATCCATAACGCCTTAAAAAGTATTACAATGTAGTTAAAAAAATCCTGTTCTACTGTCACCGTATGTTTAGCTCGCCTGAACACAATCGTTGTCAGTCGGAACGCCTTGAGTTTGTCTAAAGAAAAGTGCCGCAGACATGATAGCCTGGCTACTTTCCATCATGGCTGACCCTTGGAATTCAACCATGGAAACAGCCTGTTCCTCTTTCAATGGGAAGTCGATGCCAATTTTTTCAATCACAAAATGATGAACCCGTTTGAAAGTCTGTATTTATGAGAATGATTCTTGAAATTGGGTACTTATAGTGTTGAAAAAGTATTTACTGGAATCCGCATAACCAAAATTTGTATATGAGGTGTATTTCTGAGTGACAGGAGTGACCAAGTAGTTACGATTGAATTTGAACGTCTGTCGTCTATCATTGTGTGATGTGTGACATGTTCATGTTTTGTTTGTTATCAATAATTGTTTCATCTAAAATCTCCTGAAACAACTGAGCTAATTTCAATCAAACTTCACAGGAATGATCATTGGATTGTATTTCTCAAAGACTTGGGTCAAAATAAGTCCTACCCTGGGGTCACTTATTATAGTCCCCTGCCAACCGAAGGTGACCATAGTGTCTGTCGATGTCAGTCTGTCTGTCAGAAGTGGTTTCTAGATAACTTCTGATAGGGGTGATGGCTTTCAATGGAAATTGGTACATGAGTAGCTTAGGGGATAACCTAGTGTGGGGACAAAAGGTCAAATATATCCAGTTCACTGTTACTAAAAATAGAAATTTAGTTTCCGGATGATAACTTTAGTTAGGGGTGATGGATTTCAATGAAAGTTGGTACATGGGTAAAAGGGGATAACCTAGTGTGGGATTGCTTTTTATGCCCCCTCCATGAAATGGCGGATGCCATATAGTGTTTACCGCGCGCGTGTGTGTGTGTGTGACGGCATTTTCGTGTCCGGCTCATAACTTTGTCATGCATGATTGGATTTTGAAATAATTTGGCACAAATGTTAAGCATAACTACACGATATGTTATGTGCAAAAACTGTGTCGCTTGCTCAAAGGTCAAGGTCATAGTGGACACTTAAAGCATTATATATATATATATGTTCATGTCAAATATTTACGTTCATTCCTTATATTGAAATAGTGAAATGGCGGAGGCATCCTCTAGTTTCAACTTAATGCAAGTTGTAACACAAACAACATTTTAAAATCATCACGGCCAATATTATGAAAAAACACATTCTAACACAAACCACTGTTTTTCTCATATATACATATAATAAAGCAACCTATACATGAATGTACAATAAGATATAGCTGGTATATCTACCTCCCTAGTAAATTCATAGTGTGATTGGCTAAATTGCCCAGATGATTTCGTACTCTGCTTTTACAGCTGACTCCCTCATTTAGATAAATTTTATCATCATTGAAAAATTTTGACAAATGCTGCTGTATAAATATCAGCAAACATTCCAGTGATATACATGTATCAAAGGCCTAAAACTCTTAGAGGCAAACATTGTACGACCTAGTACTTAGATACTTGTATTTGATGTGCTGCATTGTCTTGTGATCCTCTACACAGAATTGTCTTGTGGATTCTAGTAAGATTGATGGAATTATGCTCCTGTGTCGAAACTGGTTCTGCCCTTCGAGTTACTTGTCGACCAAGTTGTTTACTCATTATAATTTTTTTTATAAAAACAATCCTCTTGATTGGTAGTTAGTGTGAAGACGTATTATAAATATTTGCTACTTATTTTCCGCAATAACTATCGGACTTTAGTTGTTCGAAATTTATGGGTCGACAACGAAGAAAAGGGTTGGTCGGGTATTTGTTAACACAAATATTTTTTCTGGCTGAGAGTGTACATTAGAACTGAGATTATTTGTGTTTATGTATTTATGAAACCTTGTTTCAGGCAAAAATTGATGGGGGACAGTTATCTATTGCCTTAGAACCAGAAGCAGCTAGCTTATTTTGTCAGATGATACCTACTGATAAAATACAGGGTTCAGAGGGTGCTAAATTTGCTGTAGCCAGTCCTGGTACTAAATACATGGTTATTGATCTTGGAGGTGGGTATAGACTTAGAATATAATTATATTTGTTGTAGTGTTGTCCCGATTTTCTCTGAAAATTTATAACTTAAGTTGGACCACCCCAAAATTGGCAACAAATGATAGTTTTAGTGTTCTGACATTGCTGGATCCTGGGGTTGCTAACTCAATGTTCAGAAAAAAAACTAGCAAATGTCAACACATTTGTATTTACTATTAGGAGTATAAATTTTGTCATAAACTTGTATTCATTGTCCACTTCATGTTTGTTTTGAATTTAATTGAGTCTTGGAGAAAGAGGCATATTCATGCTTAAAATCTGGTCATTATTGTATGGAAGGTCAACGAAAGAATTCGATTGTGATGGTCCGATTATCAATTGAGATTTTGGAGTCCAATACCAAACACTATTTGTTGACTAAAGTTTGTTTGCAAAGCAGTTTTTTTTATTGAGTAAATCATGGATGCAATGTAGAAGTTTTGTGTGTGTGTTTGTTTTATATTAAACCAGTCATAGCTGATGTTTCTTTGATCTTTGATTTGCGCTAGGAATTATCCGAGTGATATTAGCTTCCGACTACAAACATGATGTGACCATACGGAAAGTGTAATGCAGTGGGTTAACGATGATTTCTTGCTGGTCCATTCACAATATTTTTATCCATATTGACAAAAGCTACCAGTATTTGAGCCTACACTTGTAAGATTTGTATGATTGTTAAAATGTCATTCCATGTGCTATTCATTTACATACGTACTTAAATAAAAAAAATTTAATCTGTAATTTGACATCATTTAGTCATATCTTTATTTTTTTGTAAGTTTTTATGATTTTAAGACATAATGCTTGTTGTAGGTGGCACTGCTGATATTACTGTACATCAAAGACAAGATGATGGAGGCCTTAAAGAATTACATAAAGCTAGTGGTGGAGCATGGGGTGGTACAAAAGTGGACGAAGAGTTCTATTCATTACTCTTACGGCTCATTGGTGGCCCTATATATAAGAAATTCATGGATGATAACAAAAGTGACTATCTTGATTTGCAAAGGGAATTAGAAACAAAAAAACGCACAATTACTCCTAAATCTAGTGGTAAAATCACAATCAAAGTCCCATATGGCATCACACAATTATACAAGGAAGAAACAGGCGAAGATATAAAGGAAGCTATAGAAGGTTCCCCCTATGAGGGGAAAATTACATGGAGTGGAGACAAACTTAGAATTGATGCCCAAGTCTTTAAAAACTTCTTCAAACCCTGTAGTGATAAAATAGTCGCTCATGTCAAAGACTTACTGAAACAGCCTGACGTTCAAGGGACAAATATATTCCTTATGGTGGGTGGATTTTCAGAGTCAGCCATGATACAAGATGCTATAATGAAAGCACTACCAAAGGCTAAGGTAATCATTCCAGCAGAAGCAGGGCTTACAGTATTGAAGGGGGCTGTGATATTTGGTCATCGTCCAGTTGCCATTACCTCCAGGGTGTCAAAGTACACTTATGGTATTAATATTTCACCACCATTCGACCCTACTGTTCACCCTGACGACCATAGAGTATCTGTCGGCGGAATTGATAGATGCCGAGATATCTTCAAAAAGTACATACAAGAGGGCGATACAGTACGTGTTGGCGAAGCACGGTCAGGTAAACACGTCACTTTGAAATCAAATCAACGCGAAATGCTGCTGAAAATATATGCTTCACCGAAGCGTGATCCTCTGTTTGTTGATGACGATGATGCGGAATACCTCGGCAAAGTCGTTGTCAACCTTCCAGACAGTCAAGAAAAAATACGTGTTGAAGTCAAGATGATGTTTGGTGAGACAGAGTTGACAGTTGAGGCCATTGAATTATCTCACCATACCAAGTATAGAGCCTATTTTGACTTCCTTTAAGACTGACATATAATGTCATTGACTGTGTTATTGAAGTCCTAGATTAAGAGATGGATTTTATTATTTTTGTTTATTGACAAGATTTCCATGTCTGTCACTAAGCTTTAAGATTATTGTTTGTTTTAGTTGTTATTTACTTTATTTTTATACTGTCCATGTATTTGATTCTGACATGATTTTATTGTAATTATTTTCGATAAAATGCCAATTACTATGTTACATTACTAAGTTATCATGTTTCATGAATACTGACATTGAATTTTTTTATTAAACAAGGATGATAAACAACCAGAGTTGTAACTGATTCAGTCCTAGAATATTTATGTATTGTTATCTTAGGTGCTCGTGTAAACATGCAGAGAGTGATATTTGTTTTGAAAAATCAAAGATAAATTGGTTTATTTAATTTCTCGACTTTGTACCTACTACATGTATTGCATTGAAAATATTTGTGTATGTATGTAGACAGGTGTAACAATACTTGATTATATTCAGGAGAAAGAAATAATGTTCATTTCTGGTTTGACAGAAGGTATGATCAGTATAATTGTTATATAAATCAAATGAAAGTGATTATGTAAATGTTCTAAGGCAACAATTAAAATAGATTTTCGGAAAGTTGTATTCTTTTTTTTTTAAACAAATTTTACAGACTCAAATTGTTATGGAAAGACGTAGTACATAGCTGCATTAAAAGTTATGCGCACTGAGCAAGTGATGGCCATGGAAAGCTGAACTATATGGTTGAGTATCCAAAAATGATTCTGTAATTATAGACATTGTCCTCAATTTTAGGATGGCCTTACCAGTTTTCGTGGTAGTTGTATTTTACACTTAGTTTTTATATTATTCCTGAGTATTTTGCAAATGATCGTCATACAAATTCAGTATTATGAAAATCTATCACATTTTCAAAACAAAATTCCCTCCAATGATAACCTTTTTGTTGCATATTGTGGGCAAAAAAGAGGCAAGCTATCAGGCTATCAGTTTACAAGTTTTCTGGAATAACCTGCATGCACAAATGGAAATGGTGCCTACATGAAATACCATGAAAACTCATTATACCATGAACACTGGTAAGTCGACCATAACATAAAGTTGACACAGTATGATGTTACTTAAATCTTAATGACATTTGAAAAATCTTTTCACATACACACAACATGGATGATTTGTAGTTACAGAAGCTGCAACAAGCCTGGTATACACATTTTGTACTGCACTGTTTTACATAATCTGTTAGGTAAGTTCAATGATGTTACTGTTAGCTTGGACTATAACCAATATAAGCACAAACTTCTAATAAAGCCTCCATGTTGGAGTGGTTATGTTCTCTGAATAGTAATCACTAGCCTGTCACAGCTCGAGGGCTCAGCGCAACACTGACGTAACTTGCTCTTATTTCAATGAGTTACGACACTTGCGTTGAACCCTCGACCTGTGAATTCAAATTCACATAAAGACGAGACAATTAAGCTTCTCATGCGAGGAAGCTACATGGCCAGGTGATTGACTTAATTACGCCTTATGGAATGTATACCGATAAATGGTTATACCCAGAGGTATCCTTGAGTCTGCCTTCACCATTGCTGATGGAAAAGTTGCCAAATGACAGTAGCTGTTGGTGCTACATTAAACTCAATGAAAAAGAAACAACAGGCATCAACAAATTAAAACCACTCTTCCACAAAACATGAACATTTTTAAGTACAATGTGGAATGTAAGAGTTAGTTGTACAATGTGGAATGTAAGAGTTAGTTGTACAATGTGGTATGTAAGAGTTAGTTGTACAATGTGGAATGTAAGAGTTAGTTGTGGAATGTAAGAGTTAGTTGTACAATGTGGTATGTAAGAGTTAGTTGTACAATGTGGAATGTAAGAGTTAGTTGTACAATGTGGAATGTAAGAGTTAGTTGTACAATATGGAATGTGCGAGTTAGTTGTACAATGTGGAATGTGCGAGTTAGTTGTACAATGTGGTATGTAAGAGTTAGTTGTACAATGTGAAATGTAAGAGTTAGTTGTACAATGTGGAATGTAAGAGTTAGTTGTACAGGTTTTTTGCACATACTGTATCCTCATGCATTTGTAGTGTGAATTAATGAACCAGTGCTTGTATATTTATTATTTATAAATGAATTGGACTCGATATTAATCAGCCCAATTAGCTCAGGCGTAAAGTAGAACATATATTGCTAGCAAGCAGGAGGTCGCAGATTCTAGCTAGATCTGATACAAATTTAATTTAGATTCAGTATGGTTATAATTACAACATGTAAATAACATTAACGATGTATCGCTTATAATTGACTGACAAACATTGCTTCCCTCCTCCAAGGACTTATATACATACATGTATGTATATAAGTCCTTGCCTCCTCATATTACAATAAGATTGATTTACTAACAATGATTTAATCATAAAATTGTATGTTGAATCAGAGACGTATAATACATATTACATATTATACGTCTCTGGTTGAATGTTTACATTACGCAACATTTTCTAAAATTTGGTATTTTAGTGTGACAGTGTTTTGAGTACTTTGATCCGGAGTTCTCTAGTGAGTACTGAATGTGTGAAAAAAAGTATAACCTTACTAGATGACATAAACAAATTATGCAGAACTATGTAATGATAAGTATATATAGTAAGTTATTTATGAATCCATCAGTTCTATAGGTGATCTGAATATTGTTAAAATATTGCTACTGTACAACATCAGAACTTGATTGACGACCCTCAATTACGACGGGAAAGCTCTTCCGGCTTGGAGGTGTAATATACGGAAGATAAATATAAAGTCAACAATCGGGAGACTAGAAACCTTTCAAGACACGGTGATTTTCGTCTTGGTATGATTAAATTGTTCCCTTTTTCTTACCATTATGCGATTATGCGTTTTAGACTTGATGTTTCTTGTTAAAATCGTTTATTCGCGTGACTTCTTGTAAGGCGGTTCTACTTTCGTTTTCAAACTGCAAATTACTTTTCGTTCAGTTCTACAAATTAGCATTATTTCTGGTACGGTCCTTTTGACATATGTTGCAAACATTCAGGATTTGTATTACTATCGATAATTTTCATTAAAATAAGACAAAAATCTACTTGGACATACTTATAAAGGATGAGAATCGTTCAAGCAGGCAGTGTCCTGCTCCCAGATCAGAAGTCAGCACACAATCGTTGTATCTAACCCTTTTATGCTATTAGTTTTAACATTTTAATAATAGCCTATTTCAATCTTTGACTAGAAGAGATTTCTTTTATTTTAAATCATACCTGGCGTGCACCCAGCCCATTATCTTGTGAGAGGTGTGAGGCAGTATTTAAAGATTGATAACTTGTTAATTAATATACATTTAGTGCACTTGTTGAACAAATTCATTTGTGTCAACAAATTCAATTATTGTACTTGTAAATTTGATTCAGTCCGACTGACTATTGGCCTTCTGTAGTACATACATAGTTGAATGATACTTCCTTCATTGATTGGAGAAGTTGACCCTCTGCTGCTTATTCATGTTGAAAATTTGGCAATTTTCTCACAGAGAACTAAGCCATTTCTTGAACAGAACACAGGAAAACTGCAGTGTTGGATAAACTGCCCTGTAATCTAGATACCCGAAATACTATAACCTTAGAAAATATCACAAATTTATTTATTTTCATATCGCTGAGGTACATAACCAGATATATATCTCTTTTAATATTTTAATTTAGGATCATTCAATCATTATCTCTAGGATGTATGAATTTGTATCAACTCTTCAATTTGGTCAGTCTAAATACATTTAGGTGAAGTCTACTGGATTCCTAATACATGGTTTACACAAGAATCCTATACAAAAGATGCTGCCATATCCTGACAATGTCTGCATTAGACTTTAATCTGTTTAGTATCTCTGAATATACTCATCATAAGTGATCTAGTTGTGTTGGACAAAGTTAACTTATGTAAGTACAGTGCAACCTCCCAAAAGCAACACCCTTTGAAAGTAGGAAAATTATGTTGTTGTTCAGAGGCTGTTGCTAGAGAATAGTTAAATCATGCAGTGGGAATAAATCATGCTGTTGTTGCAAGGAGATTGTTGCTTAAGAGAGGGTCACTCTGGAGGTGTTGAACTGTATATATATATTATAATGATACAGATATGGCAAAACTGAGATTTTTATTAAACAAAATACAAAATTAGCTTCCATAATCTGAAATAGCTTCGTACAGGCCTGTTATAAAAATGATTGTTATTGGTTGTGTATATTTTGTAGTGACCATGGCAACACCAAACAGCAAGGAGAAACTAGAAGAGAAACTAAAACGTTATGGAAACTTGGCAAAGGAGAGAGAGGAGAAACATGTAAATGATTGTGTAGACAGTATGATGAATGTTTTAGCTCAGGTAAAAGGCCCTGTCCTTGGTCACTTGTTTATAAAGTTAAGATTATGTAAGGAAAACCTAAAAAATATCTTCTCAGCTGAAACCATACAGCCTGAAGCTTAAATATTTTGTTTGTAGCATGATCTAGCAGTCATGTACTCTGACTGTTCTAATGATACTACTGGGATCATAGTTGGCTCTGCCCTATCAGACTTAGTGAACGGCGCCAAACTGGGGGACTTGTCCGATAGATTTTGTGTTGGTCCAATAAAGAAGCTTATCGGTCCGGCTGTCTGGCGACTTAATTATCTGATGTATACTGGGGTGGTATTCACGAAAGATCTTAAGGATAAAATTTTCCTTAAAGTTGAAGTTTTTCCTTAAGGTTCAAGAGATTTACCTTAAACTTAAAATAAATCTTAAGTGGTATTCACAAAATATTTTTACTTAAGATTTTCCTTAAAACTCGCGATTTTTTCCTTAAATTTTAAGGAAGGTCGTGGCTTCCTTAAATCTGTTAAGGACATCCTTAAGTATCCAACCTTTCATTAGTTTGTTTAGAAATCGCATAGAATGTCAAATTCAGGCGGTATATATTCACATTTGGTTTCTTCATAGTTTGAACATAATTATTGCGTTTGTCAAAATTTATATCATCAATGTTATGATTGTTATCCTTTTAAAGTGAAATTTACTGCTTGATGAGTATACACATCTACAGATAGAAGCTGCATACAGCAAAGCATTCGTGCAGTGCTTTTACGTCATTGAATGTCATGGAAGATAACATTACCTATATTGGTTCAAATATATATACAAATGTAACGGCTAAACTTTATTGAAAATTAAGGCGTTAAGCCTATGATATTCAATTACACGTATGTGTATACAACGTTATATAGTTAAGACACAATTTAATACCAAATCTGTAAAGATAATTCCAATACAAATGTAACAAATATTGCATGATGCGTTACAATGAAATTAACCCGACATGCATTTAACAAAATATTTTAACTGTCTTAGTAATAAGAAACTATTTTAACAAAGCTAATATAACGTGGAGACAGTTTTTAATGATTAAGAATTGTCCCACAAAAATATTTGCTACAATGGACACATGAATGATAATCTCATTTGAAATACATAAATTCTCTAAAACATGCTCTCTAAATGAAAGCTGTTGAGTACAAAAATTGACAATGTTTTAACTTAAAGTCTTTCTCAGATTGCAATAAACTCCTTATAAGCTTCAAGATATTATCATTATGTCTATTATACAATTCATATATCATTAATGAAATAGATGTTTAAAAGATCAAGTTTTAATTTAATATTCTATGCGTAAAGCCTTATAGATAGAAACGTCCATGTTTATTTAATTTCAAGAGGAAAACTACATAAATACTGGTCAAAATATTAAGATTAGGTTAGAAAATTTTACTAATATTTATCAATGAAATAATTGCTATGATGAAAATATGAAAACCACCAAACTGTACCCCGGCCCAATCAACAGTCACCAGGTTAACATGTAAAAGATAACTGATTGTGGAAGTACACTTGATGAGGTTATTTCATCTTTATATATACTTAACAAAATTGCTAATTAGTTATATAGTAACCTTCTACTAAGTACAATGTACATTTGTTCTATAGAATTACGTATCTAAAATACGGAAAAGCATTAAATGTGTATGTCATATACGTTGCAACGTTAATAGTAAAATCATCGCTTATGTATATTTGATTAAATGTTCATTTTTCTTCATGAATCCCATCCAAAAGTATGTATAAATGATAACTTAGACATTTTATTAAGTGTATTAATTATAAACATACAAACAAGGACTTATATACATACACAAGTCCTTGATACAAATAAACACAGTCCAATGTCAATGATATTCCCGCTAGAAACGTGCTGATATTTTTCCTATGCATTGTAAAGTACTTTGTTTTATTGAAACTCAAATATAACATTTATGACACGAGCATTTGTCTTTTTGACCTATTGACTGAGGCTCGATCGTTTCTGGTGGATTCAGCTTAATCTGGAATATAGCATACGATAGGCCTTGTAGGCCGCGGCTTACACACTCTGTTTACATGACAGTGAAAAATACTTGGCAAAACATTTCTGACGGGCATGTACCAATTAAAGATCTCCTAAAATTTGGCCTACACATTATATTAAACTGCTAAGCTCCGCTCCAGTTAATATAGTAAAATTCTAAATGTTTATGAATTTATGCTTTGTATAAACATTACTTGTCATGTTCAAATCATTTATATATTGTCTGATCATGACTTTCACGAGAAGCAATGAGTCATTGATTGAAAATGAGGGATTCATATTTACAACGATTTGTTGACGAAAACGAACATATTTCGATTTCCGGTCTATTTTTAGATTTCCTTAAGGTTAAGAATATCCTTAGATAAGGAAATCCTTAACATATGCTGAGGAAAATTTTAAGGTTACAAAATTCCTTATCCTTGGTTAAGGTGAATATGTAAAGGATAAGGAATTTCTTAAGGTAAATCTTAAGATTCTTCGTGAATACCACCCCTGGTACGCATTGTTTTATTCTTGTTTACTTTTTGGTTGACAGATTTCCTTTTGGTTTGACAGAATTTTCAAGCTAGTCAGACCAAATGTTCGGCAAATTCTTTTGTCTTTCGCAAAGTCTGCCCTATAAGTCAATTATTTAACTTTATTAAAATTTATAAAGAGAAAACATCAAAAATCTTCTTGGTGGTAAGTACTTACTGGTAGATATTAATTATTTATTGTGTAGCATTGTCTGGTTGCCCATATCTAAAATTGCTCAAATTATGCTCTGTTGGTTAATATTGGTTCTGGCCATTATAGTCACTTGTTTACCTAGTTGTTAATTCATCAGGGCCTTCCTTAAAAAAATGGTTTGCCATAATGCTACCTACTCGCCAAACAGGCCCCTACGGCCCTACCCAACTTCTTTTTTTTGGTCTTTCAGGATTTTTTGAATATATTTTTTACATTAAAAAGAGCATTTTGACATACATTTTGAGTAAAATAAAAAAAATAAAAATAATAATCCTACCTTCCTACTCACTGAAAATTTTCTGGGTCAGGTTACAGCAAACAAACATTCTTTTAAGGATGGCCCAGGTCAGTTGGGTCAGCAGGACCCCTTGTTATAGATATGTACAGTAAAACCTGTGTCAGCAGCCATCTCCAAATACATGCCACCCTGTGAATTAAAGCCAGTCTTTTAAAAACTAACTGACATATAGAATGACTTCCGAATAAAGGCCACCAGTCCTGTCAATAAAGGCTGAATTTTGTCTTTCTCAAGGGGAGGCCTTTGTTCACAGGTTTGACTGTATATTCATGTCCGAAATTCGAGCATGTTTGAAAGCACATCACGTATCGACTTTAGTATTGATTGCATTCTCTTTTGTTAATAATTGTCTTTGATAAAATTAATTAATATGATGTATGTAGTGGCTTGATCGTCAGCTTTATGTTCAAGTACTATTAATACTATTTTGTAAGTTAATTTTCATATTCTGTGTTTAACTTTACTTACAGAGTGGTAGGCAGGAAGACCTGATAAAGAAATGTGAGTCTATGTACAAGAGTTACCTGAATGCTGGGAAATATGAAAAGAAAGAAGTAGCTGATCATTTTAAAACTGATATGGATAAATTTTTTGGGGTAAGAAAATGCATGAGTTACTTATATAATGATTGTATAATCCTTACTACATATATGTATATTGATGTGACTACATGTATAATTCTGCATGTATATATTATGAGGTAATTACATGATTACATGTATAATTCGACATAGTATAATGATGTAAGTGCATCTATAATTCGATATATACCTATGTATATTGATGTAAGTACATGTATAATTTGACTATATCGATGTAACTACATGTATAATTTGACATCTACGTACATTTGAATATTGAGGTTATTACATTACATTCATCATAATATGTTGCACTGGCTTTATGTTTTATTTGTCAGATTGTGAACAGATCCCCACAGGGTACCCCGAGGTAAGTTACAGAGTTTCTGAATTTAGTTTGTACTGACAATTGATTTGTAAACCACATAATAGTTTTAATATCTCTATTAGTGACCATCATAAGTTCATGTTTTTATACATGCATCATATTAGTTTTGAAGAAGGTAATGGCCATGCCTCTGGTTCAGTGGTTAGTGTGCTGGATTAGTAACCCAGTAATCCAGGTTTGATTCCCAGTCATGCCAGGTTATACCGTTCCATGAAAATCTAACACCATGTCGATTTTCCTCCACATGTAGAGAAGTTGCTGGTACCATGTGCTAGGGTAAGTAAGTACTGGTTCCCCCTGCTTCAAATACTGTTAGTACTGGTTAGAATTTAGTCCAGGAAAACAGGTCGTAACAGGAAAACAGGTCGTAACAGGAAAACAGGTCGTAACAGGAAAACAGGTCGTAACAGGTCATATCCTGCTACGAAAATTTGACGAACAATGTTGATTTTCCTCCATATAAATATGGAGAAGTTGCCGACTTCTTGTGGTAGGGTAAGTAAGTACTGGTTAAAATATAGCTCAGGAAAACTGGTTAGGTGAATTGTTGAAAAACGGCGTTGAACCCGTATAAACAGATGGGTTAAGTGACATGTATGAATTTAATACTTTCACTGATCTTGTCTTTGAATGCACAGTATGTTTACAAAAGTACACAGTATAAATTATATTGCTGTTAAACATTTCTGTCTGAATGATTTAAGGGGAATGCATTCTACGAAGCTGGATGTGAAAGTATCTCCACTTACCATTAACAACCCTAATTATGCTGTAGATGAGGGACCAGCGTAAGATGAATTTAATTAAAAACTTAAACCCTTAAATTGCCCTTAATCTGCTGAATGGATTTGTCCAACTTTCATTTTGAAACAGTCCATTTTCAATTTAAGCGATGTTACAATAAAAATTTAGATGTTAGTCACCCAACTGTAAAGAGCCTGGTCAGACTGTATGAGTGTGTCACTAGGCTGGCCTGGATCCATCCTGGTGGCTAAAGCTTCGCAGTTTTGGTTACAGCAATGCAAGGGTTAACACTCTTTGTTTGAAATGTATTTCTTTATTGCACTCTGTCTCCTGCAAGATTTGTTCATGTGAAACTAGAAGAGAATTTGTAATGTATAGTTATTGTATTGTATTACATGTAATTTATATATGTGTCTCTTTGTGCATATTTCTAGTTAGTATATGTCTTTGTTTAAGTATCGGTTAACTTTTCCCTTCAGCATTTCCTTGATTTTGAGTTCATTGGTATGATGTATGTATGTGAACATCCTTTATTTGGTTTAAATACTTGGTAATACCCTTGAAAAGTTTATTCAAGCATTACTTCCTGGTTAAATTGCTTGTATATTTTATCAATCATCAATACTGATAATTCACCGCAAACAATTGTCTCATAGTAATTGTTGTATAGGGATAGAATTCCTCATTGTTCATCAAGTTTTATATTATGACTGATATTTTCAGATCTGGTATAAAGTCCCAGCAGGAGCAGTCCAGACAAGAAATGTAATTAATGTTCCTTAGTGTATAAGTTGTTAATTTTAATATATACAGTCAAACCTGTGAATAAAGGCCACCCTTGGGTAATACAATATGTGGCCTTTATTCAGAGGTGGTTTTGATTTAAATAATCAATGAAGATTTTTAAAAGAATGAACTTTATTCGTAGAGTGGCCTTTATTCAGAGGTGGCTGCTAACACAGGGTTGACTATGTTATACATAACAGGCCATTTAAATAAAAACATTGTTTTGTTATGTAACCCAAACATTTAGTCGTAGCTAAGCTGATTGTTTTTCTGTTGTTATTTTTTTGTTAACAATATTATTTGTGCATGACCCGAAAATGAAAAGTTGGAATAATGAATGGAAACATTTTTGTCATCGATAAATTATTTTTGGCATCAGGGGAGTTTTGAATGAATCGGTTGTGTGTTGGCAAACCAAGAATTTTTTAAGTATGGCCTTAATTTGCTGTATTTAATATACATGTTGTACATATTGTACATAAGTTTATTCATCTCAACATAAAACGGAGGAAGATATATCTTGAAGTTTTCATATTGATTTAGTGCTCTTTAGGAGTGTACACAAACAATAATTGCATAAATTAACTGCTGTATTTCAATAGAGCTAATGGATATATCACTAAGTATCAGTCAATATCCTGGTGTAGTATTAGTGCAGAATCACCAATTTTCCTGTTTACATCACAAGTTATAAATTAATTTCACCGTGGCCATGGTCCAGTGGTAAGTGTGTAGGACTCGTAACCCAGCAATCTGGATTTAAATCACAGTCACAGCAGGTTATACCCTTCTATGAAAATTTTGAAATGTTAATTTTCCTCCCTATATGTGGAGAAGTTGCTTACCCCTTGTAGGATAAGTTAGTACTTAGTAGCTAGGTTAGAATACAGACCAGGAAAAATGGTTTAGTGAACTGGCTACCATTTATGACTGAAAATGTTTTGAAAAACAGCATTAAACCAACTGAAGAATTTGAATGAATTTATTTGCAACCTAAGAACAGTATTAGTAGTAGTGTCCAAAGTAAACAACTGAAGTAATGTGTTGATAATTTATGATAACAAAGTGATGATAGATATCTAAAAAACAAATACTAGTAAGAGAGTGACTATGTCTTAGTCACAAGAAAATGTTGTAACTCAAGAATACTAAGTTTTGCTCACATGTTACTTAGTGGTAATATTGATCAATTTGGGGTTGAATTTGGGTGTTTGAAATAAAATTTTCAGGATTTTACTATCTAGGGTGTGTGTGGTGGCAGTGTTAAAATATCTTCTAGTCTTGGTCTTACCCTTGCCCCATGTATCTCTCTCATTTAGAGATAGATAGATTCATTCACCCATGTAATGCTAATAGCTAGATGTAATATAATGTATAATTATAACTACATGTATATTAATAATATTGAAATCTGAAAATATGACCCAATAAAATATTTACAACATGAAATTTTATGGATAATACAAAAATAAAATAAAAAAGATAGATAATAAGTAATCAGATAAAGTATGTCTATGCAAAAAAAAGAGAAAAATCTGTTATTTCCATTGTGGTCCTTTTATACCAAATCATGTGCATATTTAATTTGTGTGTGAGACTCAAAAATAAATCTGATAGGCCATTCTTAAAAGATATTCTGTTTGCGGTCAAGTTACCTACTCACAAAAAGGCCCCTGCCCATCTTTTTTTTGGCCTCTCAGGTAAAGTTTTTTAATCTAAAAAAATCATTCTAACACGTATATTGGGTTCAATATGAAAAAAATAATTGTAAAAAATAAATTTCCTACCTACATGTATTTACCTACTGAAAATTCTCTAGGTAGGGTTACCACAAAAACACATTTTTATAAGGATGGCCTTTTCTGAAAGTATGAGACTATATTAAATGACTAATGGTGATATATAGTAAACATGTACATTGTATATGCTATATCTGTTAGAAAAAAAGAAATCATGGGTAGTTTTTGAATGTTTCATTATTTGAAGAACTTTAATGTGTTCTGTGATCATGTGTCATCTCTTTGTATACATTTTCCATCAGTGATATATGCTAGACAGAATTCATTCAAATGTATTTAGCTATAAACAAAAAATAACAATATAAGTGGTCTTGTCTTCTTACTATATGTACATGTACTGGTAATTCAAAGTAAGTGACGATATATTTATATGAATAAATATACAAAATAAAACATATATTTGTATATGTTGGTAACAAGATACATGTTTGTATTTGTTTACTTAATAAAAATATGTTCTGTTCTATAATTTGTTCTTATATTTCAGAATGTTCAAACAAGAAATTGAGAAGTTACAAAGGGAAAAAGAAGATTTGATTAAGGAAAATGAATGTATTACAAAAGCGTAAGATCAGATTACTTATTATTCTCCAAGTGTGTTTATAACTATTATCATTATATTCTGTTAAACACTTGGTTGAGATCTTACTGCAGTGTCTTTATTCAGGGTGTCCACGGTCAGGGAAAAAGTCAGGGAAAATATTGTTTTTTCAAGGTCAGGGAATTTTGGAATTTAAGAAAAAGTCAGGGAAAAGTCAGGAAATTTTGTTTTACTAAAATTGTGGACACCCTGTTATTTACTACCTTTTGTATACTGTTGTAAATACATGCATAACAAATTCACCATTTCAAAAGTATGGGTTAGCTAACTTACACAAATTAATGGGCTCTGTTTGATTCTGTAATGCATGGTATATTTCTAGTGAATGATAAATGACTGATCAGCTTACTGAAGGTAAATGGTTCTACCCAGGTTTGTACCAGGGGTTTTCCAGTACCGTTAAAGCTTGAACGTTGCCAAATCACCCTGGCTGTTGGTTTCAATGTTAAACTCCAGTGAAGAAAAAATCATCTTTAGTATAAGCAAGATTTGTTGTTTTATTGCAGATACTGCAGTTTCATGTATCAACTCATGGTGTTTTATGTCATTGAATTGAAGGTTATTTTGAGTTTTCCTTTCAATAATGATATTAAGCTGATTTCATTAATGAATTGGAAATTCATTTCTTTGTCTCTGATATTATCTTGTTGTAAAATTCTTGTGCAGTTTGGTGATGTTTATATATCTTCAGATATAATAAACTATGCAAAGATGCTTCTGGACATGTGGAAATGATTAAAACACTTGAAAAAAACGTTAATGAACATTACGACAAAAACGTAAACTTAACTGCACATGTAAAGCGTTATGAAACTGTCATTGGTAAATTATCAAATGAAATGAACCAACTTCATAAAGAAAATCAGCAATTAAAAACAGCTTTCCAAGGTTTTCAGCAGCACATTGATGGCATTACAAATGAGAAAATGAAAGTTGAAAAAGAATTGGAAGATACACAGAAGTACATTAAGCGAAAAAAAGCTGATTATGAAGATACAATAAAAAATGAGAAAAGAAAGCATGCTGATGAAATGAAGAAGATCTTGACTGAAAGAGATGATTTGAGGGACAGGTATACTCTAGATACAAATGTATCAATCTTGTAATATACTGTAGAATTATTAATTTTTGTTGGGGATTTAATTTCATGGATTTTGTTGGTCAGCTCAGCCATGAAATCAAATCCCCATGAGTTTAAATGCAGAGATAAGGCATATTTTTGAAAATCAAAACCACAAATTTATGTCCTCACAAAAAAGCCATTTTAGTAAAAGCCGCGAAAATTTGGCCCAAAAAGAAATGAAAATACAGGGTGTATTAAAGATATACAGTACAACTTCTCAAAAGCCACAGACTCACTATTCAACAACAGCATGATGTTTTCCTTTTTACCTCTATAGAGCAACAGCCTCTCAACAACAACGTAATTTTGCTACTCCCAAAGAGTGTTGCTTTGGAGAGATTGTTCAGTAGTCTGAATATCAGAGGTTTGTTTGGAAGCAATTTTAGTTTGTGTTGGCAAATTAACAACAGGAGAGGGGGGAGGCATCTTGTACGCAAAATCTTACCACTCTGACTGAAGGCCGACTGGAGTAAATCCTGTCAGTTGTTTGTGTTAATATGCTTGTTTTTTCCTAGCCTCATTAGCTCACATGTCACAAAGTGACAAAGTGAGCTATTAGGATCTCTCTCCGTCCGGCGTCCTGCGTCGTCAAACTTTTTGTTGTGACCACACTAGGGGCCACATTTTTAGCTCAATTTTAGCAAAACTGGGTCAGAACGTTAATATCAACAAAATCTCAGACGAGTTAGATATTGGGCCATTTGGGGTCAAAAACTAGGTCACCAGGGCCAAATAAGGGAAAACCTTGTGAACACTTTAGAAATCACTGTTTTGAATTTATCTTCATGAAACTTTGTCAGAATGTTTATTTTAATAATATGTAGGTCAAGTTTGAAAATGGGTAATTTCTGTAGTAAAATTAGGTCACTAGGGCAAATTGCTGGAAAACCTTGTGAACACTCTAGAAGTCACTGTTTTGATTGGATGATCATGAAACCTTGTCAGAATGTTTGTCTTCATAATATCTTGGACGAGTTCGAACATGGGTCATCTTGGGTCAAAAACTAGGTCGCTAGGTCAAATCTTATGAAAAACCATGTTAACACTGTAGATTTCACAGTTATTATTGGATCTTCACCAAACTTTGTCAAATCGTTTGTTTTAATGATATAACGGTCAAGTATAAATATGGGTCATCTGGGGTCAATAACTAGGTCACCAGGTCAAATCTTAGGAAAACTTTATTAACACTGTAGATGTCACAGTTTTAATTGGATCTTCACCAAACCTTGTCAAAATGTTTGCCTCAATGATATGTGGGTCAAGGATGAACATGGGTCAGCCGTGTTCAAAAACTGGGTCACAAGGTCAAATCTTAGGTAAAAATCTTGTAAAAGCTCTAAATGTCATGGTTTTGATTGGATCTTGGCCAAACTTTGTCAGATTGTTTGTCTTAATGATATTAAGGACAAGTTCAAATATGGGTCACCTAGGGTCAAAAACCAGGTAACAAGGTCAAATCTTAGGAAAACCTTATTAACACTGTATATGTCAAATTTTGATTGTATCTTCACCAAACCTAGTCAGACTGTTTGTCTTAATGATATGTAAGAAAAATTCGAACATAGGTCGTCTGGGGTCAAAAACTAGGTCACCGGTTCAAAACAATGTTTTAATGAGTGAACAGTGATTGTCATGTGAGCGATATAGGGCCATCTTGGCCCTCTTGTTTGTAATAGGTATCTTAGGTTCGGTACTACTAGATAATTCCATCTGAACAGCTTCAGTGTTGAGCAGTGAAAATTGGCCGACTATGTTCTTTTTTTCTTCGTAACATGTTTGTTCACAGTTTGTTTACCCGAAGGATTTGGCATTATTGTTGTCTCAACATTATCAAAAGAAAACAACACATTAGATAAGGGATGTTTGTTTATACAAATATGATGCATTGTGCTTGTATATGTTAGGTATACCTTCAATTAAGTGTAATATTTTTCAAATGACTTTTTAAGTGTTCATTTACCTTGAATTAATTTTATCTATTGAAATACAATACTAGCAATATCAATTTCTAAGCATTCTGATCATGAGCGATAAAATTAAATGAACACCCCTCGTACAATACCAGCAATATCGGGTTTTAAACATTCTTATCATGTTTTTAGATTCAGTAAACTGGCTGGATCAAAGTTGACTGATCAGAATCCTGATATCGCTGACCTCAGTGATCCTAATAGAGCCATGAAAATATCTGAGAGGTTCGGACAACTGTATGATGATGAGTGGACCAATTCATTTGAAGCCTTAACTGATATGAAAATGGAAACAAAGGATGCCATACAAACTCTGCTACAAATGCTGGGTGTAAGTGTTTTAAATTATTCTCTGTCAAAAGTATAGTTCCCATTTAGGCTTCTTTTATTATGATCGCGCGATGTCCGTTGTCCGTGCGTTTGTGTGTGTGTGCGTCAACAATTTCTTTAAACAGCATCTCCTTCTTCTTAACCAGTTGGCCAATTTCAACGAAACTTTACATGGATGTTCCTTGCATGAAGCTCTACCAAAGTTGTAAAAAAATTTAATTTCATTAAAAACTCTGGTTGCCATGTCAACCAATAGGAAAAACTTTAAATCTTCTTGTCAAAAACTACAATGCCTAGAGCTTAGATATTTGGTGTGTAGCATTGTCTAGTGGACCTCTACCAAGTTTGTTCAAATTATTGTTCTAGGGTCAAAATTGGCCCCACCCCAGCGGTTACTTGATTTTATATAGACTTACAGTAAAACTCGCTTATAACGAAATGCCAGGGGGTATAAAAATTATTTCGCTGTAACCGAGTTTTCATTGTAACCGAGCACACGCTTATAGTGAAATTTCACTGTAAGTTGCTCACATATAACGAACTTCGTTATAACTTGTATCGGAGGTATAATTCTTCTAGATCTATGTAAATATATGTCATGCAATAAATGAATAGAAAACCTTGATGCATATGTATTTTATTCGTGTATTACATTTGATATTGTGAGAAATGTATTTAATTTGAATAAATAAATAAACAACTGTGAGTCAAGTATTCAGTTTTATAATGTTTTGTATTTAAATGTATTTCTAATCTCTTGTTTCACTCCGCACAAAGAAATCCTTTATTGTCTTCTGTTTAATATCGCTAGTATGAAGCACAATGTTGCTTTCGTTTTCGAGATGGCGACCCTTCCATATTTTAACATAAATATTTCCTGACTGACTAACGCAAACAAAATGAGACTTTTAAAATGTATGCAATTTTATTTTGTAAATCCTTTTCACTCAATAAACATGAAATAATTGACCGCGAAAACATTGAGAACTTACTCAAACAAAATAATTTAAATTGATACACTCCGGTAATCGGTATTTATCACCCGTGAAAACGCTATTGAATTTCATAACAATGGAAAGCTACGGGTCAAAATAATATCCAATACGTAATTATCACGGTCAATAAAAGTTTTTGCTTTGATGTTTGAAAAAATTTAGTTTCATTGTAACCGAGCATATTTCCTCTAAAACATTATTCTGGGGCCAAAAAAATCGTTTCACTGTAACCGAGTTTTCACTGTAACCGAGTTCGCTGTAAGTGAGTTTTACTGTATATAGGGAAATTTTAAAAATCTTCTTGTCAGAAACCACATTGCCTAGAGTCTAGATATTTTGTATGTAGCATTATCTAGTGGACCTCTAACAAGATTGTTCAAATTATTTCCCTGGGGTCAAAATTTGCCCTGCCCTGGGGTTTACTCTAATCTATTTAGGAAAATTTAAAAAAATCTTCTTGTCCTAACCACAAGACCTAGAGCTAAGATACTTGTTATGTAGCATTGTCTAGCAGACCTCTACCAAGCCTGTTAAAGTATGGCCCCTGGGTGAAAATTAGCCCTGCCCAGGGGATCACATGATTTATATAGGCTTATATAGGGAAACAAAAAAAATCTTCTTGCCCAAACCTCGAGGCCTAGAGCTTACATATTAAAAGTATGTAGCATTGTCTGGTGGACATCTACCAAGTTTGTTCAAATAAATGCCATATGGGCAAAATTGGCCCCGCCCCCGGGTCACTTAATTTTACAAAGACTCATGATAATTTTCTCTAAGAGTCTTTTTATCTGGTGAGCAATATAGGGCCATCATGTCCCTCTTGTTGTTTATATCAGGTTTTATGCCCCATTTCAACAGTCAAGAGTCATATGAGGCGGACATTTCACCTAACCATCGTTCCTGAGGAGAACTATTACTAGACTTCAATCCTCTGTAAGCAACTATCTACTTTCTCACATAAAGAGACATGGTTGGTATACCTGGGCTTGAACCCTTGACCCTCTATCAGGAGAGGTTACAGTTGCTGAATTTAAAGAAGGTGCTGTAAATGTTGTTGCTGGTCATACTTAAATCTGATACAAGGTTGTATTATGGTGAATAATATCATACCATTAAGTTATGTATTTAATGATTATGTTTTATTTTGTAGAAAACTATGAACTTTTGTAAGAGCAGGAGTGAGTCCCAAATGGAAAGTTTGAGTAATGTATTTCTGCACCCAATACAAGATGTTTCCAAGGCCACAGTAGATCCTAGACAGAATGTTAGTTTAAGTTGTTATATCTATATATCATTATGTTGTTATATCTATTTATCATTATGTTGTTATATCTATATATCATTATGTTGTTATATCTATATATCATTATGTTGTTATATCTATATATCATTATGTTGTTATATCTATATATCATTACATTTTTATATCATTATGTTGTTATATCTATACATCATTATGTTGTTATATCTATACCATTATGTTGTTATATCTATATATCATTGTGTTGTTATATCTATACCATTATGTTGTTATATCTATATATCATTATGTTGTTATATCTATGTATCATTATGTTGTTATATCTATATCATTATGTGGTTATATCCATATATCATTATGTTGTTATATCTATATATCATTATGTTGTTATATCTATATATCATTATGTTGTTATATCCGTATAATTATGTTGTTATATCTATATACCGTTATGTTGTTACATCTATACCATTATGTTGTTTTATCCATACCATCATGTTGTTATATCTATATATTATTATGTTGTTATATCTGTATATCATTATGTTGTTATATCTATATATAATTATGTTGTTATATCTATATCATTATGTTGTTATATCTATATATCATTATGTTGTCATATCTATACCATTATGTTGTTATATCTATATATCATTATGTTGTTATATCTATACCATTATGTTGTTATATCTATACCATTATGTTGTTATATCTATATATCATTAAGTTGTTATATCTATACCATTATGTTGTTATATCTATATATCATTATGTTGTTATATCTATACCATTATGTTGTTATATCCTTTCCATTATGTTGTTATATCTATGCCATAATGTTGTTATATCTCTGTATAATTGCTGTATATATTACATGTAAACACCCGTCTGCTATCTGCGAAGTTTCATTTACATAATATACAGTAAAACTGTCACCACCTTCTGATCCTGACTAACTGGCTGTAATATTGAGGTGATATCATTATCAAGTTGAATTATAGAATGATTGAAAGCCGTCCAGGATAAAATTATCGGTCGTTAGAATAAGGGGATCATAATATTGGGAAGGTCACTAGGTGAGGATTTACTGTAGAAATTATATACAACGTACTGTCAGTAATTTTTAGCTCACATGTGACAAAGTGAGCTATTAGGATCACTCTCCGTCCGGCGTCGTGCGGTGTGCGTCGTGCGTCGTCAAACTTCATGTTGTGACCACACTAGGGGCCACATTTTTAGCTCAATTTTAGCAAAACTAGGTTAGAACGTTAATATTAACAAAATCTCGGACGAGTTCGATATTGGGCCATTTTGGGTAAAAAACTAGGTCACCAGGGCCAAATAAGGGAAAACCTTGTGAACACTTTAGAAATCACTGTTTTGACTGGATCTTCATGAAACTTTGTCAGAATCTTTATTTTAATAATATGTAGGTCAAGTTTGATGATGGGTCATTTCCGGTGAAAAACTAGGTCACTAGGGCAAATTGCTGGAAAACCTTGTGAACACTCTAGAAGTCATTGTTTTGATTGGATGATCATGAAACCTTGTCAGAATGTTTGTCTTCATAATATCTTGGACGACTTCGAACATGGGTCATCTTGGGTCAAAAACTAGGTTGCTAGGTCAAATCTTATGAAAAACCATGTTAACACTGTATATTTCACAGTTATTAATGGATCTTCACCAAACTTTGTCAAATTGTTTGTTTTAATGATATAACGGTCAAGTATAAATATGGGTCATCTGGGGTTAATAACTAGGTCACCAGGTCAAATTTTAGGAAAACTTTGTTAACACTATAGATGTCACAGTTTTAATTGGATCTTCACCAAACCTTGTCAGAATGTTTGCCTTAATGATATGTGGGTCAAGGTTGAACATGGGTCAGCCGGGGTCAAAAACTGGGTCACCAGGTCAAATCTTAGGTAAAAATCTTGTAAAAGCTCTAAATGTCATGGTTAGTTGGATCTTGGCCAAACCTTGTCAGATTGTTTGTCTAAATGATATTAAGGACAAGTGCAAATATGGGTCACCTAGGGTCAAAAACCAGGTCACAAGGTCAAATCTTAGGAAAAACTTATTAACACTGTTGATGTCAAATTTTGATCGTATCTTCACCAAACCTAGTCAGATTGTTTGTCTTAATGATATGTAAGGCAAATTCGAACATAGGTCGTCTGGGGTCAAAAACTAGGTCACGAGGTCAAATCTTAGGAAAACCTTGTCTATGCTGTAGTTTTCATGGTTTTGATTGGATCTTCACCAAATTTTGTAAGAATGTTTGTCTTATTTATATGTAGGACAAGTTCTAACATGGGTCATCTGGGGTCAAAAACTAGGTCACTGGTTCAAAACAACGTTTTAATGAGTGAACAGTGATTGTCATGTGAGCGATATAGGGCCATCTTGGCCCTCTTGTTTCTAATATTTACTGTCTATATTGGCAGTTTCCCCTATCTAAATTTCCTTCATTTTCCCCTAAATTGCCCAGAATCTTGCCCTGACAGGAAGTGTTTTCCACATGATCATGTAAAAAGAAGAAAAAAATGAGTTTTCATACAATTGCCACCAGCAGTATAGTAATATTTATAATTTAAACAACTAAATAATCACATATTCAATAGAAAATAAATGCTATTATATTTTTCCCATTTTGTTTGTTGCGATAAATTTCCCCTTTTGACAGGCATGGGTAGAAGAAAATTATGGAAAAAAATCTCTGACTGTTCACAAAGTTTGTGTATTGAAGAATATCAAGTATTTAAAAACCTGGTTGTTATTAAATGTACCATTTTTTCATTGGTTCCAGGCCAAGAAGGATCATCCAAGAATTGATTCGAAGAACGAGAAAATAGTGAGAAAGTTACGTCGAGAGTTTTGTGTGTTGCCACCAATTGTGAATGAAGTCAAACAGGTATGAGATTATCAAAGCTAGCTAAGGGTTATATCTAATATACCATTTTGTTTGAAATCAGACTTATAGCTAGAAGAAAAATCATGTTAACTGTTACTAGAACCAAAAATTGGGTGGGTTGGTAGGTCAAAACTTCCTTTTACTATTTTGCTGTACGGGGGTAAGATTTATTCCCAAATTCTAGTTTTGGATTTTGTGGTCAGAAGGTCGGCACCAAACGATATGATCTGTCAGGTAACCGTAAAGAGGACCCTTTTTAGCTTGTCTGTTTTCAAATCACAATTTGAGCGATTGTGATCACTGCAACATCAAAAACTTGAATATAGCTAGCTCATAACTCAGAAACTATAATAGGTAGTTACATGAAACTTCATAAGTGGATAGGTCTCACTGGAGGTGGTGAACAGACTAGCGTTGACACCACTCATAGCACTCTTGTTTCTGGCTTTAAAGTTTTATGTATTGTGTATTGCAGTTGTTTGATGCTTTTATTGTTCATTTCTGTCCTCAGTTATGTCTATTGTACATGTAGTATGTTGTTATTTATAAAAAAAATCCAAACTATTGACTCATGATTTCAGGATCTGTATCTTCAAGCTCACGCTAATATTTTTTAATTGATTTCACAGTTAGCAAATATAAAAGGTATGTTTTCAAAACTATACACTAAGATTTGCATGCCGGCTTATATGATGCTTAATGTCTAATTGTACAATATTTGGATTAACTACACCTTTGTAAATTTCAGGCTTTTCATGCGGAGACAACATCCTGGTATAAAGAGAACAAATATTCCTCTAAAGTTGTACAAGCTTGTTTGCCTTACCTCCAATCTTGCGTAGAGATTTGTTGGTTGATGGTCCTACATGATCCTCCATTGTTTGTTCAGCTAGAAGTAAAACAAGGAGATAAACTGGATTCTACCCTTTATTCTGTGTACTCTACATCCGGAGAGAAGATCAGTTATCTAGTATGGCCCGCACTGTTCAACTGTAAAGAAGGGGGACTACTTTCTAAAGGCGTGGTTGAACCTGTTAGAACAGTGAAAAAGGGAAAGTAATAAACTTGGATGTTCATTCGTAAGATGAAAAATATACAATCATAGTTATTACAGTGCACATTGTTTGACATTTGTCTTTGATGTATGTTTGGGGCACAGTTAAGCCAGATGTAGGGCATGGTCTGATTTTAATGACAGTATTGTATGTCTGAAAAATACATTAAAAAGTCTTCATTCCAAACTATATATGTATGAATTGATATACAGTAAAACCTGTGAACAGAGGCCAAAATGTGGCCTTTATTGAATGGTGGCTTTTATTCAGAGGTATTTTTGTTCTAAGGATTCGGTGATGTTTTTTATGGCCCTTATATACGGGGTGACCTTTATTCAGAGGTGGCCGCTAACACTGGTTTGACTGTACTTATTTTTGTAATGTGTGTTGTAATTTAATGTGTGTATATTGAGATCACAGACAGGAGAACCTGCCATCAGGCAGTGATCAGGATATATTGTTGAAACAAAGCATCACATGGTATACAGTCTGCTGTGCTCGAGATTTCAATAGGACTCCATTTTGTGATAATTGATAACATTAAAGAATTTGTAACATTAGAGAATAGATATCATAATGCAATAGTCAGTGTCATCAGTGTCTGAATCATTGCATCATGTAAATTATTGTAAAATAACATAATGTGTGCCACTTTTGCGTTTTTACTTACGAGTTAGATTGATCAGTGTCAATTTAACATGTGATATTTTTCATATTAGGTATTGCTTCATAAATGTATGCATCACTTTGTTGTGATTATGTCAAAACTTCCTTCATCTGTTGGTGGAAATTTTACTTCTTTTTGGATACCTTTTCTGCGATATTTCATATGGTGCGAATTACAAATGAAGAGGTCAAGAATTTCTCTAGCCTTCTTCAAATCAGATTCTCTAGCCTGCCCCATACAGGTACATAGGTTATATGTGACAATACATGTATATTTACGCAAAACCTTATGATCAATTATACATTGTCAAGGTCAAATAAAGTTAATCATACGAAGCTTTGTATTGAAGGGATGAGAAAATGTGTTTTAGTTTGAAAGTATTAGTTTATTATTTTGTTAAACATTATTGTTATGGTCTATTGTCTTATAATTTTTCACATTTATGTACTTGATTATAATGTATATTTGGGATATAATGTGTTTTGTTTACATTATTTTAGATACCCGCCTATGTGGTAGAGTGGTTAAGGTCACTGACTTCATATCACTTTAACCTCTCACTGAAAGAGGGTCAAGGGTTCAAGCCCCGCTACCAACCATGGCTCTTTTAAGGCAGTTGCTTACAGAGAATGGGAGTTAAGTACTGGTTCTTCCCAGGAATAATAGTTAGATGAACTGTCTACTTCATTACTCTGTCAGTTGAAAATTCAAATAAACTAACAAAAGCCAACTTTATTTTTGGTCTGTAAGTTACAGACATGGGTTTCAAATAAACATATTGACTATCATGGTCAGCATTTGAGCCAAATGATATTTTAAATCTCCCCATGAATAACACAGATAATAAGTTAAATTATACACATTAAGTTACATTAAATCTCTAAGTAAATGCCCAGTTTTTAAGCTGTAGTAAAGGGTCTTGTGCCCAACTTACTATGTACATCTCATTGTAAATTCCTTCAATAAATGAGTCATGGTCGTGATAAATTTAATTGAATGTGCAAACGCATCCGATGTATAACACTACATAACACTGTATAACACATGTATAACTCTATAACACCGTTATGGCGAGATTACCAATTCAAGGACAAGACAAAAGCAGACAAACATTTTCGTACTGTATAATGTTTATCACTAAATTGCAAAAGTTGCAAACATCAATCAAGTAAAAGTTATTATGTATTTATTCTCTTAACAATTATCTATAATTCATCAACAACATAATATGTAATAATAAAATGACAGGATAGCAAATCTGTGAAAAAAAAACCCTGAAAAAATAGTTAGAAAAATTGATATTACACATTTTGATAAATGATGACCTACAACCTCTACAGACTGACCCTCTCTTGAGCAACAACCTCTAATACCTCAGTATGATTTTTCCCAAAAGTATGATTTAACTTAATTCAACCTCTCTAGAGCAACAACCTCTCAACAGCAACATAATTTTGCTTCTTCCAATGGGTGTTGCTTTGAAGAGGATGCACTGTAAATAACAAAATGTTGAGTTACACAAATCATGCTTTAAACACAATTCTTTTTATCATGGTTAAAACTTTAATGTTTTCTAACATACACTAAAATGGATAATAAGTGAGTACCTAAATATAGGTTCACAATATTTAATCACAGGAAATCAAAGAAGGCTGTAAAAACGTTATTGGTAAGCATCTCCTTAGCAAACACTTGTAATTCAGTTTTTCCAAACATCATAGTTACTTCTACTTTGATTTTATCATTAATTTTAGGTAAGAGAACAACAACTTCACCCAGGTGTGTTACACCCTCATCATCTGTGTATGTTATGTCATTTGTTTCTGAGGCAAACACCTTTAGTATCATCTCCTTCTGTCCTGATTTTAGGGTGATGTGCTTCCCATTGCGTGGTTCGTTCACTTGAATCACTTCCCCCTCTTTGATGTACATTTTAAACCAATCGCGACAGCGGTCCACTCCGCCCACTGTAACTTTGTGGTCTTCCCGATGAAAGCTGGGATCAAATGGCGGAGAAATGTTGATACCGAATGCATACCGAGAAACTCTGGATTTAATCAATGGAGCATGACCAAACAGAACAGCACCTTTAAGAACACTTAGCCCAGCATCCTCGGGTATCATAATTCGGACATCAGGGAAGGCTTTCTTAACTGCCTTCTGCATCATTTCTGATTCAGAAAATCCACCTACCATAAGAAACACATCGGTGCCTTTTATATCAGGCTTTTCCATTAAATCTTTGATGTGCTGCACTAATTTATCTTTACAAAATTTGAAAAGATCTTTGAAAATTATTGAGTCCATTCTCATTTTGTCACTTTCCCAAGTGACCTTCCCAGCATACTTGCTCTGATCTACAGCAGCTTGAACAGGTTCTCTGAACTCCTTCTTGTAGACTTTTGCCAGCTTGCTGGGTACCTTAACAGTAATTTTGTCATGCATTTCCGAAGTAATAGAACGTTTCTTGACTTCCAATTCTTGTTGAAACTCAAGATAATCATCCATATGTTCGTTTCGAAATTTTTCAAGTACTGGAGCACCAACAATTCGTATAATCAGCTGTCGGAATTCTTCATCGACTTTAGTCCCTCCCCATGCTCCACCAGTAGCTTTATGTATCTCTGTAAGCCTGTTGTCTTCTTCTCTCCTATGTACTGTGATATCAGCTGTACCTCCTATGAATTTACAACAAAAACATACAACCAGAGATAATACAGCAATACAAAGAAACCACAGAACATCTTTTTTAGGCAGGATTACAAAGAATAAAGGAAAATTTGGAAATAAAACTTGTGATTCCATCTTTCAAAAAAAACAACACAATAGACATAAACCAATCAACATGCACGTACAGATATATGAAAGAAAACAGAATATTTAAAACAATAAAAAAAATTGTAGATAAACAGAAATTAGAAGTATTGAAATCGGCCAAAAAATTGATTGTTGAGATGATTTACTGCTAAGGGCACTTGCTGTACATCATTAAGCAAATTAAAATCAGGGTGCTCATTTGACCCTTGAAATGGCAATTTAACTCTTAATAAAAATTAGTAAATTAAAGCTTCTGACTTGAAAATTTGAATCAAAGGGTCAAATTTACTATAGATCTACCATTAGAAGGAAATTTTGAAATTTGAAGTGTCATGATCTTCTGGACTGAAATGACGATGATCATGACACTTCAACAGAAAGATGCAGATCCCTTTTTAGCTCACCTGATTCATCAGTGAGCTTTTAGGATCGTTGAATGTCTGGCGTCCGTCATACGTCGTCCGTCCACTATTAGTTTGTTTACACTCTAGCATCCGCAGCTCTTAACCAATCATGATTAAACTTGCTCACAATGTATATGGCCACAATGTCTCAGCTAAGTTCGATTAAGGGCAAAATCGGACAATAAGAGTTATGGGCCCTTGAATTACAAAAGTTGCTATATTTAGCTTGTTTACACTCTAGTGCCTTTATTTATTCAACAATCCTAATCATATTTTCAGTTAATGTGTATAACCAAAAGATCTTAGACAAGTTTGATTATGGGCTGAATCAGACCAGAACTTCAAGAGTTATGGGCCCTTGACTTAGAAAATTTGCTATATTTGAGTTTGTTTACACTCTAGCGCATTCATTTATTCATCAATCCTAATCATATTTTCAGTAAATGTGTATAACCAAAAGATCTTGGACAAGTTCGATTATGGGCGGAATCAGACTAGAATTTCAAGAGTTATGGGCCCTTGACTTTGAAAATTTGCTATATACAGTAAAACCTCGATTATCCGAACACCGATTATCCGAATACCCGGTATTATCCGAATAAAATCTACGGTCCCGATTACGTCTCCATATATTTCAAGTACAACGAACCCCGGTTATACGAATCGGATTTTACGAATACCTGGTGTAATCCGAATGCATTATTTGGTCCCTAAAGTTACAAATGCGCGTATTTTCACACCTATTATTCGAAGTCGTCAATTTAACAATGGCCGATTGAGAATCAAATGTCGTGTGACAAACAATGTGTCACATCAATTCATACACGAAGCGTGTCAACAGTTTAATTATCGTTAAGTTGTCCATATTGTTTGTTACGCTTTTATACTAATCGCGACGAATATTACACTATGATCTCGGGTATAATAAGTTAATATGCGTACGTACCTGCATGGTGATCTGTATGAACTTATTTGCATTTCAGCGTCAATAAAAATTTGAAGACTGATTCGAACACAGTTAAACAAAGCTAACTAGAATATGATGATTTAGTGAAAAAAACGTACCAAACCTAAAAACATTACGTCTTCGAATTGTCTTAGAATGTTATGATAGCGATGCCTAGTCGATCCTTAGTAAGTGAAGTGAGAAAGACATATTATTGTGTCGGATTGTGTTCTGCATAATCCATAAATGCGCGGATATTTATTTAACAAGAATTATTGTTTCATTGGTTAACTCATATACATTCATAAAACAATGATAAATAATAAGTGTTTGTTGAACATTTTATTTTATTCTTGTTATCACTCAAATAAATAACGTCATGTTTACATACGAGAGTTAACTCCCTTGCAATATACGGACAGTACGGAATTTATCGTTTCCAACCAATACATTATACTGAAATGGATTATTCAAAACCATGGATTATCCGAATGATTTTTCAGGTCCCAATGACATTCGAATAATCGGGGTTTTACTGTATTAGGTTGTTTACACTCTAGCGCCTTCATTTATTCACCGATCCTAATAATATTTTCAGTAAATGAGTATAACCAAAAGATCTTGGACAAGTTCGATTATGGATGGAAACGGACCAGAACTTAAAGAGTTATGGCCCTTGACTTAGAAAATTTGCTATATTTTAGCTTGTTTACACTCTAGCGCATTCATTTATTCAATGATCCTAATCATACTTACAATGAATATTTATGACCTTATGGTATTGGACAAGTTCAGTTATGGGTGGAATCAGACCAGAACTTCAAGAGTTATGGGCCCTTGGATTAGAAAATTTGCTACGTTTTAGCTTGTTTAACAGTATTATACCTTCATTGTTAGTTTTGATCTCAAAATCTACATAAAAATGGGTTATACGAGTTGGAAACTATATTATCTGGTCATTAATTATTGTGACTTTGTTCTCAGATGAGCGATAAAGGGCCATCTTGGCCCTCTTGTTATATATTGTAAATATCTACAGGGGCCTCCATGGTCCAGTGGTTATGGTCTCATACTAGTTATCACCTGCCCGTAACCCCTTTTGAGTTTAATCCCATCCAGAACCAGGAAAATTTCACTTACAAGTGAGGAAGAGTGGAAAAGCTATGCATGAAAACATTAAATAATACTGTATTTTCATATATTTTCATTGGGCTCAATTTTTTTACTACATTTTACTAAAATGTCCATTTACTGGGGACATAAATTTGTGGATTTTGATTTTTGAAAATAATTGCCTTATCTCTGCATTTAAATTTGTGGGGATTTGATTTCGTGGAAATTAAATCGCCAATGAAAATTAATGATTTCACAGTAATTAGAATTCAATTTTTTACATGCGGAATGCTTCAAGTGTATGAATATACAGAGTGATATAGTATCAATAAAACATAAATGGCATACCTCCTAAATCAATCACCATATATTTTATACCAGGTACACTTAAAATATGTTTTGTTCCATCTGACTTCACTGTTATATCTTTCTGTGACAACTGTGTGAACATGGAAGCAGCCTCGGGTTCTAGAGCTATGGACAATAACTCTCCATCTATACCAGCCTAGAGAAACATACAATCAAGGAAGCATAAATGTCTACAAGTAGGTACATGTATCAGGTAAGGAGTATCCCTTGTTGAATGCATGCTCGATCCTAGGCATAAAACGTATGTGTATAATTAATCAGTTCCCATAATTCATGAGAATGTATACATCGTACAAGTTAGACTGGTAGGTATTGGTTGGAAACAAAAGCATCCTATGTTACCTGTTAACCTCTAAGTGGAAAGAGTTAAAGTACATGTAATTCATTTTACGCTTTTTAAAAGAGTTGTTGCCCTTGTTGAAAAAATAGAAAAACATTATTTTCTGTAGATGTTGCATGGTAGCCTGAAATTCTCTTAATCAAATCAGATTGATACAGTGCTATTGCATCTTTTTACCAAGAGTTTTCATAGAAATGGATGTTATTTTTTCTTTAAATCTTTGAAAAATGGTCTTACATACTTCAATACATAGGTAAAATAACTAAAAAGAATGTCATGCTTTTTTAAAAATCTCACGGAAAATTCATTTTCTATCATAGAAACCTATAAAAATCATAAATGTTCCCAAAATTGTTCACTCCACTTTGAGATAATATTTTTGGGCATTTGATAGGCATCAAATGTCTTTATTTCAGTACAAACTAAATTAAAAATTATTTTGAAGTTTAATTTGGTTCAGTTTTGACAGTAAACTATTACAGTTGATGTATCATATTTTCAAAATAATTAATTCCTCTTACAATACAAAATTATTTACCTGTTTAGCAGCTTCTCTCATAAATTGCTTCGCAGTCTCGGACCATATGGCTGGAACTGTTATAACCCAATGTATATCATGGTTCTCAAACATGGAGCCGGTTTTTCTGGTTTGTTCAAGTAGACTTTCTTTCATATACTTGATAACTGCTCCAAACACATCAATGGCTGGCATGGGTTTCTTGCCTTCGTCCTCGATGACTATATTTCTGTGAATCTTATTAAAATAATTAAATCAGGTAAATTTCAATCAAAATGGATAGAAACACATTGTAGACTAATTCCCTGTATCAAAAATACTTTTTAAAAAGTTCTGTTTCTTTCCTAACATTGAGGCTTAATTGTGATAAGGATACTCTAGTAAAATAAATACTGCCCTATATTATTTATACAGTACAGCCAAACCTGTGTTAGTGACCACATCTGAATAAAGGCCATTCTTTTTAAAGCCATTGTTGATTTTAGAACAATATTACCTTTTAATAAAGATTAACAGTCTCCACAAAAAACTTTTAAGCAATGGACATTCGGTCCAGTGAAAATTCAAACTTAACCTTTAGTGGACCAAAATGAGTACACACACAATTTTATATAACTTGGCAATAAGTCATATTTTTCAAGAGTGATTAAAATATTTCATTTTTTGTTTCAAAAAATGGTAAAATTATCACTCAAAAATTTACTGGACCAAGGACCATTTTGATGGACTCGGTCCAAGGTCCAGGGCTAAATTCAAATACCTGTCAATAAATGTCACATTTTGTCTTTCCAAAGGGTTGCATTTGTTCACCAGCAGGTTTGATTGTATTCAAAGATATACTATAAATACTTGGTTAATCTCTGCTTCAAAGGAAGTCTCACATAATAAACATGGTGTCATATAATAAACAAGGTGGTGCCTTCTATACAAAAACATTTTTTTTTATTCAAGGGTCATTCCACATCTTATTAACCTACTTTTTTATCATGAAGCATCATCTTGAATTTTCGGAAAAAGTACCAACTATTGTGTTGTTTCTCCCCTGCAAGTGATGCATACTTCTGCTCTGCTTCATATCCGAACTTGGAAAATTGTTTCTTTTCATCAAACAGTACTGATGTAGGAGCTTTTGCTGAAAACAACTTCGAGGCCCATGTTGTGTTCAACGATACCTTACACGGCTCTTTATCGTATTGCTCTTTCGTCGAAAATGCATATCCACTGTAAGTTGTACCAAAATCGATGGCTGCTACAAGCATCATTCCATCTTTCTTATTTAATACTCCTACATCCTTTCCTACACCCTTGGCAGGAGTCTGATTCTCATTTGCATCCATTATTTTGTTTTCAGGATCTGTTTGAAAAAATATAAATTATTAATCCAAAGATAAACCAAAATGCATTATGAAATCATAAACTAATATAAAAAGGTTTGGGTTCATAATTATATACCACATCTGCAAACTTAAATTTAATTAATTCATACATGATACTGTTCAAAATTAAATTAATACTAGATCTGGTTAGCCAAAATACAAGTTTTACTGAAATTAAAGTTTTAATGAAATTCATTGACCTGTAATGGATAAACGAGGTACACACGTGTATAGTTTGATGCATGGCTGAAGCCATGATCCCGAACGCTCACCTTTAGTAGCGCTACCTTTAGAACTCTATATGCTCACATCCTCTTCTCCGCCCGTGCTCTTTCCTACGCCTTTTAAATCAAGCCAAGGATTGGGGGAAGTTGAACAAATACCAACGAGCGGCGTCATTAAATCACCCTCCATAAAATAATATTGAACTTAAATGACAAGATATATTATTTTCATTTTCGTTGAAATGTTAAAATGACAACCCACCCACTCGGATTATTCTTAAACCGAAAGTAGGATGATATAATTAATAAGTATTTACATTACAGAAATAATAAACATTATCCTTGCCTTCTGTACTTAAATTCGATTCACAGCACGACGTTCTGGTTCCAACACTTTGATTTCATGGCCGTTCGAACCTATTTTTCTAGAAAAAAATCTGATGTCCTACATAACTTTATCAGTTGCACCACATGAGGGGTGTCCAAAATGTTCAAATTCAAAATGTGATATCAATGAATACTCAAATTCAGGGTATATATAAATACGTGTACAATGCAACTTCTACAGAGCATATATACCCTTCAGAAGTTTAAAGAAGCAAACTTATTTTTTTGTTGAGAGGCTGTTGCTCTAGAGAGGTTAAATTAATAATTTTAAAATCATGCTGTGGGAAACTAAAACATGCATGCTATTGTTAATGGGAGGTTGTTGCTCAAGATATCTAGAGAGCCGCTTTGTCCAAGCTTAATTATACCAAACCTAAATAACTGTTGTTTTTTTGTAATTAACGTTTATTTTAGTGTTTATTTTATTACTTAAGATTTACGATAAAGTTGTTACGAACAGCAATAATTCGGTGACTGAAACATATACAATGTTAAATTTAAAGAGTTTTCAATCATGCACGAACCTTTACGAGAAGCCTCTTGAATGAAACGATCGATATGCTCATGTGATATAGCATCCCTGGCTCAAAGCATGCGCTTCTCGTGCTTTGTTTAAAAACGACCATGGTAAAAAATAGACCTTTAATTTAATTTATATTGGACACGTACACTATAATATCGAGTAATATTTAACAATACGTGTACAGTTCTGAACAAAGGGATATATAACGTCGCAGTAGATATTTAAATAAAAATAACTGGTCAATTAATGGAGTTATTCAGTAAATTTTATTCGATTGCGACATTAATTATAACAGAGACGTACAGTTGTATTATACGTCTCTGATTATAAGTATATATGTATTATATAACAGGGATGCTGTAATATAGCAACACACGGTAATTACAGGTATCGCGTAGCTCCACGTGTGAACTTAACAAACATATGCAACTTTATAACTCATATTTCTTAAATTTACAAACTCTGTAGAAGTCAGGTGCACCATTAAAAAAAACAAGAAACAAGTAATTTTAATTGAATGCACGAGATTTCATTTACAATCCAAGGATTAGAATATTTTGAACAACCCTCGTCTTACACGATTACTTCCCCTGATTGCCGGGATTTTCTTTGGATTTCCTGTGGGAGGGTATACAAGTTAATCGCCGTTTGTGTGTTGTAAGAAGAACTGTATGTATATTTATGTGTTTTGGTGAATTGTACTGATATATTTTGCTTATTATTTGATGATTATATTGTTTTACATGTTGACAAAATGACTTTGCATATTGAAACAAGCCGTGCTTCGATTCCTACTTTCGGTTTCGAATTTGATTTTTCTTCGATTATCAAGCGAAAACAGCGGTCATTTAAGATAAAATGTGACATTTATCATTAAGTATATATTTTAGTGTATTGCCAGCGAGCAATACACATTTAAACAAGACGTGCGTGCTTGGTTTCTACTTTCGGTTTCGAACTGTTCAAGATATAATAATTGGACTTGATTTTTATCAAAATCAAGACCTTTGTAATCGGTGAGCAAAATTTTGTCGATCGACTATAACAGCGTGGTTAAAAGAATGCCGCATAAAGGAAATAGTACGCAACTAAATGATGTGATTTATCACTATATAGAAGTATCTGGAATCTTTCCTCAATTAATTAAGTGTACGTGTCGGATCTATAGATAAATATATTTCAAATCATTTTATTGGAACTACATGGAAAGAGTCATACATGTATCTAAATAAGTGCTTGTCGGTAGATACATGAGATATTCAAATGCGTAGAATTAAAACCGCGTGTCCACTATCTAATAAAATATCGTGCCTAAGAGGCTGTTTTGCATATCATGTTTATTTAAAACTAGTTCTGCTTCTGGTTTTGTTCGATGTCTACGGACGTATGCATGTATTTGCAATTATCTACCATCGATGTGTGTGTTTTGTGCCTTTTTGACATTATTTTAATATTACAGGGCGAATTTTCATCTAATCGTAACTCCGTAATACTCACATATTAACTATAGTGTTAGCTTGATTACACGAAAGTGGAGTGTTGCAGTAAATATAGATAGATGATGCAATCGCTATTTATAGAATGAGTTCATGTCGGGTATACTGCGGAGGTCAAACGTTTTTACTGCGGCTTACGAATAATATTTTGAGTCGCCAAATACAATTATGCAAGATTATCACGTCTGAATCTCGTGCAACATCTGGTTAACTAAAGGCCATAATTTATAGGCCCACTCTATTGTGTCAGGGTCTTTTTATTTGATTGACCCTGATTCTGTTCAATACGACGATGTTCTGTTGTGTTAAAATCAGAAGAATCGGTGTTAGTATTTACTGTTACTAATGTGTTGTTCACTAAATTGTGGTCTTCAATTAATGTGCTAAACATTAAACTTTCCAATATTTTTTTAAATTTTAGTGAAGAGACTTGTAAAGCGCTAGAGTATGCCCTTCACATGCATGCGTATGACCTGTATGAATGAAAAAAATCGGTCAGTAGGAGTAAATGTAAAAAGTGTTTGCATGGACATGAACGATGTGGGTACACATTTCAGCTGTTTTTCCTTTGTATGGAAAAAATCAAGTTCCGACAGTACTTTCAGTACTTTGATTTATAATGCGAACACTGGTTGAATTGCTGATATTGTTCGATGTACGAACATTGGGCGAAAAAAACGAAGACCTATGTTTTATCATCAGAACTCGAACGGAACTTAGTATATGTGTGACAGTCAGGAAGAAAATTAAATCAGGACCTGTTATTGTTAAATTTTACATCCTTGTTTTAAACAAGTACACGTAATTTAATACATTCCCTGTTCGCAACTAGAAATAATGCTTCTATCCAATTAAATAATGATACGGATCTGGCTGCATATTTCGACTGAGGTATAGATTTCCTGTCAGCCCATTTGAAGTCAAAAGTGATGAAAATTAACCATTCAAAGCCTATAATATGCAAATAATATTATTATTGTAGTAAGCCAGGTTGTTATAACTTGACACAACTATATGTGTAGCTTGATTAGTCACTAGAGCAAGGCCCTTCTGTGCAGTAAAGTAGATCTCGATATAAGACCTGTGCAGCTCAGTTAATTCATAGAGACTGATCCACATACATACACCTCACTTGTTAGAACATGGCTGTGACATCTAGTGACAGTAAACTTAGTTAACGGATGCAGACCCCATTCATATAGCCTCTGACCCATAATATCATCAGTTCATAGTACAGTAAAACCTGCCTTAAGCGACCACTCAAGGGAGAACGAAAATATGGTCTCTGAAGACAGGTTGTCTCATAATTAAGGATTGGAGTTAAATACTAGGAAATAATACGAAACGATGTCTTAATTAGACAGTTTGAAATATTTTACATAGAGACAAATGTAACAGTGGCTTTTTAAAACAGTACTTTGTACATAAAATAGTAAAAAATCATTAAACATTAATGATTTTAAAATGATTTATAAAACATAAAACATGTTTTTAAATGTTAAGGTACTGTTCTCATAAAATTCATGGATTTTTTGGGGTGATTTTATAGCCGAAATTCGGTCATATTCCCAATGGAAAATAGCATCTTTTTTTCCCAATTCACAGACAAAAATTCCCAATCCAAAAAAAAAATAATAATTTGTTTTTATTAATTTTATAAGTTCATTAACATCACTATGGGTAGTAAGTACCTTATTCTACTATTGTTCTATGGGAGAATAAGTAGAATAAGTTGAACATTGCAAAAATTGTAGTTATACATTTTTTCCCAATTTTGATTAAAACACTGCGAAAATTCCCAATCCCAAGGGTATGGGTCATATTCCCAAAATACTGAGAAAAAACCCTGTTAAAAAATTCACAGTTTAGAAGAACGGAGGACAAATTTCTGAGTTTGCTCCTGAGTTAAAGGTTTATTTATCACAGCCATTCGTTCCTCTTAACTTAAAATTTTCCGGTTTGCCGACATTCCTTTTGTTCAGGTGATACAAACAATCACACATGAAGGACAACACACCACAGAGCGGTCGCTTAGCAACTACGATATAGACAGAAAGTGAAGGTAGTTAATCGCATTTGACAGGTAGTCGCGTAACTAAGTTAAAGTAACGTTTAAAAACTCTCAGGAGGAATTGAGAGCGGTCGCATAAGACAGGAGGTCACTTGTAAAAGGTGGTTGAAAGGACAGGTTTTACTGTACCTTTAAAAAAAGAAATCATCCAGAGTACATATAAGTCAGGATCTTGTTATTAAAATTTCAAGGAGAACTTGTCATGGACTGACTACCTAGGGTGCTGTAGTATTGTTGCTCTCACTGTAAACTGCAATTTTTCCAGCTTAAGCTGTGGAGGAAGGTTGAATCACTGACCTTCCATATGCTATAGCTAGACATAATCTTCATGTGAAATTTGTATGGGCATGGGTGGGTTTAGAACTCACCATGGTTAGGGGCTAGTGATTACTAGTCAGGGACCATAACCACTTAACACACAGAGGCCTCCAGCACCTTGATTCTTATGCTGTGCTACTTTGGCACATCTGTAATATTTTTGTACATCAGGGCTGTAGACACAATTATTATATATATCAAATCATGGAAGACATGATTTCACTGTCACTTCACTTGACATTTCACTCTCTAGTCACAAACTGTGTTCATAGTGAACTTAGAAGAAAAGGCTTCCTCTGGCACTATGAAGGATGTTATGTTGCCCTTGTGTGTTTTTATGAGAACTTATATACTTGGTATCATTTCCTTGCCTGTGTATAAAAAACATGTTACAGTACAGATTTTCCAGAGCAGCCCTCCTTTGAGCAATAACCTCCCTTCAACAACAGCATGATTTGTTCCCACTGCACGATTTAACTATATATTAACCTCTCTAGAGCAACAACTTCCCAAGGGGTGTTGCTTTGGAGAGGTTGCACTGTATATCAATTGTTGAATAATTCATTTTATTTACTTTGTTTAGGCTTCAGTAATGTCATCATCTACTAATAAACCAAAAGATAGTGCGAAAGGAGGCAAAAAAGACAAAGGTCCTAAAGTAAAGCTAATTACCACTGGTGAGCCGGAAAAGAAAATACCTCGGCCAGATGACCCAACATCAAAAGCATCAAAAACACATAGTCCTGGTGATATTCAGGAAATTCCACAAAATGCACTGAAAATACTAGAGGTTGTATTTTTTGTATTTACTTACTCTATCAATTACAATACAGCATGTTTTTAGAAGTTTTTGGATAAATCATTGTATACATAAGAATCATTCAATAATAAAATATTTGCCATTGTGAAAGTGAAATATTTATTAAACACATTCTACCTCTAGACAAGAATGAAAAGTACATGTATCATTCCATGTACTTAACATTATATTTAGAATTAGTTGTCACTGTATGTTTAATTGTTTAAACTGTATCAATGTCATATTAAAGTTTTATGACACAAAATGTCTTAAATGTCTTCCAAAACCTGGCACGCCTTTTCCTAAGATTAACACAACTCTTGATGTCCATAGAACTAATATTCTAAAATTTGAATGATTTGCAGCATTCTACTGATATATATGTCAAGTCAAACACATTGCACATGTGACACACACATTTTAGTCTGAATGACGTTCACATGCCCGAACAAATAAGGGTTCTGGTGACTAGTGGGTTAGGACTCTTTATTTTCTATTGGAGTCACTTAAAAAGTGTTCAAAAAGTGGGTTTATGTGGCTAAAATTGAGTTTATGTGGCTAATTTTTAACATTGAAAAGCCACTAAAGTACGTATCCTTTCATTTGCGTATGTTTAGGTATCTATGACACTCCCAATTTAAAAAATCTGCCAAAAATGGTATTTTTCATTTATAAATGATTTACATACCCTTGGCTTTGGAATACTGTTTTCTTCTGGCCTAATTAACTTTGATTTCATTTCAGAAATTTGGTTCAGACAAAACTGTGAATGAACAAGCAGCAACATTTATTGTACATTCCATAAAAGACGACACAGAAACTGATTTGAAAAGAGATGAACTTGATACGATTGCAACATTAGCTGGTACAGATGTTCTTGAAAAGTATAAAAATGTAGGTGGACATTGTACTTTGTTCTTAGATTACTTTACAATTATATGTACATGACATAGTGTGTTTGTATAATGATAATGGATTATTGATAAATTTAATCATATTGCTAAGAAAAAATTATGTTTCCACTTCAAAGTATGTCTATCAAAAGCAATTCAATTAGCACTGGTAATGTGTGCTTGTTATAAAATTACATGTTTTATTTGGAATGAACTAAATTGATGCCTGTTGGCACTGTCATCAGTAAAATTTGATGTAGTGTTGTAAATTGGGATGTATAATTACATTTAGAAAAAGCGTCTTATATCATTATTTCCTTGATGTTTCAGATTGTGCAATCTTCATTCTAACTTTTGTTCAGAAAAATAAATCACAATTTGGCACAGATGTTTATACATATATAAGATGTCTTTATATTTTATGCCATCTTTTTCATTCAAGTGTATCATGTAAATAACAAACAGTCAATTGCATTAAAACGTGACTTTGTTTTGTTTGGATGATGGAAAAACTATAGTTTCTGACATACTGTGCTGAATTGTTTTCATTACATTTGTAGTTTCATTGATACCCATGGTCATATGACAATATATGAGACTTCAATTTTAAAAGTGTTTGGTAAAATTTGAAAATATTTTTAATAAAACATTACCATATTTTTCTCCTCCATGGAACTCGAGTCAGTCTTGTGAACAAAGGCCACCCTTGTGAAGACATAATGTGGTCTTTATTGAAAGATGGTCTTTTTTGGATTTTTTTTTAGAATAAAAATTATTGAAAGTGACGGTTTTTAAAAGAATGACCCTGATTTACAAGGTGGCCTTCATTCACAGGTGGCCGCTAAACACGGGTTTGACTGTATTATATTCAATGAGTGCATTATTTTGACTCATTAAGTTGGAGCATCTAATTTCAATAAAAAAATTACTTTATTTAAATTTATTAAAATAATTTCATTAAAAGAACATTATAAATTTACAGGAAAAAAAAGTGTTCAAGACAAAGGATGGTGGAGAGTTACGTATTTCTGATTTGCTGAACAGGCAGTAAGTGAGATCTTATTATTGCTTCACAATTGTTATCTAGCTTTTGAATATGTTGAAGTGGACCAGTACAACAAAGGTGGATGTTTTTGTGTAGATCTTGGAAACAGGGGGGGGGGGGGGGGGGAGGACTTCTGCATAACGAGTGAACTAACTTGACAGAATTATGTGCATTAATTATGATGCATATTTTTTACTTTTTGTTTTGTTGCATAATAATGTGATATTGGCTGATAAATAGTAAAATACCTTTTAAACATTACTAATGATAATATATTTAATGCAATTTTTTGGTATCAAAATTTGAGTCTCAAAATTAAATTCAATTAACATTTTGATATTATGATTTTAATTAATTTACATATCAATTATATTGATGTTTTAAAATATTGCATCATAACCTTTTTGTGCTATGGTTTGTCGAAATTAAGTATTACTTGTTTACTAAATATGTCAGTTTATTATTTAGTTAATTCTTTAGGTGATCTACTTTCTGCCACTGAGGTGTAAAAAAATCGTTAGTTTTTAGCTCACATGTCACAAAGTGACAAAGTGAGCTATTAGGATCACTCTCCGTCCGGCGTCCGGCGTCATGCGTCGTGCGGTGTGCGTCGTGCGTCGTCAAACTTTATGTTGTGACCACACTAGGGGCCACATTTTTAGCTCAATTTTAGCAAAACTGGGTCAGAACGTTAATATCAACAAAATCTCGGACGAGTTCGATATTGGGCCATTTTCGGTAAAAAACTAGGTCACCAGGGCCAAATAAGGGAAAACCTTGTGAACACTTTAGAAATCACTGTTTTGACTGGATCTTCATGAAACTTTGTCAGAATGTTTATTTTAATAATATGTAGGTCAAGTTTGATAATGGGTCATTTCTGTAGTAAAACTAGGTCACTAGGGCAAATTGCTGGAAAACCTTGTGAACACTCTAGAAGTCACTGTTTTGATTGGATGATCATGAAACCTTGTCAGAATGTTTGTCTTCATAATATCTTGGACGAGTTCGAACATGGGTCATCTTGGGTCAAAAACTAGGTCGCTAGGTCAAATCTTATAAAAATCATGTTAACGCTGTAGATTTCATAGTTATTATTAGATCTTCACCAAACTTTGTCAAATCGTTTGTTTTAATGATATAACGGTCAAGTATAAATATGGGTCATCTGGGGTCAATAACTAGGTCACCAGGTCAAATCTTAGGAAACTTTGTTAACACTGTAGATGTCACAGTTTTAATTGGATCTTCACCAAACCTTGTCAGAATGTTTGCCTCTATGATATGTAGGTCAAGGTTGAACATGGGTCAGCCGGGGTCAAAAACTCGGTCACCAGGTCAAATCTTAGGTAAAAATCTTGTAAAAGCTCTAAATGTCATGGTTTTAATTGGATCTTGGCCAACCCTTGTCAGATTGTCTGTCCTAATGATAGTAAGGACAAGTTCAAATATGGGTCACCTAGGGTCAAAAACCAGGTCACAAGGTCAAATCTTAGGAAAACCTTATTAACACTGTAGATGTGAAATTTTGATCGTATCTTCACCAAACCTAGTCAGAATGTTTGTCTTAATGATATGTAAGACAAATTCGAACATAGGTCGTCTGTGGTCAAAAACTATGTCAATAGGTCAAATCTTAGGAAAACCTTGTCTATGCTGTAGTTTTCATGGTTATGATTGGATCTTCACCAAATTTTGTCAGAATGTTTGTCTTATTTATATGTAGGACAAGTTCTAACATGGGTCATCTGGGGTCAAAAACTAGGCCACCGATTCAAAACAATGTTTTAATGCGTGAACAGTGATTGTCATGTGAGCGATATAGGGCCATCTTGGCCCTCTTGTTTGTTATACGACCTACCCTAATTCGCCTTTCAACCCTAGACATTTTTTAGGCCCCAGGAATGGAACAATTATCACTAACTGTCTTTTTTACTTTAAGTCTTTTCCACACTTTAAAGAATGATAAAAAAATAATTTTAAAAAATGTGCCTTCTTGTCCTATTAATGATGAGCTTAAAGCCAGAAACAAACAATTGTTTACACCGGATGAGAAATATATACATGTAGTCAAAATATTACCAATATCTCTTAACCAATGAATCCATCAAGTGTATGATATGAGATAAAAGCATTTACAAAAAAAGTAATAAATTGAAATATATTTTACTAACTTGGTATTTCTTTTCATTTTTTTTTGCAATTAAAGGAATACCTGTACAGTTGGTGTGAAAACTAGTTTTATGGCATACTGGATGTCCAAATTATGTGCCATGGTGCCTTGATTAAAAAAATAGAATTTTAACAAATCATTTTATTTCACAAGAAAATTCAGATTCAAATACAAAGATAAATTTGCTGTCATGTTCAAACATAGTAACTTTGAAGATAACTTTACTTGTTCAACACAGCACCATTGTTGAAATCCACTAGTATACATTGCGCAATCATGATCATGCAGTTTTTACGTGTTTTATTGTGTGGTGTAAGACGTCTTCTTTCTTTCTGTCAATTGTTTAAAAATTGATTTTAATGAATTTAGAAAAGAGAAGAAGACTGAAAGTGAAGCAGATAAACCATCTGACATGTCTGGTAAAACCAAAGATCCTGGCAACACAAGTAGCAAAGAAAAGCAACAGTCTAACCCTGATCCTGAAGATGACAAGTAAGTTTGAAAAGTTGATAATACAGTAAAACCTTCATACTATTAGGAATTTTTTGGGGGCGACTTTATAGCCAATATTTGGTCATATTCCCAATGGAAAATGGTATCTTTTTTTCCCAATTTGCAGAGAAAAATTCCCAATCCCTACCCCCCCCCCCAATTTTTCTTTTAAATTAATTATATAAGTTCATTAACATCACTATTGGTAGTAAATACCTAATTCTACTACTTTTCTATGGGAGAATAAGAAAAATAAGTTGAGTATTGTAAAATTTTTTTTTTTCATTTTTTCCATAATTTGATTAAAACACAGCGAAAATTCCCAATCCCACGGGTATGGGTCATATTCCCAAAATACCAAAAAAAAAACCTGCCTATGTCCACATTGGGACCACAGAAATTGGTCTCAGTACAAAGGTGGTCTCATTATTGAGGTAAATAGAGAGGATAAGAAGAAAACCAGCCTGCAAGTAAGTGGTATTACAATAAGATGGCTGTAATATCAAGATAGTTGCAAAGTGAGATTTTACTGTAATATCACTTTAGTTTGTCACTATTAAATCTATAGTGCCTGCAAAACCTAATACCTTTCGTTGTTTATATTGCCTGCAAAATCCTTCTTTGTTTATATTGCCCGCAAAGTATACAGACCCTTTTTAATGGCCCAATCAACAGCTATGGTCATTTCAGGCCTGGCCTCAGAGAGAGGGGAGAGTACATACATTTATATCCCTACTCTTACCGGGTATTTCAATTTTTTTCTGGTTCTTTATTATGTGCCTGATGTAAAGCACCAATACATCCTCCTCCTTTTCCTGTGATTTGCTTAACATAATATGTTACTGAAGTAGTTGGAATGTGGACGCTGAAAAAGCATCTCTGAATTATAAGAAGGCTGGGATGAGATTTAAACCCACTACCATAAATTCAGTAGTTCAGCATGTTACCACTAGACCACCAATACACTCCCTGTAATGATGGAGGAAAATCCAAGATGTACACCTGTAGTAATATTCTGTAAGCTAGTTGGACATCTTCCTCTCAATGATAATTAATACATCAGCTTTATTTTTATTCAGGGTTTATTAAAGTTATACATTTTTATGTTGTTATGAAATATCTATATATTATCATTGGTCATACCAGGAACAAAAGACAGATAGCTGACTTGGAGAAAAAGTTTGAAGATCGAGGAATTGAATTGAAGGAAAAAGATGATGACTTGGAACAATTACGTAAAGAAAATCAGAAAATGAAAGAACAGAATCTAGAACACGAGGCTGAAATTAAAGATATCACTGACAGGTGATTAGTTTGTGTTTATTTCTTACTTAATTGAATTTTAAGATATGACAGTATTATTCATCTGTTTTCCTTAGGCATGATGATGTTATCTATGGCAAGTGTCTGTTCAGTACTTGTTATAATCAGGAATATATCATTTTAAAGTTGTTTCGGATATGAACATACAAGTCGTCAAATGGACTACATGAAACATGGTTTACTATAATTTCACAATACTAGTATTAGCTTGTGGGTAAAATGACAGTTTGGTAACTCATATATTGTACAAACATATTTCCAAAAACTATTTCAAATAGATACATCTTAGAATCTTTTTTATGAATCTTTCCTGTGACATCATTATAATAACCACAATGGTGATCGTTGTTAAGGGATCTTGAATCAAGTTGATATTTTACTTTTCTTAGGTTTGGACTGGAAACAATATCATCATTATACTTGTCTCATGTATGGGTATGAAGCTGTGTATTAACGTTTCTTTAAAATTGACGCTGATGTTTCATGATGCATCTTTACATTATAATTATTATAGTTACACACAATACGTCTATAGATATCATTAAAGCCCCATTAGATTTTTGGATGTTAAAATTAAAGTAGGTACTATTTTACGTAAAAAGATGTCTTATCAGTGAAACAGACTTTTACTTGCAATAAAAACATTCCGAAACTTTTTTTTAAATCATGAAGTATATATAGGAATGTAGTACGGTATTTTTATATGCCCGTTTGAAAAACGGGTCATATTACGGGAACACCCTTGAAGGTAGGCGGGCGGTGTCCGCTCTCTAATTCAAACAGTTTTATTTTGATCCTCACCAAACTTGATGGAAATGTTTATGGCCATGAGATCTCAGTCAAGTTCGATAACCAGCCCAGGCACTTCTGAGTTATGGCCCTTGACTGGCGTATTTTGTGACCTGGCACTCTTGTTTTCAATGATATTGCAAAGAATAAGAAAAGCATCTGACAACATTTTTACGAGATGTGGCTAAAGAAAAACAACATTATATAAATATTGTTTTAGAGCAAATAAAATATATTTCTTATATTTTACTATATTTTTATCTATTGTTCTGTATTACTAAATTCAAAATTAAACAATTTTTTCCATGTCTGAAAATATAGAATTCAGTGTCGTATAAAGTCTTATCTCTAATTTTCAAATCATCTTTGAAAGTTGACTGCTGTTTTAGCAATGATGAGGGATGATGATAATGTTATGTAGGAACACCAGTGTTTTCAACTATAGCACAATCTCTCCTTAGTGGCCCTCTCTTGAGCAACAACCTCCCTTCGACAGCAGCATGGTTTTTCCCACTTCACAATTTTACTACTAATTAAACCTCTCTAGAGCATTAACCTCTCAACAACAACATAATTTTGCTACTCCCAAAGGGTGTTGCTTTGGAGAAGTTGCACTGTATGTGTATATGCCATAAATAACTGAAACACTAGTGAAATAAATGTCCATTTTTTGCATTGATAACTAAGTATTTTAATCTTAACTTTTATATAACAGATTTTGTTTATTGCAGATATGACGAAGCAGTAAAGGTACATCAGAATGAGACTGCTGAAAGTAAAAGGGTGATAAGCAATTTGGAAAAGGGTCTGGAAAAGACAGACACTGACATCAAAAATCTTCAAGATGAGAGAAAAGCTTTTGAGGAACAACAGAAACGATTAAAACATGCTTTGAACAAAGAATGGCAAGAAAAGTATGAAACTGACATGCGACACAAAAATGAACAAATAAAAGAGATTGTTACTGATAGGGATGATCTTAGGAACAGGTAACTTAGAACTAGTAGATCTTGTGGTGTAAAATAAATAATAGGTAGTTAGGTTAACTCATACAGTACACTCCCCTTTTCACGGGGAAGTATGCTTGTCCTTGAATCAGATTCAACATAATTGTCATTATAAAATATTGGCCCAGATATTTTTTCTTGTACTGAAGCATTAAAGGGACATCACTGCCCCCCCCCCCCCCCCTTAATGTTGATGTTAATACTAATAGAATTTGACAATGAGCTTCAATGTAGATTCAAATAAATTAGGGTAACGGATCTGTTGAAAATCTTGCATTTTCTATCATTGAGATTTATAGTATGATGTATCTAACTCTTTATGTCTGAATTATGTATAGATTCAGTAAGTTGGCTGGAGCTAAGCTGACAGATCAGAACCCTGATATCGCCGACTTGAGTGACCCTCACAGAGCCATGAAAATATCAGAGAAGTTTGGGCAACTTTTTTTTCCATAATTTGATTAAAACACAGCGAAAATTCCCAATCCCACGGGTATGGGTCATATTCCCAAAATACCAAAAAAAAAACCTGCCTATGTCCACATTGGGACCACAGAAATTGGTCTCAGTACAAAGGTGGTCTCATTATTGAGGTAAATAGAGAGGATAAGAAGAAAACCAGCCTGCAAGTAAGTGGTATTACAATAAGATGGCTGTAATATCAAGATAGTTGCAAAGTGAGATTTTACTGTAATATCACTTTAGTTTGTCACTATTAAATCTATAGTGCCTGCAAAACCTAATACCTTTCGTTGTTTATATTGCCTGCAAAATCCTTCTTTGTTTATATTGCCCGCAAAGTATACAGACCCTTTTTAATGGCCCAATCAACAGCTATGGTCATTTCAGGCCTGGCCTCAGAGAGAGGGGAGAGTACATACATTTATATCCCTACTCTTACCGGGTATTTCAATTTTTTTCTGGTTCTTTATTATGTGCCTGATGTAAAGCACCAATACATCCTCCTCCTTTTCCTGTGATTTGCTTAACATAATATGTTACTGAAGTAGTTGGAATGTGGACGCTGAAAAAGCATCTCTGAATTATAAGAAGGCTGGGATGAGATTTAAACCCACTACCATAAATTCAGTAGTTCAGCATGTTACCACTAGACCACCAATACACTCCCTGTAATGATGGAGGAAAATCCAAGATGTACACCTGTAGTAATATTCTGTAAGCTAGTTGGACATCTTCCTCTCAATGATAATTAATACATCAGCTTTATTTTTATTCAGGGTTTATTAAAGTTATACATTTTTATGTTGTTATGAAATATCTATATATTATCATTGGTCATACCAGGAACAAAAGACAGATAGCTGACTTGGAGAAAAAGTTTGAAGATCGAGGAATTGAATTGAAGGAAAAAGATGATGACTTGGAACAATTACGTAAAGAAAATCAGAAAATGAAAGAACAGAATCTAGAACACGAGGCTGAAATTAAAGATATCACTGACAGGTGATTAGTTTGTGTTTATTTCTTACTTAATTGAATTTTAAGATATGACAGTATTATTCATCTGTTTTCCTTAGGCATGATGATGTTATCTATGGCAAGTGTCTGTTCAGTACTTGTTATAATCAGGAATATATCATTTTAAAGTTGTTTCGGATATGAACATACAAGTCGTCAAATGGACTACATGAAACATGGTTTACTATAATTTCACAATACTAGTATTAGCTTGTGGGTAAAATGACAGTTTGGTAACTCATATATTGTACAAACATATTTCCAAAAACTATTTCAAATAGATACATCTTAGAATCTTTTTTATGAATCTTTCCTGTGACATCATTATAATAACCACAATGGTGATCGTTGTTAAGGGATCTTGAATCAAGTTGATATTTTACTTTTCTTAGGTTTGGACTGGAAACAATATCATCATTATACTTGTCTCATGTATGGGTATGAAGCTGTGTATTAACGTTTCTTTAAAATTGACGCTGATGTTTCATGATGCATCTTTACATTATAATTATTATAGTTACACACAATACGTCTATAGATATCATTAAAGCCCCATTAGATTTTTGGATGTTAAAATTAAAGTAGGTACTATTTTACGTAAAAAGATGTCTTATCAGTGAAACAGACTTTTACTTGCAATAAAAACATTCCGAAACTTTTTTTTAAATCATGAAGTATATATAGGAATGTAGTACGGTATTTTTATATGCCCGTTTGAAAAACGGGTCATATTACGGGAACACCCTTGAAGGTAGGCGGGCGGTGTCCGCTCTCTAATTCAAACAGTTTTATTTTGATCCTCACCAAACTTGATGGAAATGTTTATGGCCATGAGATCTCAGTCAAGTTCGATAACCAGCCCAGGCACTTCTGAGTTATGGCCCTTGACTGGCGTATTTTGTGACCTGGCACTCTTGTTTTCAATGATATTGCAAAGAATAAGAAAAGCATCTGACAACATTTTTACGAGATGTGGCTAAAGAAAAACAACATTATATAAATATTGTTTTAGAGCAAATAAAATATATTTCTTATATTTTACTATATTTTTATCTATTGTTCTGTATTACTAAATTCAAAATTAAACAATTTTTTCCATGTCTGAAAATATAGAATTCAGTGTCGTATAAAGTCTTATCTCTAATTTTCAAATCATCTTTGAAAGTTGACTGCTGTTTTAGCAATGATGAGGGATGATGATAATGTTATGTAGGAACACCAGTGTTTTCAACTATAGCACAATCTCTCCTTAGTGGCCCTCTCTTGAGCAACAACCTCCCTTCGACAGCAGCATGGTTTTTCCCACTTCACAATTTTACTACTAATTAAACCTCTCTAGAGCATTAACCTCTCAACAACAACATAATTTTGCTACTCCCAAAGGGTGTTGCTTTGGAGAAGTTGCACTGTATGTGTATATGCCATAAATAACTGAAACACTAGTGAAATAAATGTCCATTTTTTGCATTGATAACTAAGTATTTTAATCTTAACTTTTATATAACAGATTTTGTTTATTGCAGATATGACGAAGCAGTAAAGGTACATCAGAATGAGACTGCTGAAAGTAAAAGGGTGATAAGCAATTTGGAAAAGGGTCTGGAAAAGACAGACACTGACATCAAAAATCTTCAAGATGAGAGAAAAGCTTTTGAGGAACAACAGAAACGATTAAAACATGCTTTGAACAAAGAATGGCAAGAAAAGTATGAAACTGACATGCGACACAAAAATGAACAAATAAAAGAGATTGTTACTGATAGGGATGATCTTAGGAACAGGTAACTTAGAACTAGTAGATCTTGTGGTGTAAAATAAATAATAGGTAGTTAGGTTAACTCATACAGTACACTCCCCTTTTCACGGGGAAGTATGCTTGTCCTTGAATCAGATTCAACATAATTGTCATTATAAAATATTGGCCCAGATATTTTTTCTTGTACTGAAGCATTAAAGGGACATCACTGCCCCCCCCCCCCCCTTAATGTTGATGTTAATACTAATAGAATTTGACAATGAGCTTCAATGTAGATTCAAATAAATTAGGGTAACGGATCTGTTGAAAATCTTGCATTTTCTATCATTGAGATTTATAGTATGATGTATCTAACTCTTTATGTCTGAATTATGTATAGATTCAGTAAGTTGGCTGGAGCTAAGCTGACAGATCAGAACCCTGATATCGCCGACTTGAGTGACCCTCACAGAGCCATGAAAATATCAGAGAAGTTTGGGCAACTGTACGACGACCAATGGACTGATGCTTTTGAATATCTCAAAAACAAGAAGAAAATGTCTGTCAAAGATGCAGTGACGTTTCTACTGGAAGTATTACAAGTATGATGAAACATGTGTAACTTGATATGATTTCCTTCTAATACTTGGCTGATACGTACCACAGTACGACATCCATGTACCGAGATATTTTCTTTAATAATTGAGCACATAATCCATTGAACACAATTTTTAATGTTAATTGTTTTGAATCATCAAAGACCATTCATCCCTCTGAATAACAAATTATTGATTATTTTCAGTTTTCCAATAAACCTATATTGCTACAGTGTGTAAAACTGATAGTTTATCTGTTGATACTGATAAGCTATCTACTGGTTACACTATATGAATGAACTACCTTATAAAGTTATATCTCAAAGTACATACATTTTTGTAGTTGACAGTGGCTTTAGTTTTATTGTGTACAATTTTTTTTCCCAGAATTTCAGCTGTTTTTTTACCTGCGTTTTATACACTGCTGCGACATATACATGGGCGTTTACGGTATTTCATTACTTTTCTGTATTGCAATACATATTGCAATATGGGTCAAGTGTATTGCAATACAGGTTATGCTGTATCGTTGCAGCCCTAGTCTGTAGCATCCTTATATGGTGCTCTATCATGTTTGCTAACCTACAGATAAATTTGGTCAGCCCCTTTTGGGACCACTTGGCCTAAAATCAGATTTACTATCAAAAACTTTTTATGGACCAGGGACTCTTGTAATACAGTGTCACTGCATGAACCATCGGGTGGATCATCACCATATTTGGACTTCAGCATCTTTTTGTCATAACCAATTTTCAGTCAGAATGAGCGATACAGGGCCATCACGACCTTGTTTCTAGAAATCCTTTTCCTTGTCTATAGTTAACATGTCATTTTTGATACTTGTTTATTTAGAAATGTGAAAAGTTCTGTACTGACATGAGGGAAATGCAAATGGATAGTCTGAGAAATGTTTTACTCCACCCAGCTCAAGATGTGTCTACATTTGGATCTGAGCCTAGGAAACATGTTGGGGTATGTACTCAGTCTGTTTGATTCTGGATGATAAGTGTGCAAGTATTGAATCAGATCCAATCATAAACATCACTGCTCAATATCTACAGCACTGCGCAATATCTACAGAGATCAATATTTTTCTTTTTTCAAAAAGAGCAACAACTCCTACAAAACTTTTAACAGTTGTTGTAAAATAAACTGATGTACATTTGTATCTAGTCATCTAGGGTAACTATCAAAGAAACAAGAATTATTAAGCCATTGTTGGCAGCATTTAGCAGATAATATTACGTAAAAAGGTTTAGTATCATGGATATAATAATACCTTATGCAAGATTTGAATAGCTTTCAAAATTCAGTAGTTACATACATTGTATTCACTTAATATCTTGAAAATAGAAATTGTGGACAAAAAGTGACAATTAAGATAATAAAGAATGAAAGATAGTCGTGATTTCCAATTTGTATCAGAAACATAGATAGTTATCTATGTCTCTGCAGAGACGTATTATACGTCTCTGGTCTCTGTTAGTATTAAACACCTGCTTATGTTACTACAATGTAGCTGAATATGTTGAGTTGTGCAACTAATTGCAATGATAACATGATCGAAGCTGATAATGTCTTTTTCTGACATTATCATCATTTGAAATATGAACAATTATGATTTTCTTTTTGTGTTATAAAACTATGAATCAAATTGTAGGGATTTAGGGAGCATGAAAGAATAAAATCTGATGACAAAAAGGCTATGAAGGAATTACGAAGACAAATAGGAGTGAATGAAGGTGTTCTTGAAGAAGTGAAACAGGTATGCATTTTTTGGAAACTTGCTGAGCTGAAAAGGTATGTGTGACCATTCTGTCCATTCAAACAAATTTGCATGCATCACATTTTGCAATACAAGTAATGCTGACTGGTCTATCAACACGTTATGATGGCCACTTAAGTCTTGATATCCATAGATATGATAAAATATTCACCAAACCTTTACATACATATACATGATGTGTCTAGGCATCTTAGGTGTAACTATGTCCTTTGTACAGCATCTGGACCACTCTGGTATGTGTGTGTCCTCTGGGACTCTAGCATTCAAACCCCTCTAAATAGAGCTACCGATAGTTTATAAACATCATACATATATTGACATTATGTTACTTATTTTTTATTTGTGTATTTACATGTACTTATTTCAGTGGTTGTGTAATCATTCTTTTGTTTTTGAAGGTATTTGTATCAAAGTCGAAATCATGGACAGAGAAGAAATTACTTGAAGGATGTACATCTTACCTCCAGAAATGTGCAGAAGTTTGTTGGTTGATGGTTTTACACGATCCACCATTATACATGAAGTTTGATGCTCAGCACGGAGATCCATTAGATTTAAGTCTGTACTCTATATATTCATCATCTGGTAAAATGATTGATTTTCTTGTCTGGCCGCCATTGTTCAATGAAAAAGGAGGAGGACTCATGTCTAAGGGCACAGCTGAACCAACCAAGACAGTGAAAAAGACATGAAATCTACTACTGCTAATGTGTGTACATTGTAACAAATAACAGCTACATAGAAAGATGACTTTCTGTGATAGTGTTTTGCTTTATAATTTTATGTCTTATGTCTAAGTTTAACTATTTTGTACCTTATGGTGCATGGACTCATTGTTTTCAAGGACTTATATACTTACATGGATTTGCAACTTCCGTATTAACAGTTAGAAATAATCAAATATCGCGGTAGTGACACATGAATCAACAGGATTTCATGCTCTGTTTACAATAGCGAAAATATGAAAGTATCCGCATGATGATCCGAATGTTTACAACAGTGAAAATATCCGTGATATTCTGAATGTTTAATCCCGGAGACGAAAGGATAATAATAAATGTCCGCCATTATGAAATTTAAAATGTATGTATATAAGTCCTGTTGTTTTGATTATTAAATTAATTATGTTGATTATTAACAGATGATTTAAAAAAAACACACAAATTATTCCCCAACCTTGATGAGTTACTTCTTAAGCTATTATAGGAGTAGAGTATGTTATGATTCACCATATTTATGGTACTAGATAATGTAATTACAATGTACCTGGAAATACATTGTTTGTGTGTGAGTCATAATTTTTGTAAATTGTTTTAATTTTTTGTTTATTTGATTTAAGTAAATGCTTTAGTACTGGTTAGAGTTACAGTTCAGAGAACTTGTTATGTGAACCGGCCACCGTATATAACTGAAGTATCGTTGAAACAGCGTTAAACTCACCGAAACGAAAATGAAATTGAATAAATGCAAATTGTGGATTTATGTTAGAGGGAAAAATATCCTGGAATTGTAAATTTCATTGAAATATTTCTCTCTCTCTCTCTTGATTTACAAACAGTTCTGTGTGAATTATATTTTATGTATTTATTGCTTTTACATCATCAGAATTACTGTCGTATACATTCATTAGTGGTGCAAGTTATACTGGTGATACAATGTCAGGCTGATATGAACCGCAATAAAACATCCATGTATCACAATATTTTCTTTAATAATAATTGATCACATAATCCATTGAACTAAATGAGTGTAGACACGTTTTGTTTTTAGGAACAGAGTTCCTATAGCTATATCACCACTTTTTGTAGTTACAAAACAGTGATGCCTCTCATCCGCATTGAACAATATTACCACTTGTTTTATAAATATACAAGTACATTGCAGACTTTGCAGTTTTGATAAAAGTTGGAGATACATTGCAGGATTCTCTTGATTTTGAAAGCATGGGACATATTTTGCCATTTTAAACTGTAAAACTAACAAGTTTAATATCCACATAAAAATTTCATTGTCCATGAACTTCATTGGACAAAGATCATGAACCAAATGCCCAGTTTGTAGGTCAAGAATAAATTCATGAACTTTTCATGAATAAGCTAATGAACATTTCGTGAAAGTTTTCAACAGAGACAGGCCTTTAATTTTTTGAAGATGGTTTAATCTAACATATTTAAACTTTGTTCCTGATAGTACTCTCAGTTCTTTGATTAAGCTGTTTTCAACCATCAAAGTACGGTTCATCAAAGACCGTTTTGTTCCCTCTGATATATCTGTATAAAAGGCACGTGTGTTACCATTGGCTTTTGTTTAGTTTGATTTTCATTACATCATTGTATTGCAATATGTTTTGCATTATGGGTTGACTGTATTGCAATATTATCGCAGTACAGGTTATATGCCATAATCATTGCACCCCTAATGTACATGTATTCACGTATATGTCATTTACAATTGTCTTATTCTAATATATATGTGTACAATGTATTGTATTTGAACTTAATAAAGATTGATTCTGATAATTATTATTATTCTACCTCCCTTATGTGAGATTGAATCATATCTGCATCTTGTATGATTTAGTTTGAGTGATGGTCAGTAAGTTCTGGTTTCTTTATACATGCAGTCACTGCCTGGAAGTCCTATATAATACTTCTACATCCTTGGTAGGAGTCTGACTCTCAACTTTATCCATTTTTTAGCTCACATGTCACAAAGTGACAAAGTGAGCTATTAGGATCACTCTCCGTCCGGCGTCGTGCGGTGTGCGTCGTGCGTCGTCAAACTTTTTGTTGTGACCACACTAGGGGCCACATTTTTGGCTCAATTTTAGCAAAACTGGGTCAGAACGTTAATATCAACAAAATCTCGGACGAGTTCGATATTAGGCCATTTGGGGTCAAAAACTAGGTCACCAGGGCCAAATAAGGGAAAACCTTGTGAACACTTTAGAAATCACTGTTTTGAATTTATCTTCATGAAACTTTGTCAGAATGATTATTTTAATAATATGTAGGTCAAGTTCGAAAATGGGTAATTTAGTAGTAAAATTAGGTCACTAGGGCAAATTGCTGGAAAACCTTGTGAACACTCTAGAAGTCACTGTTTTGATTGGATGATCATGAAACCTTGTCAGAATGTTAGTCTTCATAATATCTTGGACGAGTTCGAACATGGGTCATCTTGGGTCAAAAACTAGGTCGCTAGGTCAAATCTTAAGAAAAACCATTTTAACACTGTAGATTTCACAGTTATTATTGGATCTTCACCAAACTTTGTCAAATCGTTTGTTTTAATGATATAACGGTCAAGTATAAATATGTGTCATCTGGGGTCAATAACTAGGTCACCAGGTCAAATCTTAGGAAAACTTTGTTAACACTGTAGATGTCACAGTTTTAATTGGATCTTCACCAAACCTTGTCAAAATGTTTGCCTCAATGATATGTGGGTGAAGGATGAACATGGGTCAGCCGGGTTCAAAAACTGGGTCACAAGGTCAAATCTTAATTAAAAATCTTGTAAAAGCTCTAAATGTCATGGTTTTGATTGGATCTTGGCCAAACCTTGTCAGATTGTTTGTCTTAATGATATTAAGGACAAGTTCAAATATGGGTCACCTAGGGTCAAAAACCAGGTAACAAGGTCAAATCTTAGGAAAACCTTATTAACACTGTAGATGTCAAATTTTGATCGTATCTTCACCAAACCTAGTCAGACTGTTTGTCTTAATGATATGTAAGACAAATTCGAACATAGGTCGTCTGGGGTCAAAAACTAGGTCACTGGTTCAAAACAATGTTTTAATGAGTAAACAGTGATTGTCATGTGAGCGATATAGGGCCATCTTGGCCCTCTTGTTTGTTTTGAGGATCTTTTAGAAAAAATATAAATTATTTATACAAACTTTGATAAGCCAATATATATACATTTATGTAGTCGTATACTGTTCATTTCGTTTCTGGAAGGTGATTTCCTCAGAAATAATGATGATAACACAGGCATTTAATTTTTGGAACGTGATTTATCACGTTTTTATGTAATCATCAAACTGAGATCCATAACAACTTAGTTAAAGGAAAGCCGCAAAAGAATACAGGTCTCAATTAAATACGTGTAGTGTGAATATACAGACGTAGCCAGTGCATTTCTTCAATTAAGTGTGTTGAATCTAAATACTCGTATATTTCAAATCATTTTATTGTAACCACATAGACAGAATGAAATATCTAAATAAGTACATTTCGGTAATATACATGACATATTAAAACAAATGCGTAGAATTAAACCCGCTTATCCGCTGTTAGCCAATGAAATAGCGCGCCTAAGTGTTTTTGTATTGCATATCCTGTTTCAGTAAAAATAGTTCTACTTTGGTTTTTTTTTCGTTAGATGGGTCAGTAATTTCTCTACATGTAAACGTATGCATACATTTTCAATAATCTACCATCGATGTATGTGTTGTGTGCCTTTTTAATATTATCTTGACATTACAGAGCGAATCCTTGTCTAATCGTATTGATTTACACTTAATACAAATGTGCAACGTAAACGTCGAGTTCATGTCGGGTAATCTGCGGAGGTCGAATGTTTAAACAAAATACTGGTTGTGGGCTTAAACTAATAGTTAAACAGTTCTTTTTATGCAAGATTATTTAGAATAACATTATCAAGTCTGAATCTCGTGCAAATTCGGGTTAACTATATTTGAGCCCTATAGGTCCTACTTTTTTGATCATATCAAGGACTTATATATACATACATGTATATAAGTCCTTGATCATATATCATTATGTCACGGTCTTTTTTATTTGAGTGACCCTGATTGTGTTCAATGCTGCGTTAATGCCCAGTTCAGAAAGAGAATCGGAAAGAGGTGGACGTTCCAAGACCGTGCCCCAGGAACTAAGAAACAGCTAGATTATATCCTGGTGAGACGGAAGTGGCGGAACAGCATCCTAAATGCAGAACCCTACAGCTCATTTCAATCAATGGGCTCAGATCACAGGAATGACTGTTAGACTTAGCCTATGAGCACACCGAAGCCCCCAGTTGAGTTAGACATTCTCTGCTGACGAATACTTGCAAAGACAGTTTGCGGTAGAAGTGAGGAATCGTTTTCAGACCCTTAACGAGGAAGACCTTACAGCCCTCTATGAACACTTCATCCTTGACAATCATGAGACAATGAAAGAATGTGTTCCGGTGAGATATCGTCGGAAGTCATCTCAACTCAGTAAACACCCGGACATAGTGGATGCTAGAGAAAGGCCAGTGCAGACCATAACCTGAAGGGAGATTCGAGCAGTAGAGAGGATCTGAACCTAGCCAAGCGGCACTTGTACAATACCTATGATGGACTCAGAAGTAAGGAGATCATGGATATGGTATAGAAGGTTGAAAGAACTCATGGTGACGGAAAGTATGCAGCATCTTGGAAAGTCATCAATGATATGAGTGAAAGAAAGAAGTCCAAGGAAGGCCAAGTAACTGGAAGCAGCCCTGAAGAGAGGGTCAGGACCTGGGCAACCCACTTCAGCAACCTACTTGGAAACATTACCACTGTCGAGGACTCAGATGGCGAGATACAGCCTGTCCTCACTGACCTCTGAGGACGGTCCCTTTACCGCCCAAGAGTACAGAACAGTTAAGGTCTCACTACAAATTGGAAAGAGTGCTTAACCTGATAGCATACCGACAGAGGTTTTGAAAAACTGTAACCTTGATGACCTAGTCCTTGATATTTGCAACAGATCCCTAGCAATAGGTACCAGCCCTGATCAATGGTCCCTAGCTAACGTCATACCCATCTCTAAGTCAGGTGATCTCTCTAAGCCAGACAGCTATAGGGGCATCAGTCTGTCTTGTGTCACAGCCAAGATGAGGAACCGGATGATTCTAAACGGACAATGAGCAGCCATAGACCCCTACTTGAATGAAAACCAGAATGGCTTCCGGCAGAAGCGTACAACAGCTGCCCGGATCCTAGCCCTTAGGAGAATCATTGAAGAAGTCAAGAAGAAGAACCTACATGCCGCACTATATGTTTCATAGACTTCCGGAAGGTCTTTGACTCCATACATTTGTAAAGAAATCAGCCTTCGTAAAGAAAAAAAATAGATATATGAAATAATTTTTTTTAAAAAATGCTTTAGTTTGTGTTGAATGCATTAATTCATGTTGTGGAGACGACCGCAACACTTCAATTATTCGTTTGTTTTTATACCAGCCTTCTAATTAGCCAATCAAATCAAATCTTACTGGCTCGCTACTTATAAAAAGCATGCGCTCTCGGAACATTAGTCAGTCTGCTGGGTAACATCTGGAGTGGTAGTATCATTAGATGGAAAGTATGTATTAATTTCTGAGACTGATCAGTAATTTGTGGAGCTTAATACTCTTGATTGCGGCGAATGTACCATGATAGAGATTTTCTCCCAATTGCTGAATTTAGTCTTAAGAGATTATAAGGACTAGAGCCTCCGGATTGCGGCGTATGTACCATGAACGAGGTTTCTATTCCCATTGCATAGATACAACGACGTTTCTTTGTCCTTTTATATAGTTATGGTATTATTAATTTTTGTACGAGTGCATGGCTGGGACTTTGGTCAGTGTGAATATGGACTGGAGCATCTCGATTGCGGCATATGTACCATGACAGATGTCTCTACATCCTTATACCAGTACCGGGTCGTAGTTATCTCTTGTGTTTCATTGTGCATTGCATTTGGTGCGTGTCCGGGACTTTGGGCAGTGTACGTAAGGGTTAGATCCTCTTGATTGCGGCATATGTACCATGATAGAGATTTCTATTCCCTAATACCAGTACCGGGTCGTGGGCAACTCCAACTAATGCTTTTCTTCAAACTACATTTTAACATTTTACAAACGTCTTTGTGTCTATTGAACATACGTGTGTCGTACTTACCATTGATTCATAAATTGAGTTTGTGCATGTAAATATATAGTGCTTATTCATGTTTAGTTAGACAATCATACGGACAAAGTAGTCCCTGAGGAAAATTGATATATGTTCATGAACATTGTATTTGTTCAATTGTTTAATTCAATATGTTGTTTATAAAGCCGTTCTTCATATTTGAGGCCATAGTCGCTCGGTATACGACTTAAAACACGTTACATAATTTTGGTGGCAGCGGTGGGATATATTTCCCTTGTGTATGTGCATTTGTGAAATCGTTGTTACAGAACAGTCTTAGGTGGGATATAATTATTTCCCTTCTTTGTGTATATACATTTTTGAAATAGTTATTACAGAACAATCTTAAGTGTGATTATTCCCTTAAACATTGTCTGTTGGATACATTCCATTTAAGTACTTTGATTTATATTGAACATTAAAAGAGATAGACTAGACTAGCTATCCCGAATCCATACCTTCGTAAATATGGCTTCAAAATATGAAGAGCCGGTCCCTGAACGACTGTATACTGAGCTAGAACAAATTAAGATTGAAAATCGTCGACTGAAATTGGAAAACGAGATATCTGGCTTAGAAGGAGAACTCAGTAGTATGCTATCGACATCATCACCGTATAACCCCCAACGAATACATTTTGTATATGACTTTCATCCTACACCAAAGCTCATATACTTAATTTAGGACACCCTACCATAAGACTTAAACCATTCTTTACTCCAGAACGAAATCAATTTAAATAAAAAAGTCTTCATGTAGGCAAGATCATAATTGTACTTAATCTTTGTACCAAAGTCATATCAATTTAATTCATTGAAAGAGACCGTTTTATCATAAAGTATAATAATTATGGTAACACATGTCATGTCAAGTGTTTATTGTCATAATTATGTTGTATTGTTGCTTTGATGTTAAGTTTGCTTAATCCATATTTATTAAATAAAACATGCGGGACGCATGAAATCGGAGGCGTGGGTAATGTAAAGAAATCAGCCTTCGTAAAGAAAAAAAATAGATATATGAAATAATTTTTTAAAAAAATGCTTTAGTTTGTGTTGAATGCATTAATTCATGTTGTGGAGACGACCGCAACACTTCAATTATTCGTTTGTTTTTATACCAGCCTTCTAATTAGCCAATCAAATCAAATCTTACTGGCTCGCTACTTATAAAAAGCATGCGCTCTCGGAACATTAGTCAGTCTGCTGGGTAACATCTGGAGTGGTAGTATCATTAGATGGAAAGTATGTATTAATTTCTGAGACTGATCAGTAATTTGTGGAGCTTAATACTCTTGATTGCGGCGAATGTACCATGATAGAGATTTTCTCCCAATTGCTGAATTTAGTCTTAAGAGATTATAAGGACTAGAGCCTCCGGATTGCGGCGTATGTACCATGAACGAGGTTTCTATTCCCATTGCATAGATACAACGACGTTTCTTTGTCCTTTTATATAGTTATGGTATTATTAATTTTTGTACGAGTGCATGGCTGGGACTTTGGTCAGTGTGAATATGGACTGGAGCATCTCGATTGCGGCATATGTACCATGACAGATGTCTCTACATCCTTATACCAGTACCGGGTCGTAGTTATCTCTTGTGTTTCATTGTGCATTGCATTTGGTGCGTGTCCGGGACTTTGGGCAGTGTACGTAAGGGTTAGATCCTCTTGATTGCGGCATATGTACCATGATAGAGATTTCTATTCCCTAATACCAGTACCGGGTCGTGGGCAACTCCAACTAATGCTTTTCTTCAAACTACATTTTAACATTTTACAAACGTCTTTGTGTCTATTGAACATACGTGTGTCGTACTTACCATTGATTCATAAATTGATTTTGTGCATGTAAATATATAGTGCTTATTCATGTTTAGTTAGACAATCATACGGACAAAGTAGTCCCTGAGGAAAATTGATATATGTTCATGAACATTGTATTTGTTCAATTGTTTAATTCAATATGTTGTTTATAAAGCCGTTCTTCATATTTGAGGCCATAGTCGCTCGGTATACGACTTAAAACACGTTACACATTGAGAGAAGATGGTCAAGATTCTTGAGGCATACGACGTCCCTTCAAACCTACTGCGGGCTATTGAGGACAGGCACTCAATCTCGTGAGCCAAGGTTGTTACGCCAGATGAGGACAGTGGTGAACTCCAGGTCACAGCGGGAGGTCTCCAGGGAGATACCCTTTAGCCTTCTCTGTTCATCATTGTGCTGGACTATGCATTTAGACGAGCCATCGAGGGGAGAGAGATGGACTTACAATCACACCCCGGTGATCCTCCAGAACACCTCAAGTCACCATTACCAATCTCCATTTTGCTGACGACATAGGTCTCCTCTCAAACAACACAGAGAAAGCCCAGGAACTTCAATCCCGAGTGGAGAAAGAATGTGCAAAAGTCGGACTGAACTAAACGCCAAGAAAACAGAGGTTAAAACTTTAACCAACCTCAAGACCACCTGCCATTAACCACAATAGGTGGATCAACCCTCAGGGAGGTCAAGGACTTCAAATACCTTGGGTCATGGGTGAACACCATAGAGCAATATCAAGGTGAGCAATGCTCTATCTTGGAAGGCGTTGAATGGCATGAAAGCAGTCTGGTGATCTCATATGTCTCGTGAAACCAAACTCAGAGGTCCAGAGGTCCCTTGATGGCCGCTACACTAGGATGCTCAAGCAAATCACGAACATCGACCCAAGCCAACACATCGAAAATGCGACTGTTAACCAGAACATCTCCATAGTGACAGACAAGATTGCCTGCAGAAGATTGGGACTAGCTGGTCATTGCCACAGACACTCGGAGTTGCCAGCCAGCAAAGTTGTTCTGTGGACCCCAAACCATGGGAAGCGAATTTGAGGTCACCCTGGTAAAACAATGGTAGACATCCTGATGACAGGTTTTCAACGTTAAATTTTGATCAAGAAAGTCGTTGAATATTGATCAACGTTAAATTTTTATCAATCCTGGGGTCAATTTTTAACGATAACTAAAACTTTAGACAAACGTCAGAGATAAGAGAATTAGTCCTGCAGGAGCGTAGCTCTCGTAAAACCTTGTTTAGCACAGTTTATAATTATATACATATTGTCGTCCTAAGCGCCCTTAATTTTGCTCTTGTCTATTTGAGAGACCATGTCGATTTTTTGTCATTCTGTTTCCAACTTCTTTAAATGTGAGTTATTTGAGATGCTTTTATTAAAACAAAGTTAAATACAAAAATAAAATAATATTTTAACTTGGTTATTAATCAAACAACGAGTATTAGATAAAGGATAAATAAACGGACCCTAATAAAAAATACTAGAACTTGTAAATACCTATGAACAAAAGTTAGAGGTATTTGATCCTTTAAATTGTGATATTCCAACATAATTGGTAAACATACAACATTCTTGAATACTAAGACTAGGTCAGTTATATTTGACTTTTGTATCATAAAGGGAGTTAATATTATTAACTAGTTAGTGCTGATTATATAGCATTTTTAATTGTATGTTTACAAATACCAAAACTATCACTATAAAAAGCTTGTAGTAGTGATTATTTTACAAATTATTAATTATAAAAGTGTGTAATGGTTATGAGAACTGCTTGTAATAGGGTCTGTGATCCATTATGTCTAAAACAGTCAATTGTACATTTAGCGGTGTAACACTTTGTTGCGTAAGTATAGAGGGTACTTTCTGTCATACCAATTAATTAATTCATGCTGTTTCTAAATTTATTTTTAGGCATAATAAGGCCAACTTGGCTTTATCCTGTCAGTAGGTTATTATTCTGTTGTTTTTCATATCATTAAAATGAGACAGTGTTATTATACAAATTAACGTATTTTATTGACTTTTCATTCAAAACATCATGACGATTGCATGGGATTATTTACTGTCGCGTCATGAGGAACTGCAAGTGTTTTTTAATCCGCGTAAATGGAATTTTGGGACTTATTTTGTTATTGGAACAAGACAAATCGAATACATATGTGGTTGGTGCCGAACCAAAGAGTTAATCCAGAGACTTGGCTCTTTTAAGTTAGCTTTCTAAGCCACACCGGACAAACTTTCTTAATCATGGCACCATGCAACCGTGCATTCTCAATATGATCGTTTTTTTCAATGTTTCATGCGATTCGTCAGCATTTCAAATAAAATATATAAAAAATCGGTGTCTGACCCTATCAATACACAATGAAAGAACGAACAAATCATCATAAATATAAAATACTTAAAAGTTTTTTAAACAAAATTCGTGAGAATGATTTAAATTACATGATTATATACTGTAAGTGGTGATTTTCAACGCTGAAAATAACTGTACATAGGCTGATCAATTTTTAATGAGGGTCAAATTTTCACGCGTGATGGGGTCATTATTTTACGGTATGGGTCAATATTTAACGTTGAAAATTGATCAATATTCCGTTAAAAAATGACCCATGGGGTAATTTTTCCACGGGGTCAAAATTTTATGCTACACCGGCAGCGTGTCCGTCTGCGAGAGAGAGGGGAAAATCAATACATGTTGCATTTATGTTAATACTTGCTGTTACTTGTGTGTTGTTCACTGCAAAGATTTCTTAATGCAATTTCATGAATTGTCAAAATTTGCTGTTAATCTTTCCAATGATTTATTACTTTTTTAAATGCTCAAAGACTAGTAAAGCGTATATGTCCTTCTTCGGTGTTTGACACATATATATGCCCTGCATTATATTATATAAATATTAAGTCGGTCCGTAAGTGTAAATGTTAAAAATATTTGCATGGGTATACGAACAATATCGGTACATGTATCTTTTTTGCTTCGTATGGAAAGTTCACATTCCGACAGTACTTTCAGTACTTTTATTTAAGGATGGCTTTATTTAACACTTTTAAACTTTAATTGATACTGTAAGTGTAATCAGTGCTTTGATTTGAATAACGAAAATAAGGTTTAGGATAAATTGGCCCAACTAACGCATAAACAGAAATTGATTATATTTGTGGAAAAAGTATGAATGCATTGATTATTTATGACGCGTCTCCGTGGTCGCGTGATTAAAGTCGCTGAATTCAAATCACTGTAACCTCTCTCTGATAGAGGGCCGTGGGTTCTAGCCAAGCTACCGATCGACCATGTATTTTATGTGAGAAAGTAAGCATTGCTTATAGAGGATGGGAGTCTAGTACTGGTTCTTCCCAGGAACGATGGTTTGGTGAACTGTACGTTCGCCTCATATATGACTCTGACTTGATTATTTCTACTACTAGAAGTATGGAAAAATCACCTTACGTCAGTACTTTGATTCAAGAATTGCTCAGTTATATACAGCGGACTACCTTCATCTAGGAACATGCATCTTGACATTGTTGTCAAATTTTCATGGAAGGAAATGAACTGCCGCGACCGGAATCGAACCCAGATCGCCGGAGTACAAATCCAGCGCACTCACCACCTGACCGCGGCCTGATACATTGTATCACGTGTACTTGACACAAAATCAAATTTTGTCTGCATGGACTATTTATATAGTACTTATACCTATAATAACAGAGACGTATAATAATAAGAGATAATTAGGCATAAGTAGTCCATATACAGACATAATCTGATTTTGTGTCAAGCGCCTGTGATAAAGTTCCGTCAATTACACCATATGAGGGATGTTTAAAATGTTCTAATTTAACAGATACTTATCAAACATATAATATCAATGAATACTCGAATTGATGGTAGATATATATGCACGTGTGTATCGGTCCTAATTAATATCAAACTTTATTAGGTAACATGTTTTGGTGTTTGTTTTCATATTCCAAATTCATGTAAAGTTAATTTGGTGGTATATAATAGAAAATGTTGAATTGAAACATAAGGTTAAAATAGCTTTCAATCTTGTACGAACCTCAAGGGTAGCTTCTTGAATGGAACTATGTCCAGAGAATGCGTTTCTCGTGCTCTGTTTGAAACGATCATGGTAACGCCTTTGTGAACTATAAATGCTTAACACGTGCATTGACTACTATTGGACGGTTAAATCGAACAAAGGAATGTCATCGTAGAAATTTAATGAAAATAACTGGTCAAATAATGATGTTATTCAGTAAAATTTGTTCCGATTGTGGCAATTTAGCTCTATATTAAAACAAATATGCTACAGTATTATTATTACAGGCAGCTCTCTCTCTACTACCTATACGTGTGGACTTAATTGTTATCAATAACTTAATTAGACTCATATTTCTTTGATTGTACCAGAGACGTATTAAATTATACGTCTCTGATTGTACAAACTCTGTAGAAGTCTCTAATAAATACCGTTCAAAAAGATCGAAACACAAGAAATTTCTTACGATGAATTATGCTCGATACGCTTTGATAAACCATGCAAGCATTATTTTTGTACGACCCTCACCTTGCACGATCTGGACTTCCTGTTGGAGTGCTCTACAAGTTAATCGTCGTTTTTGTATTGTGAGGACTGTATGTATATTTATTTGTTTGGTGAATTGCACTGATATATTTTGCTTATAATTTCATGATTGTATTGTTTCACAAATTGACAAGAAGACATTGCATATTGAAATAAGCCGTTCCTCGTTTCCTACTTTCGGTTTCGAATTTGATTATTTCTTCGACTATCTGGCGAAAACAGTGGTTATTTAAATAAATGTGACATCTTTCATTACATAACTGTTTTTTATATTGCCAGGGAGCATTAATTACATAGTAAACAAGGCTGATCAATATTAATATGAACATTTTGATTGAATTGCTTAATTTATTTTTCGATGTACGAAAATTGGTCGAAAACAAGAAAAGTCACATTATGCTTTATCATCAGCACCGAATTATATAAATAATCTTTTATTCTAACAAACTGATTTAAATTTTGGGTTGGGTTAAAGTTAGTTCAGACAGGGTCACTAAAAATAAATTTGAAAGACCCTGGTTAGTTTGACCAGTAATTTTTCCTACATGTAGTTAGATTTAACCCTAGTGTCTGCATGCATGATATTGGTTAAGAAGCCGTAAATCTACGTATACTAGTACTCGTCTGAATTGTGTTTGGTATAACATGGACAGTCTGCTGTGCACCAACATCCAGGTTTATTTGCCACTTTTCCTGATTAAGCTGTGGAGGAAGGTTGAATAACTGATCTTCTGTAAGCTAGATGGACATGTTCTTCATGTGAAATTTGTCTGGCCATGGATATGGGTTTCAAACTCACATTGGTTAGTGGCTAGCGATTACTAGTCAGTGACCATAATCTCTTAACCACAGAGGCATCCAGCACCTTGCCTCATATGATGTGCTACTGTGGCCCTCTGGACCTCACGGATGTTGACAAAATTATTATAAATTATCAAATCATGGAACCCCTGATTTCGCTGTAACTTCACTTAATTGACATTTCACTTTCTTGTCACAAACTGTGTTAATTCATAGTGATCATGTACCTGATGTCAGAAGATGAAGAAAAGGCTTTCTCTGGCACTATGAGGGGGTGCTATGTTGCCCTTGAGTGTTTTTATGTTCAATTTTGTGCGTATTTGCGGTTATCTTGATTTGGATATCACGTTTAAAGAAGTTGAAAAAACATAGAAGATTGACAAAGCCTGATAAATGAAGTTTTTAGCTCACATGAGCTAGCACAAGGGTGAGCTTTTGTGATATCAGTCTTTGTCTGGCGTCGTGCGTTGTGTGGCGTCAACTTTTACCTTGTGAACACACTAGGGGCCACATTTTAGTTAGAAACACAAAACTAGGTCATAATATTTGTATTAACAAAAGCTTGGACAAGTCTGATAATGGGTCAGTTGGGGTCAAAAACTAGATCAACAGGGCAGATTGAAGGAAAGCCTTGTGAATTAACACTCTAGAAGTCACTTTTTTAATTGGATCTCCATGAAACTTTGTTAGAACGTTTGTCTTCATGATATCTAGGACAAGTGTGATAATAAAAGGTTATCTGGGGTCCACAATTAGGTCACTAGGTCAAATCTTAGGAAAATCTTTTTAACACTCTTGATTTTACAGTTTGAATTGGATGTTCATCAAAACCTTGTCAAAACGTTTGTCTTAATTAATGATATGTATAAGTATACCTCCACCTCCGGCTCCTGACAAGATTGAACATCTGGGGTCAAAAAGTAGGTCAAATGTTAGGAAAACCTTGTCTTACGCTGTATATGTCATGGTTTTGATCTTCACCCAAACTTATCAGAATGCTTGTCCTTATGATATGTAGGACAAAGGGTAGAACGTGGGTCATCTGAGGTAAAAAACTAGGTCACCATGTTAAATCTTAAATTAAAACCTTGTTCATGCTTTAGAATTGGATCTTCACCAAACCTTGTCAGAATGTTTGCTAAACGATATGAGGGACAAGTTCAAACATGGATCATCTGGTGTCAGACACTCGGTCACCAGGTCAAATCACAGGAAAACTTCGATATCAACCGACTCATGACACAGACTCAAAACAATGTTTTAATCAGTAAGCAATGAGTGTCATGCGAGCAATATGGGACCATCTTGTTTAATGAAAGCAGCACTTGATATTTTATGTGGTCATATTGTTGATCTTTTCAATCTCCTATTTCGAAGTGGCAATTCCCAGAATCATAGATGGATGGTATAATAATTCCCGTACGGTTACAAGAAAGATAACTGTGATGATGTGAACCATTCTATAAATAGCGACTGCGTCATCACGTTAACACTAGACGCATCACCATAGAAGTTTCTTCATACGGGAAAATAGTATGCGCCTTTCGATTTCGTTTAATCAAGAGACCAAACAGAGATGCTATGTAATATAGCATCACCGGTTCAAACAAAGATAGACTTTATGTATTTTCATGAAATTTTATTCATGTCAAAGTCTACATGGAAACTGAGTTGCATGACCTCATAGTACACATCTTATTTTGCTTTCGTTTCTCAGTTGCAATATGGGTGATAATTTTACATTGACTGAAGACACATCTGCAGCTTTAAGCTTTGCCAAACCTTAAACACATGAATAAATTGAGTGCATATATAACACTGTTATTTTAAGATACAAAGGAAAATGTTTTCTTGAAAAGCTTCTGCAATATAATTGTCATGTTTCGGCTTGTCTCACATGTGCTGTTTGAACTTATTAGACTGTTTGTGATGACTAGACACTTGCTTTATTTGACCCCGCTCCACTCATGGTTAGGCCTGTGGGGTCTCAATAAACAATAGCCCCTCGCCAAATTTTGAAATCAGCCAACCTGAAAGTAACTGAATAAGTAATCAGCGAAACAATTACAAAATTGTTTGAATGATTTGTTATCATACTGCACTCACTTGGGCATTATTTATTATGGTAAACACTGACTAAACAAAGATCATAGTATTCTGTAAATGAGGAAGAAATTCAATGTAAATATACAACGGCTTTATAACAGTGTGAATTAGGAAATAGTTGAAATTAATTGTCGTTTTTGTCTACATTAATGATTCTTTCAGTTGCAATGTATACAATTACTAAATAAATGTTTGTTATTCAACAAATAATTTGTATGATTTATGGGAAATTGGGTCGCATGCCTTTGTATATGAACTGTTTTATTAATAAGTATGGAATTACAATAATTGTATAATATCAAATTTGTATGATGTTTCATTGTGTGATGTTACAGCTGGTAAGACTAACTGGTGTTGTAATTAATTAAATTTTAAACTTATAACCTGTACTCATATGGTTTCGGTGATATTAGGGAGAACCAGGCAAGTATAGTGAGCATTTGGTAAATGGTTTTGCCTTATTTTAAAACAAAGGCTAATAGATGACTTCTGCCAGACTTGGAGATCAAACGTTGATAACAACCATTAACTGCTTGTGTATTCATATCTAAAACAGAATTTTGAGTAAGAAATTTACCTGGATAAAATACTCGATTATCCAATAAGAAACATTTGACAAAATTCCGTATATCTGCACATAGACTAAGGATCGATACCGTAGACATAGTCTTTCAAGAATAGACCACGACCAACATACATGTGAAATTTGTTAAAGTGGGTAGATAGAAGATGATCGAATTTCAAGTTTTATTTGGAGACTGTAACAGAAATACTGCACTTAGCAGACAAACTTTACCCGAAAACTCTTTTAAAAGGCCAAGATTGTTGGAATTAATTGATCTGTTAAGTTCATCCGACCGAGAAACCATGAACAGAATTGGGTTATATTTATTTTGCGCTTTCAAGATATTTATTGAATAATGATGCTGCTTAGCATAATAGTATCTCGGAATGGATTCTTGAATGAGTTCTTTGTTTGTGTGTTGTGTTCTCTTACTAATATTTGTTGTTTGTCTTGACATGATTTATTGTGTAATATTCTGGATGATGAACACATGTTCAAAGCGCAATAAAATACATGTTCTGTTCTGAGTTTTTATGAGGATTTATTGACTTGGCATCATTTCCTTGCCTGTGCATGATATACACTGAATATAATTTTTTATTTCGTTGTTGAATAATATGTTTTATTCATTTTGTTTAGGTCTCAGTAATGTCTAATGAGCCTGCAAAGAAAACACTGCGATAGATGACCCAGCATCAAAAGCATCAAAAACATATTGTACAGGTGATAAAGGAAGAATGTTTCAGGACATTCAACCAAATATACTGGAATTTCTAAAGGTTGTATTTTTTGAATATTTTGTGTATTTACTTATTCATTATAAATTACAAAACTACATGTTTTTAGAAGCTTTTGGATAAATGATTGTATATTTTTAGCTCACCAGAGCACGAATGTGCTCAGGGTGAGCTTTTGTGATCACCCTGCGTCCATCGTGCGTCGTGCGTCGTTACGATTACGTGGCGTCCATGTTTACTTAAAACAACATCTCCTCCTACACCGCTATGCCGATTGCAACCAAACTTTGCTGGAATGATCCTTGGGTGGTCCCCTTTCAAAGTTGTTCAAAAAATTAAATTTCATTAAAAATTCTGGTTGCTATGGCAACAAATAGAAAAAACTTAAAAAATCTTCTTGTCTGAAACCACAGGGCCTAGGGCTGAGATATTTGGTATGTAGCATCGTCTAATGGAACTCTACCCAGTTTGTTCAAATTATTGCCCTAGGGTCAAAATTGGCCCTGCCCTGGGGTTTATTCTTTTTTATATAGGAAAATTTAAAAAATCTTCTTCTCCGAAACCACAAGGCCTAGAGCTAAGATATTTGGTATGTAGCATTGTCTAGTGGACCTCTACCAAGTTTGTTCAAATTATTACCCTAGGGTCAAAATTGGCCCCGCCCCGGGGGTCACTTGATTTATATAGACTTATATAGGAAAATAAAAAAATCTTCTTCTCCGAAACCGCAAGGCCTAGAGCTTAGATATTTTGTATGTGGCATTGTCTACTGGACCTCTACCAAGTTTGTTCAAATTATGGCCCCGGGGTCAAAATTGGCCCTGCCCTGGGGTTTATTCTATTTTATATAGGAAAATTTAAAAAAATCTTCTTCTCCGAAACCACAAGGCCTAGAGCTAAGATATTTGGTATCTAGCTTTGTCTAATGGACCTCTTTTAAATCTGTTCATATAATGGCCATGGGATAAAAAACGGCCCAGATTGGTCACCTGATCTTACTTAGACTCGTACAGAAAACTTCAAAAATGTTAATCTCCAAATGACCTTTTCTCCTGGTGAGCATTTATAGGGCCATCATGGCCCTCTTGTTTTAATGATCTCATTAGGCTATAGAATATTTGCCATTATGAAAGTGTGATATTATTAAATGCATTCTACCTCTAGACATGAATAAAAAGTACATGTATGTACATTATATTCAGAATTAATTGTCACTTCGTATGTTTCATTGTTTGAACTGTGTCAATGTCATATTAATATTGCCTTCCAAAACTGGCATGCCTTTTCTTTAGATTAACACAAAGGCTCATGATAATTTTTTCTAAGAGTCTTTTTATCTGGTGAGTGATATAGGGCCATCATGGCTCTCTTGTTGTATTTACTTATTCATTATTAATTACAATACAGCATGTATTTAGAAGTTTTTGGATAAATAATTGTATAAAAATTTTAATGATCAATCAGCAATAAAATATTTGCCATTGTGAAAGTGAGGTATTATGAGTAATTAAATACATTCTACCTCTAGACATGGATGAAAAGTACTTAACATTATATTTAGAATTGTCACTGTATGTTTTATTGTTTGAATTGTCATATTAATATTTTCTTCCAAAAACTGCCACGCCTTTTCCTTAGATTAACACAACTCTGATGTCCATAGAGCTGATATTCTGAAAAAAATGAATGATTTTAACATGCAGCATTCAACTGATATATCTGTCAAATCACACACATTGCACACGTGACACACGTTCACTTGTTTAGGTATCTATGACACTCCCAATTTAAAAATTCTGCCAAAAATGGTATTTTTCATTTATAAATGATTTACATACCCTTGGCTTTGGAATACTGTTTTCTTCTGGCCTTATTAACTTTGATTTCATTTCAGAAATTTGGTTCAGACAAAACTGTAAACGAACAAGCAGCAACATTTATTGTACATTCCTTAAAAGACAAAAAAAGAATTAATTTGAAAAGAGATGAACTTGATATGATTGCAGCATTAGCTGGTACAGCTGTTCTTGAAAAGTATAAAAATGTAGGTGAATATACTTTTCTCTGTTCTTGGTTACTTTACAATTATATGAACATGTGTGTTTGTATAATGATAATGGATTATTGATGGAATTTAATCATATTGCCAAGAAAAGATCATATTTCCATTTGAAAGTATATCTATAATCAAAAGCAATTCCATTAGTAATGTGTGCTTGTTATGAAATTACATGTTTTATTTGGAATGAACTACTGTAGAACTGGTTTTATTCGCGTTAGTTTTATTTTCGCTAATATTCGCGAATCGAATACCTCGCGAATTCATAAATGTGGCGAATAATTGCTGAGTTTTATATACAGTTTGTATTTGAAAATGTGCATGTCGAAAATACACAACTTAAGTCAGTACTAGTATTTTATCGTAGACTAATCATTTTAGTTAATCTGATGAAAGCAATATATTTAAACAATAAACAAATACCTTTAATGTTTGCAATCTAATTTTTTTTATAATATTGCTTTTACTATACTATCGTTTGTTGAACAATTTTGGACTTCGTTTGAACATAATAGTAACAGTTTTTCACACTTATATACCGTTTGTAAAACATATCTTCCACAACAATCCCAAGCTATTATCAATCTATTGTTAGTATACTTAATTAGATATAAAACACTGCATCACAACTTTAATGTCAAACAGATCACGTGTGACACACAAATATCAAAGCAACGTAAGCCCGTCTTTGGTCACACTTTAATCCTGCCTGTCGACGTCGCGAATTCATAAATACGCGAATAAAGAAAACAGCTGCTTTTTAACAAAAAACGCGAAATTTTGACCTCGCGAAATTAAAGCGTTCTACAGTAAGTTGATGTCTGTTGGCACTGTCACCAGTAAAATTTGATGCAGTGTTGTAAATTGGGACGTATAATTACATTTAGCAATAGCTTCTTATATCATTATGCACCCAGATATGAAATATGGGGGTTATATTGGATTCACGCTTGACGGTCGGTCGGCAGGTTGGTCGGTCAATGTCTGGATAAATTTCTCAGCAACTACTTACAGGATCTCAATGAAACATCACAGAAGTGATCAGTAGTAAGCCCAGTTGTGCATGCTTAAAGCATTTTTGGTTTGAATTAATTTTCACCGAGTTATAGCCCTTTGTTTTTTATACAGTATATACAATAGGCAAATTTTGGCCGGACTATTTCTCATTAACTACAGACAGGAATTCAATGAAACTTCACAGAAGTGTTAAGTAGTTAGCCTTGTTGTGCTTGCATTAAGCTTGCCTTGTTTGATTAGATTTACACTGAGTTAGGCCCCTTTGTTGTTTTTATACAGTGTTTATACAATATCTTAGCAACTTTTCAAAGGAATTCAATGAAACTTCAAAAAAGTTATAAAAAGTTAGCCAAGTTGTGCAGGCAATAACCAGGTTTTGTTTGGTTTAATGTTCACTGAGTTATGGCCCTTTGTTTTATACATAAGATAAATTTTGTCCAAATTATTTCTCAGCAACTACATGCAGGAATTCAGTGAAACTTTTAAAAATCTTCTTGTCAGAAACTACAATGTCTAGAGCTTGGATATTTGGTGTGTAGCATTGTCTAGTGGACCTCTACAAGTTTGTTCAAATTATTGCCCAGGGGTCAAAATTGGCCCTGTCATCGGGGGTCACTTGATTTATATAGTATTATAAGTTAAATGAGAAAATTAAAAAATTCTTTTTGTCCGAAACCACAAGGCCGAGAACTTAGATATTTGGTGTGTAGCATTGTCTAATGGACCTCTTACAGGTTTGTAAAAGATATAGCCCTAGGGTGAAAGTAGGGCCCGCCCCGGTGTTCACTTGATTTATATAGACTTACATAGGAAAATTAAAAAATCTTCTTTTCTGAAATCACAAGGGCTAGAGCTTATATATATCAATATGTAGTATTGTCCAGTGGACCTCTATCAAGTTTGTTCAAATTATGACCCCAGGGTCAAAATTGACCCCCCGGGTATACCCCCCAGAGGACCTAGAGCTTTGATATTTGGTGTGTAGCATTGTCTAATGGACCTCTACTAAGATTGTTCAAATTATAGCCCTAGGGTCAAATTTGGCCCGCCACGGGGGTCACTTGATTTGAATAGACTTATATAGGATTTTTTTTTAAATCTTCTTGTCTGAAACCGCATGGCCTAGAGCTTAGATATTTTGTTTTTAAACTAGCATTTACCAGTGGTCCTCTACCACGTTTGTTCAAATTATGGGGTCAAAATTGGCTACAGTCGGGGATTTACTCAATTTTATATTATGCTTACATAGAAAAATTACAAAAACGTCTGGTCAGAAACCGCAAAGCCTAAAGCTTTGATATTATTTTGGCCCTGAGGTAAAAATTGGCCTCGCCCTCTGGGTCACTTGATTTTACATAGGCTCATGATGTTTTTCTCTCAGGGTCTTTTTTACTGGTGAGCGATATAGGACCACCATGGCCCTCTTGTATAATGAATATTTAGAAATTGGTCAGGATATTTCTAGGTAACACTTTGCAGGTATTAAAAAAATGAAAGTGCGTTGTATTACCCTTTGTAAAATGTAACAATAACTGTGTGAAGGCGGCATCTGGGGGTATTCATCACCTTTAGTGATAGTTCTAGTTATTTCCTGGATGTGTCAGATTGTGCATTCTTAACAAATTTGTCACAGATGTTTACAATAAACAACATGCATAGTCATATTATAAAACATCTTCATTAGTTATGCCATCATTTTATTCAAGTGTGTATGACGAACAATCATTTGCATAAAAACATGACTTTGTTTTGTTTGGATGACGAAAAACTATTGTTTCTAACATCACACTGATACCTATCATGTAACAAAATAAAAGACTTCAATTTTACAAGGGTTTGATCAAAATTAAAAATATTGTATAAACATCATTGTATTCTTCTCCTCCATGGAACTACAGTCAAATGTGTGAACAAAGGCCATCCTTGAGAAAAATGTGACCTTTATTGAAAGATGGTCTTTTTCAGAGTTTTTTTTTAGAATAAAAATTATTAAAAAATTCAGTGAGTTTAAAAGAATGGCCCTGATTCCCCATGTGGCCTTCATTTACAGCTGGCCGCTAACACAGGTTTGACTGTATTGTATTCAATGAGTGCATTATTTCGACTCATTAAGTTGGAGCATCTAATTTCAATAAAAAATTACTTTATTTAAATTTATTAAAATAATTTCATTAAAAGAACATTATAAATTTACAGGAAAAAGAAGTGTTCAAGACAAAGGATGGTGAAGAGTTACGTATTTCTGATTTGCTGAACAGGCAGTAAGTGAATTCGTATTATTGCTTCACAATTGTTTTCTAGGTTTTGGATATGTTGAAGCGGACTGTTACAACAGTGGTGTTTGATTTTGTGTATACTGGTAAATGGGGGAGCGGGACTTCTGCATAACGGGCAAATTAAGTTGGCCTAGTATGTGCATTCATTTAAGCGAATCAACTGTCTTTTTTACTTTTCCACACTTTCAACAATAATAAAAAAAATATTTAAAAAAGTTCCCTACCTGCCCTATTTTTGATGAGCCAGGGTGCTCCCTAGACTTCATAAGAAATTTAGAGAGTCAACAAAATTTCCTACTAATTGATAGTAAATTTGGTACCAATTCTCAAGAGTCAAAAACCTTATTTTGCAAATTTCAAAAGTCAAATGCCGTGTTAAGTCAAAGGAGAGCCCTGTGAGCATAGAACCAGACACAAACAATTTTTTACACCTTTTTTATTCCTTAAGCGAAATATATATATGTAGTCAAAATATGACCAATGTCTCTTAAGGTATTGGGCTTGGATGTCAGGTCAAATCAGGTTTCACTAATTTATAGATTAAAAAACTAAACAATGATTATATACTAAAATATACCCACTGTATAAAGTGCATTGCAAGTGATTTGAAACAAATTTTACATTTGATTGGTCTTCTATAAACCATATAAAACATAATTTACAAATGTTTGAACAACAATAACTACTCTGTATATAGGAATATATTACAACAAATAGGCTTAAAATGACTATAAATGTATAATGCAGGGAACCGTGCCTCAGTGCTCATGGTGAGCTGTTGTGATCGTGGATGACCGTCATCCGTGTGTGTGCGTGCGTGCGTCAACAGTTGCTTTAAACAACATCTCCTTCTTAACCAGTTGGCCAATTTCAGCCATCCTTTACATGGATGTTCCTTGCATGAAGCTTTACTAAAGTTGTAAAAAAAATTAATTTCATTAAAAACTGGTTGCCATGGCAACCAATAGGAAAAACTTTAAAAATATTCTTGTCCAAAACCATAGGGCCTAGAGCTTAGGTATGTGGTGTGTAGCATTGTCTAGTGGACCTCTAACAAATTTGTTCAAATTATTGTTCTAATGTCAAAATTGACCCCGCCCCAGGGGTCACTTGATTTTATATAGCCTTATATACGGAAATTTTAAAAATCTTCTTGTCAGAAACTACAATACCTAGAGCTTAGGTATGTGGTGTTAGCGTTGTCTAGTGGATCTCTACCAAGATTGTTCAAATTATTGTTCTAGGGTTAAAATTGGCCCCGCTCCAGGGGTTATTGATTCATACAGGCTTGAAATATAAGAAAAATTTAAAAATCTTCTTGACCGAAACCATAGTGCCTAGAGCCTAGATATTTGGTATGTAGCATTATCTAGTGAACCTCTACCACGTGTGTTCAAATTATTGCCCTGGGGTCAAAATTGGCCCTGCCCGGGTGTTTACTCTAATCTATTTAGGAAAATTTAAAAAATCTTGTCCGAAACCACAAGACGTAGAGCTAAGATATTTGGTATGTAGCATTGTCTAGCAGTCTTCTACTCTACCAAGTTTGTTCAAATTATTACCATAGAGGCAAAATTGGCCCCGCCCACGGGTCACTTAATTTTACAAAGGCTCATGATAATTTTCTTGAAGAGTCTTTTTATCTGGCGAGCGATATAGGGCCATCATTGCCCTCTTGTTTGATAACGTCCTCCGTTCGTTAGATACGTGACTTTAAAGAAATGCCGTACCAAGAACCCCGATGTTTATTACATAATACGCCAAAGATAAAAAATGAAACCAAGTATCAAAATTCTGAGGCAGTGTTCCCTAGATTAACATTTCCGCTACAAAATACCGAAAACCGCTTTGAAATCCGTCATGAAGTAAGGCGGCAATGTTAATTAAAAAATAACACCTACTGAGCAATTAAAGTCTCATTAGCTTTTTGCTATAAAAATATAAGCAAAAAAACAAACAATTGCTGATATAATCCCAAGAAAATTATTACCGACGAAACGAGCCCTTTTTCTTCTAAAAACACCCATTTCGCTGTGATTTTTATGCCCCCATATCGATAGATCGGGGGCATATTGTTTTTGGTCTCTCTGTTTGTCTGTCTGTTTGTCTATTTGTCTGTTTGTACCAAACTTTAACCTTACCTATTAAATCAAAACGCTTGCATCTACATTCATCAAACTTTATATGTAGGTTCCTCATGACAACCTCTACAGGATCTGTTCATTGTCAGGTCAAAGGTCAAGGTCATGGGGATGTTGTGTTTAAAAATATTCCTACATTTCTTTTAGGATACTACTCCTACGTTTTTCATGGGATTTCGACGAAACTATCACAGACTTGTTGTTACCAAGAACCCCCACACATATATTCCGGGTTTTATGATTTGATCATTTTTGACGGAATTATGGCCCTTTGTTTATTTTGTGTCATTGTAACAGCAAAATACTCTTATTTCCTTGTTTTCTCAAAGGATTTTGATAAAACTTCCATGGAACTATTGTTATCAAGATACCTAATGCATGTTAAAAAGGTTTTATGATTCGATATATTTTGACGGAATTATGGTCTTTTGTTTATTTAATGCATATGTAATATATACAGAAATACTCTTTTATTTGCAACTACTTCTGTATTTCTCAAGGGATTTTTACCAAACTTTGATAGAATTATTGTCATTAAGTTCCCAAGCACATATTGTCAAGATTTTGTGATTCGATCATTTTTAGCAGATTTATGGCCCTTTGTTTGCCTGTACAAAACTTTAACCTTGCCTATTAAATCAAAAGGCTACCACCTACATTCATCAAACTTAATTCATATCTTGGTTCATCATGACAATCTCTACAGGACCTGTGCATGTTCGAGCTAAAGGGCACCCGGAGGGGGCATGGTGTTTATAAAACACATCTTGTTGCTTTTGTAAACTTGAAATATGTAGAGCGCATGATGTCACATTACGACGTGTGCATAACTTGACTGAGGGGAGAACACAGCTGTTCTATAAATAGTATTAATTTCAATGATATTGATACAAATACGATATTGGTTTTGGAAATATGTTTTCTTGCTATAAAGTATGCGCGGGAGGAAGATACACCGGATTCCTCTGTTATAGAACAAACAGAAACTAATACGAAGTTTATATGCTTATGGGACTTTAGCAATTAAAGTGTCGGATCATTATCGTCTCACGAAATCAACGAATTTGACGCACCCCTTTCAATTTTGACAGCCAATCAAAATGTCATTAATGAATGAATAGTATCACATCGTACCAATACAATGCACATTACGTTAGAGATGTTTAACGCTGATAAGGAAAAGTCGATAAAGGGGTGCAGTATTTATCGCAATAAAACACCATTTTTTGTTGCTTGGTATTAAAGTATGATATTTAATCTTTGTCAATAACGTAGAATATGTGGATCATAGCAGTCTGTTGATGAAGTTGAAGGCACTAGGTCTCTCAAAGGTTACTGTTCAGTGGTTTACTTCATATTTGTCCGATCGACATCAATTGGTGGATGTCGGTGGTAGTCACTCTTCTCGAGCAACAATATCATGTGGTGTTCCCCAGGTGTATATTCTTGGCCCATTGTCGATTCTTATCTATGTAAATGTCTGGTGACATGTCTGGTGCAGTGAAGAAAGTTGTTACTGTATGCAGATGATTCAGGTATTTTTGTCTCTGGTAAGATATGTCTGAAATTGAATCAGTATTGAGCTCAGAAATGAATATTCTCAGTGAATGGTTAATTTGTAATCGGTTATCTTTGCATTTTGGGAAGACGTAGTCTGTGTTATTTGGCTCCAGACCAAGGTTGAAGTGTCAACCCAATCTCAATGTTATATGTAATGGTCAACATATCGTAGCTAAGGATTCTGTTAAGTATCTTGGAGCCACTCTAGATCAAAGTCTATCCTTTGATTCAATGGCTAGGTCATCTATCAAGAAATGTAATACTTGGTTGAAGTTTTTGTATAGGAAGAGTAAGTTCCTTAATCCACATTCTAAATGGTTATTACCAACATCCCATATTCAGTGTCATTTTGACTATGGTTGTTCAGTTTGGTATAACAGCTTGACTCAGGAACTTAGGAACAAGCTACAGGTCACCCAAAAAAATGATCAGATTTGTGTTAGATCTAGAAGCAAGAGCTCATATTGATCAAAGTCATTTTGTCAAGCTGAACTGGTAACCTGTCTCAAAAAGGGTTGATCAAATCATGTTGTGTCATGTGTTCAAAATCTACAGTGGTAGAGCAACAGGTTACCTAAATAAGCATTTCATTCATCTTAGTTCAGTTCATAACTATTCCACTAGGTTCAGAGTGTCAGTTGATGCTTCCAGTGATTCATTTACAGACACTGGAAGATTCTGTCTACCCAAGGTTATGGGTTTTGGTAAACGATCATTTGCTTATCAAGGTTGCTCCCTCTGGAATGAAATGCCACAGCATATAAGAGAAGTTAAGAGCCTCCCTCAGTTTAAGTCCACCGTCAAAGCCCATCTGCTTGCTAGTGTTTGAGGTTGTTTTTGTTAACATTTTAAATATCAATTATTCTTAGATAATGATGTAAATTATGTAATGGTAATGTTATTCTGTGATAATAATTATCTCTAAGATAAATTTGTATACCATTTTCTTTTCTTTTTTTTAGCTCACATGTCACAAAGTGACAGGTTGAGCTTTTAGGATTAGTCTCCGTCCGGCGTCATGCGGCATCAAACTTTACCTTGTGAACACACAAGGGGCCACATTTTTAGCCCAATCTTAGCAAAACTGGGTCAGAACGTTAATATCGACAAAATCTCGGACGTGACCGATATTGGGCCATATGGGGTCAAAACCTAGGTCATCAGGGCCAAATAAGGGAAAACCTTGTGAACACTTTAGAAATCACTGTTTTGATTGGATCTTCATGAAACTTTGTCAGAATGTTTATTTTAATAATATGTAGGTCAAGTTTGATAATGGGTCATTTCTGGTACATGGGTCATCTTGGGTCAAAAACTAGGTCGCTAGGCCAAATCTTATGAAGGACCATGTTAACACTGTAGATTTCACAGTTATAATTGGATCTTCACCAAACTTTGTCAAATTGTTTGTTGTAATGATTTAACGGTCAAGTACAAATATGGATCATCTGGGGTCAATAACTAGGTCACCAGGTCAAACCTTAGGTAAAAATCTTGTAAAAGCTCTTAATGTCATGGTTTTAATTGGATCTTGGCCAAACATTGTCAAATTGTTCGTCTTAATTGTCAGATTGTTCGTCTTAATGATATTAAGGACAAGTTCAAATATGGGTCTCCTAGGGTCAGAAACCAGGTCACAGGGTCAAATCTTAGGAAAACCTTGTATATGCTGTAGTTTTCTTGGTTTTGATTGGTTCTTCACCAAATTTTGTCAGAATGTTTGTCTTATCGATATGTAGGACAAGTTCTAACATGGATCATCTGGGGTCAAATACTAGGTCACACCGGTTCAAAACAATATTTTAATGAGTGAACAGTGATTGTCATGTGAGCGATATAGAGCAACTTGGCCCTCTTATTTTGTGATTAAAGGAATACCTGTACAGTTTAGTTCTGTGATTAAAAATAGTTTTATGGCATACTGGATGTGCAAGTTACATGCCATTATGGCATGGTGCCTTGAAATCAGAAAATATAAAATATCATACAAATTAATTCATTTCACAAGGAATTTCTTATTCAAATACAAAGATAAATTTGCTGTCATGTTCAAACATTGTAACTTTGCAGATATCAGTTGTTACTTGCTCAACACAAGCACCATGTTTTAGCTTTGACAGATACAAGTTGTCGAAATCCACAAATATGCTATATTGCAGTCTGTTTTCACATGTTTTATTGTGTAGTGTGAGATATATATCAAGTAAAGTATTCCTTCTTACTGTCAGAGTATTTAAAATTTGATTAAAATTAATAAATTTAGAAAAGAGAAGAAGAACACTGAAAGTGAAGCAGATAAACCATCTGAGGTCTCTGGTAAAATCAAAGACCCTGACAGCACAAGTAACAAAGAGAAGCAACAGTCTAACCCTGATCCTGAAGATGACAAGTAAGATTGAAAAGCTCATAATAAAACCTTAATACTAAGTCAACCTTTGTGACCAAAGAAATTGGTTTTAATACTTAGGTGATCTCATTTTCAAGTTGAAATATACAGTGGTGTCAATAGAGTCAAATTGAAGATCCTGAAAATTATACGTGGTGGACCACTTTTGCCAAAAGAGGAGCCTTCAGTCACATTGTTTCCATATTTAACTCACGTTTGTATCAAAGAAAATCGTTCACAGCAGATTAAATTGACCATAACTTTGCCACTTGAGATGAGATTCTAACCCACTACCATCAATTCAGTAGTTCAGCATGTTACCACTAGACCACCAATTCACCCCCTGTAATGTTGGAGGAAAATCCAAGATGTACACCTGAAGTAATATTCTGTAAGCTAGTCGGACATCTTCCTCTCAATGATAATTAATACATCGGCTTTATTTTTATTCAGGGTTTATTAAAGTTATCCATTTTTATGTTGTTATGAATTATCTATATATTATCATTGGTCATACCAGGAACAAAAGACAGATAGCTGACTTGGAGAAAAAGATTGAAGATCGAGGAACTGAATTAAAGGAAAAATATGAAGAATGGGAACAATTACGTAAGACATTTCAGAAAATGAAAGATCAAAATCTTCAGTATGAGGCTGAAATGAAAGAGGTCATTGAAAGGTGATTTCTTACTTAATTGAATTACAAGATTTTACATTATTATATTCATAGGTTTTTATGCCCAGCCATGAAATGGTGAATGGCATATAGTGTTTACTCTGCGTGCGTGCGTGTGTGTGATACGGATTTTTGTGTCCGGCTCATAACTTTGTCATGCATGATTGATTTTGAAATAATTTGGCACAAATGTTCAGCATAACAAGACAATGTGTCATGCGCAAAGGTCAAGGTCACAGTGGACACTTAAAGCATTATATGTATATGTTCGTGTCCGGCTTATAACTCTGTCATGCATGATTGGATTTTGAAATAAATTGAAACAAATGTTCATCATATCAAGACGACGTGTCATGAGCAATAACTGTGTCGCTTGCTCAAAGGTCAAGGTCACAGTGGACACTTAAAACATTATATGTATATGTTCGTGTCCGGCTTATAACTCTGTCATGCATGATTGGATTTTGAATAAATTGGCACAAATGTACATCATATCAAGACGACGTGTCATGAGCAATAACTGTGTCGCTTGCTCAAAGGTCAAAGTCACAGTGGACACTTAAAACATTATATGTATATGTTCGTGTCCGGCTTATAACTCTGTCATGCATGATTGGATTTTGAATAAATTGGCACAAATGTTCATCATATCAAGACGACGTGTCATGAGCAATAACTGTGTCGCTTGCTCAAAGGTCAAGGTCACAGTCGACAAACAAATAAAGCATTGCGTGTATATGTTTGTGTCTTGCTTATAACTCTGTCATGCATGATTGGATTTTGAAATAAACTAGCACAAATGTTCATCATATCAAGATGAGGTGTCCTGCGCATCAACTGCGTCACTTGCTCAATGGTCAAGGTCACAGTGGACGTTAAAAGTGTGGGCATATTATTATGGATATAGTGAAAGTGTATGTTCGGGTCCGGCTTATAACTTTGTCATGCATGATGGGATTTTGAAATAAATTGGCACAATGTTCATCATATTAAGACGACGTGTCATGCCCAAAATCTGTGTCCCTTACTCGAAGGTCGGGGTTACAGTGTACACTTATATATTTGCGTTCATTTCTTACATTGAAATAGTGAATGTACATGTAGTTGTGTGTTTACCACTCCTAGGTGATCTTTACCTCCCACTATAGGCAGCATGCCCAAGCAACCTGCTCTATGTTGTATTCACATATTTGCCACACAACACTCATTTCTGTGTACAGTGTGAAATGGCGGGGGTCAGATGACCTTAAAGACATTGAACCTGGAATGCGAGGCATCTGACTTACGGACCAGCAAGACCCCTGTGGGGGCAATAAAACAATTAATGACATTGAACAGCTACTATATAAGTGCCCCCCCCAAAAAAATCCACTTGAGGTCTAATGTCTTAAATGTTTTATTGCCCCTATTCAGATTAATCCTGTCTGATCACGGTTTAAAGACTTGGCACCAAGTCAAAAAGTAGGGTCATAAATTTTATTGATTTATGGGGATAATAAGTATATGATTGAATTCCTGATGTTTTTATAAGCATAGAGTAACTGATTTTGTAAACAGAAGCTAGTCTATCAATGACTCTGTCTGTTTTATTACCCCCTACTGTGGAAACAGGGGTCTTGTTGGTCCATAAGTCACATGCCTCGCATTCCTGGTTCAATGTCTTTGAGAGATTAGTTCACTTGTGGATTTAGGGGTGGGGGGGTCACTCATATAGTCGTTCAATGTCTTTAAACTTTTCTTTAGATTTGACTCCAATGTTTCATGATGCAACACTTTTATTGTATACTTTTAAATAATGCTTTCCATGTCTGAAATATAGGCATTCAATGTAATTTAACTTAATGTATAATGTACTTGCACATGTTGTCTCAAGTAATCTTTTAATTGTCTTTCTTTATGCCAGGCCCAAAAAACAGATATCTGACTTGGAGAAAAATGTTGCTGCACAAGAAATTGAATTGAAGGAAAAAGAAAAAGAATTGGCAAAATTACATGAAAAGATTAAGGAATTGGAAAACAAGAATCTTGATCAATGGGCTGAAATGATGCATACCTGTGAAAGGTGATTTGTTAGTACATGTATTTAGTTCTGACTTGTCCGTGTGTCAGATTTGACCAAATAAAAAAGTCTGCTCACATAAATTGACTAACGCTGAGGCAGGATTAAAGAGTGATGAATTTTAAAGATCAAAGACATGCTGCCGTCGGTGTCCCTCTGATATTTGTGTGATGTTGGCTAGCAGTTTGAAGATCACATGAGTTTATGACCTTTTTGACATTGTGATTCAGTGCTTTATATCTAAAACAATAGATCAATAATAGTTTAGGATTGTTGTGGAATTTATGTTTTATGAACAGTAGGTAAGTGTGAAAACGTGTAACTTCAGAATCCATTTTGTTTGTTTTGAGTCATAGAAAACATAGGATTGAGTTCTACAGCCATGTATAGGACGTACCCAATTTTTGGTCCCGATTTTGGAAGTAAAATAGTGCGTCTTATGCATAGGCGTTACATTGGTAAGTTGTTAAGTGTCCCTTTAGCACTAGTAATGATTATGAATATGTGAAATTGTTTCAAATGTGAATATACAAGTTATACAGATAGCATATTACATGGTGATGGGATGACTATAAAGCATAAAGTCACAAGGTACTAGGTCATTCTGGTAACTCATAGAATATGCAAATATATTCTCAAAACAATGCCATTTAGAAACATATTAGAATCTTTTTTTTATGAATCTTTCCTGTGACATCACAGTAACCATTATAATGATGGTTATTAAGGGGTGTTGATTCATCAAGTTGACAATTGATTCATCTTAGGTTTGGCCTGGGAACAATTAATACATGTATCATCATTATACTTGTCTCATGTATGGGTATGAAGCTGTGTATAAACGTTTCTTTAAAATTGACTCTGATGTTTCATGATGCATCTTTATATTATAATTATTATACACACAATACTTCGATAGGATAACATTAATAAATTATTTCCATGTCTAAAATATAGATCATTCATCTTGGGAAGATTGGGCTGCTGCTTTAGCAATGATGGCGGGATGAGAAGGAAGCAGCATCAGTGAGGTCAACTAAAGTACAACCTCATTAGAGAGGCCCTCTCTTGATCAACAACCTCCCTTCATCAACAGCATGATTTTTCCCACTTCATGATTTAACTATTGATTCAACTTCTCTAAAGCAACAAGCTCTCAACTACAACATAATTTTGCTACTCCCAAAGGGTGTTGCTTTGGAGTGGTTGCACTGTATATGTAAACAGTACAACCTCCCTAAAACAGTCACGAATGGGAAGAACAAAATGGCTGTTGTAAGGAGATGGCTGTTGTTGAGAGAGTGGAAATAGAGCAAAACGTCAATTTGGGTTGCTTAAGTATATTAGCTGTAACAGGGAGGTGACTGTTGTTCGGAGGTGACTGTTCATGGAGGTTACACTGTGTGCCATAAATAACTAAAACAGAAGCCAAAATAAATATACTTGAATATCCGTTTTGTGAATTAATTACAAAGTATTTTAAACTTTTAATAACCATATTGATGTTTTAGATAATAGTTTTTAATCATTGTAGATATGACAAAAGGGTATATGATCTTAAGAATGAGTCTGTTGATAAAACAAGGGTGATAAACAATTTGGAAAAGGTCCTCGAAAAGACAAACACTGACAACAAAAATCTTCAAGATGAGGGAAAAGCTTTTGAGGAACAACAGAAACGATTAAGAAATGCTTTAAAGAAAGAATGGGAAGAAAAGTATGAAACTGACATGCGACACAAAAATGAACAAATAAAAGAGGTTGTTGCTGATAGGGATGAACTTAGAAACAGGTAACTTGAAACTAGTAGATCTTGTGGTGTAAAATAGAAAATTCGTAGTTAGGTTAACTCATCCTCTACACTCACCTTTTCACTGGGAAGTATACTTGTCCTAGAATCAGATTTAACATTACAAAAACTTGGCCCAGATATTTATACCTCAAGATATGAAATATAATTATGGGGTTATATTGAAATCACGCTTGATGGTCGGTCGGTCTGTGCGTCTGTAGACATAATTTGACCGGACAACTCTCACCAACTACTCACAGGAATTCAATGAAACTTCACAGAAGAGATAATAGTAAGCCTAGTTGTGCATGAAATAACCAGGTTTTGTTCGGTATAATTTTCACTGAGTCATAGCCTTTTGTTTTTTATACAGTAGGCAAATTTTATCAGTGCTATTTCTCAGCAACTATACTTGCAGGAATTCCATTAAACTTCACAGAAGTGATAATAGTGAGCCTAGTTGCATGCATTAAGCAGGCTTTGTATTGATTCATTTTCACTGAGTTATGGCCCTTTATTTTTTATACGGTATATACACAATATCTCAGCAACTACTCACAGAAAAAAAAATCACAAAAGTGATAAGTAGTAAGCCAAGTTGTGCATGTTCTCAGCAGGTTTTGTCCACATTTATTTTTAATGTGTTATGTACCTTTGTTCCTTTTTAGCTCATATGTCACAAAGTGACAGGGTGATCTTTTAGGATCAGTCTCCGTCTTGCATCATCAAACTTTACCTTGTGAACTAGGGGCCACATTTTTAGCTCAATTTTAGCAAAACTGGGTCAGAACGTTAATATTGACAAAATCTTGGACGAGTTTGATATTGGGCCATTTTGGGTGAAAAACTAGGTCACCAGGGCCAAATAAGGGAAAACCTTGTGAACACTTTAGAAATCACTGTTTTGATCGGATCTTCATGAAACTTTGTCAGAATGTTTATTTTAATAATATGTAGGTCAAGTTTGATAATGGGTCATTTCCGGTCAAAAACAAGGTCACTAGGGCAAATTGCTGGAAAGCTTGTGAACACTCTAAAAGTCACTGTTTTGATTGGATGATCATGAAACCTTGTCAGAATGTTTGTCTTCATAATATCTTGGACGAGTTCAAACATGGGTGATCTGGGCTCAAAAACTAGGTCGCTAGGTCACATAATATGAAAAACCATGTTAACACTATAGATTTCACAGTTATAATTGGATCTTCACCAAACTTTGTCAAATTGTTTGTTTTAATGATATAACGTACAAGTACAAATATGGGTCATCTGGGGTCAATAACTAGGTCATCAGGTCAAATCTTAGGAAAACTTTGTTAACACTGTAGATGTCACAGTTTTGATTGGATCTTCACCAAACCTTGTCAGAGTATTTGTCTTAATGATATGTAAGACAAATTCGAACATAGGTCATCTGGGGTCAAAAACTAGGTCACAAGGTCAAATCTTAGGAAAACCTTGTCTATGCTGTAGTTTTCATGGTTTTGATTGGATCTTCACCAAATGTTGTCAGAATGTTTGTCTTTTTAGCTCACATGTCACAAAGTGACAAAGTGAGCTATTAGTCCGGCGTCCGGCGTCGTGCGGTTTGCGTCGTGTGTCGCCAAACTTTATGTTGTGACCACACTAGGGGCCACATTTTTAGCTCAATTTTAGCAAAATTAGGTCAGAACGTTAATATCAACAAAATCTCGGACGAGTTGATATTGGGCCATTTTGGGTAAAAAACTAGGTCACCAGGGCCAAATAAGGGAAAACCTTGTGAACACTTTAAAAATAACTGTTTTGACTTGATCTTCATGAAACTTTGTCAGAATGTTTATTTTAATAATATGTAGGTCAAGTTTGATAATGGGTCATTTCCGTTGAAAAACTAGGTCACTAGGGCCAAATAAGGGAAAACCTTGTGAACACTCAAGAAGTCACTGTTTTGATTAGATGATCATGAAACAATGTCAGAATGTTTGTCTTCATAATATCTTGGACGAGTTCGAACATGGGTCATCTTGGGTCAAAAACTAGGTCGCTAGGTCAAATCTTATGAAAAACCATGTTAACACTGTAGATTTCACAGTTATTATTGGATCTTCACCAAACTTTGTGAAATCGTTTTTTTTAATGATATAACGGTCAAGTATATATATGGGTCATCTGGGGTCAATAACTAGGTCACCAGGTCAAATCTTAGGAAAACTTTGTTAACACTGTAGATGTCACAGTTTTAATTGGATCTTCACCAAACCTTGTCAGAATGTTTGCCTCAATGATATGTGTGTCAAGGTTGAACATGGGTCAGCCAGGGTTAAAAACTGGGTCACAAGGTCAAATCTTAAGTAAAAATCTTGTAAAAGCTCTAAATATCATGGTTTTAATTTGATCTTGGCCAAACCCTGTCAGATTGTTTGTCTTAATGATGTTAAGGTCAAGGTCAAATATGGGTCACCTATGGTAAAAATCCAGGTCACAAGGTCAAATCTTAGGAAAACCTTATTAACACTGTAGATGTCAAATTTTGATCGTATCTTCACCAAACCTAGTCAGAATGTTTGTCTTAATGATATGTAAGACAAATTCGAACATAGGTCGTCTGGGGTCGAAAACTAGGTCACGAGGTCAAATCTTAGGAAAACCTTGTCTATGCTGTAGTTTTCATGGTTTTGATTGGATCTTCACCAAATTTGGTCAGAATGTTTGTCTAGATTATATGTAGGACAAGTTCTAACATGGGTCATCTGGGGTCAAAAACTAGGCCACCAGTTCAAAACAATGTTTTAATGAGTGAACAGTGATTGTCATGTGAGCGATACAGGGCCATCTTGGCCCTCTTGTTTTAAGCATAGTTGGTCCATAAGTCACATGCCTCGCATTCCTGGTTCAATGTATAGGACGCACCCAATTTTGGTCCCGATTTTGAAAGTAAAATGGTGCGTCTTATACATAGGCGTTACAATGGTAATTTGTTAAGTGTCCGTTTAGCACTAGTAATGATTATGAATATGTGAAATTGTTTCAAATGTGAATATACAAGTTATACAGATAGCATATAACATGGTGGTGGGATGACTATAAAGCATAAAGTCACAAGGTAATAGGTCATTCTGGTTACTCATAAAATATGCAAATATATTCTCAAAACAATTTCATTTAGAAACATATTAGAATCTTTTTTTATGAATCTTTCCTGTGACATCACAGTAACCTTTATTATGATGGTTATTAAGGGATGTTGATTCAACAAGTTGACAATTGCTGTTGTAAGGAGATGGCTGTAGTTGAGAGAGTGGAAATAGAGCAAAACGTCAATTTGGGTTGCTTAAGTATATTAGCTGTAACAGGGAGGTGACTGTTGTTCGGAGGTGACTGTTCATGGAGGTTACACTGTGTGCCATAAATAACTAAAACAGAAGCCAAAATAAATATACTTGAATATCCGTTTTGTGAATTAATTTTAAAGTATTTTAAACTTTTAATCACCATCTTGATGTTTTAGATAACAGATTTTTATCATTGTAGATATGACAAAATGGTAGATGATCTTAAGAGTAAGACTGCTGAAAGTAAAAGGGTGATAATCAATTTGGAAAAGGTCCTCGAAAAGACAAACACTGACAACAAAAATCTTCAAGATGAGGGAAAAGCTTTTGAGGAACAACAGAAACGATTAAGAAATGCTTTAAAGAAAGAATGGGAAGAAAAGTATGAAACTGACATGCGACACAAAAATTAACAAATAAAAGAGGTTGTTGCTGATAGGGATGAACTTAGAAACAGGTAACTTGAAACTAGTAGATCTTGTGGTGTAAAATAGAAAATTCGTAGTTAGGTTAACTCATCCTCTACACTCACCTTTTCACTGGGAAGTATACTTGTCCTAGAATCAGATTTAACATTACAAAAACTTGGCCCAGATATTTATACCTCAAGATATGAAATATAATTATGGGGTTATATTGAAATCACGCTTGATGGTCGGTCGGTCTGTGCGTCTGTAGACATAATTTGACCGGACAACTCTCAGCAACTACTGACAGGAATTTAATGAAACTTCACAGAAGTGATAATAGTAAGCCTAGTTGTGCATGAAATAACCAGGTTTTGTTCGGAATAACTTTCACTGAGTTATAGCCCTTTGTTTTTTATACAGTAAGCAAATTTTTTTAGTACTATTTCTTAGCAACTTTACTTACAGGAATTCAATGAAACTTCACAGAAGTGATAATAGTGAGCCTAGTTGCATGCAATAAGCAGGCTTTGTTTTGATTCATTTTCACTGAGTTATGGCCCTTTATTTTTTATACGGTATATACATAATATCTCAGCAACTACTAACAGGAAGTAAAAGAAATTTCACAAAAGTGATAAGTAGTAAGCCTAGTTCGCAACAGGTTTCGTACACATTTATTTTTACATGTCACAATGTGTCAGGGTGAGATTTTAGGATCAGTCTCCGTCCGGCGTCGTGCGTCGTCAAACTTTACCTTGTGAACTAGGGGCCACCTTTTTGGCTCAATTTTAGCAAAACTGGGTCAGAAGGTTAATATTGACAAAATCTCGGACGAGTTCGATATTGGGCCATTTTGGGTGAAAAACTAGGTCACCAGGGCCAAATAAGGGAAAATCTTGTGAACACTTTAGAAATCACTGTTTTGATTGCATCTTCATGGAACTTTGTCAGAATGTTTATTTTAATAATATGTAGGTCATGTGTGATAATGGGTTATTTCCGGTGAAAAACTAGGTCACTAGGGCAAATCGCTTGAAAACCTTGTGAACACTCTAGAAGTTATTGTTTTGATTGTATGATCATGAAACCTTGTCAGAATGTTTGTCTTCATAATATCTTGGAAGAGTTCGAACATGGGTGATCTGGGCTAAAAAACTAGGTCGCAAGGTCACATCTTATGAAAAACCATGTTAGCACTGTAGATTTCACAGTTATAATTTGATCTTCACCAAACTTTGTCAAATTGTTTGTTTTAATGATATATACGTTAAGTACAAATATGGGTCATCTGGGGTCAATAACTAGGTCATCAGGTCAAATCTGAGGTACACTCTGTTAACACTGTAGATGTCACAGTTTTGATTGGATCTTCAGCAAACCTTGTCAAAATGTTTGCCTCAATGATATTTGGGTCAAGCTTGAATATGGGTCAGCCATGGTCAAAAACTGACTCACCAGGTCAAATCTTAGGTAAAAATCTTGTTAAAGCTCCTAATTGCATGGTTTTAATTTAATTTAGTTGTCTGATTGTTCGTCTCAATGATATTAAGGATAAGTTCAAATATGGTTCATCTAGGGTCAAAAACTAGGTCACGAGGTCAAATCTTAGGAAAACCTTATTAATACTGTAGATGCCAAATTTTGATTGTATCTTCACCAAACCTTGTCAGAATATTTGTCAGACAAATTCGAACATAGGTCATCTGGGGACAAAAACTAGGTCACAAGGTCAAATCTTAGGAAAACCTTGTCTATGCTGTAGTTTTCATGGTTTTGATTGGATCTTCACCAAATGTTGTTAGAATGTTTTTTTATATGTAGAACATGTTCTAACATGGGTCATCTGGGGTCAAAAACTAGGTCACCGGTTCAAAACAAAGTTTTAATGAGTGAACAGTGATTGTCACGTGAGCGATATAGAGCCATCTTGGCCCTCTTGTTATATGATGTATATTAAGAATTGTTTAGACTTTTTCTCAGCAACTATTTGCAGGTATTCAAAAGAAAATATGAAAAAGTGACTGTTTTATTTCCCGTTATAAAATGTAACAATGAGTGTGTCAAAGCGGCATTTGATGGTATTCATCACTTTCAGTGATAGCCTAGTTTTTCTTGTACTTGAGCATTAAAGGGACTTCACTGCCCACCTTAATGTTGATGTTAATACTGATTGAATTTGACAATGAGCTTCAATGTAGATGCAAATATATTAGGGTCACAGATCTGTTGAAAATTCTTGCTTTTTGTATCATTGAGTTTTATAGTATGATGTATCTAACTCTTTATGTCTGAATTATGTATAGATTCAGTAAGTTGGCTGGAGCTAAGCTGACAGATCAGAACCCTGATATCGCCTACCTGAGTGACCCTCACAGAGCCATGAAAATATCAGAGAAGTTTGGTCAACTGTACGACGACCAATGGATTGATGCTTTTGAATATCTCAAACACAAGAAGAAAATGTCCGTCAAAGATGCAGTGACGTTACTACTGGAAGTATTACAAGTATGATGAAGCATAATTATGTAACTGGATATGATTTCCTTCTTGACATGTCATTGCTGTAACAAGTTTAATAATTTAGTATTCATCCACTCAAAAGTTACATTCAAAAAGGTAATCCGCACAAACGTTTCATTAATATAAACGATAAATAGTGCGCATCACTAATATGCATTGTAGTTGCTCAAAAGACATCAATAGAGCGGGGACACCAGCATAATATATCTTTATTAGAAACAACTCAACATAAATGAACTATTATCATAAACAACCCGTTTGACTGAATTCAAGGCGTTTTGATATTTAGACTTTCAACTCTGGACCCCTAGCATTGTAGGCAGACACTCAACTACATTGCTAAACATTTAACCCTAATGCTCTATTATTACATGTAATTACATGAAAGATATAAGAGTCAAATGTTCTTTAACAGTGGCCATGAAGTAGAGGTATGAGTTATTATTAGCTTTAACAGAATTGGAAGCATAACAAGTGGACCTCTACTAAATGTCTTCATTATTCTGGACTGCAAGCTTACCAGCCCTTCCACTAGGAGCCGATGTAGCATTAAATTTTGACCCCATGGAAAATACCAGGGGTAATTCTTCAACGGATAATTGATCAATTTTCAGTGTTAAAAATTGACCCTTACCATTCAATAATGACCCCATTACGTTCGAAAATTTGAACCTTATTAAAAATTATCAATCTTTGAACGTTATATTTTAATGTTAAACCGACCGCAACAGTATATAATCATGTGATGTCTGTCATTGTGCTCATGGTTTCTATTTATAAACTTAACAGGTAATTTGTGTTTTATATTTACGCAATTTGTTCTGATTTTTAGCTCACATGTCACAAAGTGATAGGATGAGCTTTTGTGATCAGTCTTCGTCCGGCCTCCGGCGCGTGCGTCGTCAAACTTTTTCCTTGTGAACACATTAGGGGCCACATTTTGGCTCAATTTTTGCAAAACTGGATCAGAATGTTAATATTGACAAAATCTCGGACGAGTTTGATTTTGGGCAATTTTGGGTCAAAAACTAGGTCACCAGGGCCAAATAAGGGATAACCTTGTGAACACTCTAGAAATCACTGTTTTGATTGGATCTTCTTGAAACTTTGCCAGAATGTTTATTTTAATGATATGTAGATCAAGTTTGATAATAGGTCATTCCCGGTCAAAAACTAGGTCACAAGGGCAAATTGCTGGAAAACCTTGTGAACTAGAAGTCACTGTTTTGATTGGATCTTCACCAAACCTTGTCAGAATGTTTGTCTTATTTTTATGTAGGACAAGTTCTGACATGGGTCATCTGGGGTAAAAAAACTAGGACACATGTTCAAAACAATGTTTTAATGAGTACACAATGATTGTCATGTGAGCAATATAGGGCAATCTTGGCCCTCTTGTTCTTAAAGAGGTTCTTTCACGGTTTATTCCTAAGATCAGACACCAAAAATTTTGTTATTATGTTTTAAATGCTGACAAATTACATAAAATATTGTTAACACGCCATCCAAGGCTGAAACAATAGTTCTTTTGTATATACACTGTACATATATATAAGTATACATTGCATACTTTTGTTTTGATAAAAGTTGCAAGGAGATATATTGCAGGATTCTGTTGATTTTGAAAGCATTGGAAATATTTTGGCAATTTGAACTGTAAAACTAACAAGTATAATAATTAAAGGTTTTACGTTGGAATATTTGAGTAGAAAGAACTTTTAAAAAAGTGATTGTATACGTTATTTTGAATTCGAAGTATATGGATTTCACTTGGAGAACCGAAAATTTCCCATTTTAAAACACTTGTTAGCTCACCAGAGCACGAATGTGCTCAGGGTGAGCTTTTGTGATCGCCTTGCGTCCATCGTGCGTCGTGCTTCGTAACGATTACGTGGCGTCCATGTTTACTTAAAACAACATCTCCTCCTACACCGCTATGCCGATTGCAACCAAACTTGGCTGGAATGATCCTTGGGTGTTCCCCTTTCAAAGTTGTTCAAAAAATTAAATTTCATTAAAAATTCTGGTTGCTATGGCAACAAATAGAAAAAACTTAAAAAATCTTCTTGTCTGAAACCACAGGACCTAGAGCTGAGATATTTGGTATGTAGCATTGTCTAATGGAACTCTACAAAGATTGTTCAAATTATTCCCCTAGGGTCAAAATTGGCTCCGCCCCGGGGGTAACTTGATTTTACATAGACTTATATAGGAAATTTAAAAAATCTTCTGGTCAAAAACTACAATGCCTAGAGCTTAGATATTTTGTATGTGGCATTGTCTAGTGGACCTCTACCAAGTTTGTTCAAATTATGGCCCCGGGGTCAAAATTGGCCCTGCCCTGGGGTTTATTCTATTTTATATAGGAAAATTTAAAAAATCTTCTTCTCCGAAACCACAATGCCTAGAGCTTTGATATTTGGTGTGTAGCATAGTTTAGTGGACCTCTACCAAGTTTGTTCAAATTATTGCCCTTGGGTCAAAATTGGCCCCGCCCCGGGGGTCGCTTGATTTATATTGACTTATATAGGAAAATTTAAAAAATCTTCTTCTCCGAAACCGCAAGGCCTAGAGCTTAGATATTTTGTATGTGGCATTGTCTAGTGGACCTCTACCAAGTTTGTTCAAATTATGGCCCGGGGTCAAAATTGGCCCTGCCCTGGGGTTTATTCTATTTTATACAGGAAAATTTTAAAAATCTTCTTCTCCGAAACCACAAGGCCTAGAGCTAAGATATTTGGCATATAGCATTGTCCAGTGGACCTCTACCATGTTTGTTCAAATTATTGCCCTAGGGTCTAAATTGGCCCCGCCCCGGGGGTCACTTGATTTATATAGATTATATAGGAAATTAAAAAAATCTTCTCCGAAACCGCAAGGCCTTGAGCTTAGATATTTTGAATGTGGCATTGTCTAGTGGACCTCTACCAAGTTTGTTCAAATTATGGCCCCGGGGTCAAAATAAGCCGTGCCCTGGGGTTTATTCTATTTTATATAGGAAAATTTTAAAAATCTTCTTCTCCGAAACCACAAGTCCTAGAGCTAAGATATTTGGTATGTAGCATTGTCTAGTGGACCTCTACCAAGTGTATTAAATTATTGCCCTAGGGTCAAAATTGGCCCCGCCCCGGGGGTCACTTGATTTATATAGACTTATATAGGAAAATTAAAAAAATATTCTTCTCCGAAACCGCAAGGCCTAGAGCTTAGATATTTTGTATGTGGCATTGTGTAGTGGACCTCTACCAAGTTTGTTCAAATTATGGCCCCGGGGTCAAAATTGGCCCTGCCCTGGGGTTTATTCTATTTTATATAGGAAAATTTTAAAAATCTTCTTCTCCGAAACCACAAGGCCTAGAGCTAAGATATTTAGCATATAGCATTGTCCAGTGGACCTCTACCATGTTTGTTCAAATTATTGCCCTAGGGTCAAAATTGGCCGGGCCCCGGGGGTCACTTGATTTATATAGATTATATAGGAAATTAAAAAAATCTTCTCCGAAACCGCAAGGCCTTGAGCTTAGATATTTTGAATGTGGCATTGTCTAGTGGACCTCTACCAAGTTTGTTCAAATTATGGCCCCGGGGTCAAAATAAGCCGTGCCCTGGGGTTTATTCTATTTTATACAGGAAAATTTAAAAAATCTTCTTCTCCGAAACCACAATGCCTAGAGCTTTGATATTTGGTTTGTAGCATTGTCTAGTGGACCTCTACCAAGTTTGTTTAAATTATTGCCCTAGGGTCAAAATTGGCCCCGCCCCGGGGGTCACTTGATTTATATAGACTTATAGGAAATTTAAAAAATCTCCGAAACCACAAGGCCTAGAGCTAAGATATTTGGTATGTAGCATTATCTAGTGGACCTCTACCGAGTTTGTTCAAATTATTGCCCTAGGGTCAAAATTGGCCCTGCCCTGGGGTTTATTCTATTTTATATAGGAAAATTTTAAAAATCTCCTTCTCCGAAACCACATGTCCTAGAGCTAAGATATTTGGTATGTAGCATTGTCTAGTGGACCTCTACCAAGTGTGTTTAAATTATTGCCCTAGGGTCAAAATTGTCCCCGCCCCGGGGGTCACTTGATTTATATAGACTTATATAGGAAAATTAAAAAAATATTCTTCTCCGAAACCGCAAGGCCTAGAGCTTAGATATTTTGTATGTGGCATTGTGTAGTGGACCTCTACCAAGTTTGTTCAAATTATGGCCCGGGGTCAAAATTAGCCCTGCCCTGGGGTTTATTCTATTTTATATAGGAAAATTTTAAAAAATCTTCTTCTCCGAAACCACAAGGCCTAGAGCTAAGATATTTGGTATCTAGCTTTGTCTAATGGACCTCTTTTAAATCTGTTCATATAATGGCCATGGGATAAAAAAGGCCCAGATGGGTCACTTGATCTTACTTAGACTTGTATAGAAAACTTCAACAATGTTAATCTCCAAATGACCTTTTCTCCTGGTGAGCATTTATAGGGCCATCATGGCCCTCTTGTTATCATTATTGAATAGGTATTTCCTAACTAGTGTGCGCACCCTAGATAGAACTATTTTAAGACCCCTGCCAAAAATTAAACCTCGCTTTCAAAACTAGGTAAATGCACGAAAACTACATGTTATGGTGGTATTGAATAAACATATACAAGGCAAATATATTTTAATACTTAAGGTGGGTCGCGGGTTTCCTTCCGAAAAGTGTTCAATTTCTAGAAGTCAACGCACAAGAAAATCTTTTTGCAGGAACATCCTTCAAAGTATTGACTAAAGCAAAAATGATGTATTCAAATGGTATTTCCATTGAAACCGCTAAAATAAACGGCCACCTAGTGGAGCGATATGTTGTATATGTTTTGTTCGCGTTATTTCTTGTACTGCTCCGATAATTTTGCATGTTAAGTTATGAAATTTACTGTGCACAATGCTGAATAATTTACAAATCCGAAAAAGTTAATACAGCTTCATTGTGCCGTCATTAAATCTTAAGAGGTTTTGATCAAACTCTGTAGTGGTAAGGAAACCCGTGACCCATTTTAACTAAAACCTCGTATTGATATAGAAGATTAATTAAAACACGTTTTTCTTACTGTGCACGGCCTGTCTGACATGTTTCGTTGTTTACATAATTAGAAGTACATGTCAAAATAGTAAGTACACATTTCTAAAAATAGACCGAGGATACCCTTTCGGTTTCAATACAACAACGATTAATAAAGGTTTCCTTCTATAATTAATAGCAATCTTTGCCGAAATATTTCAGCATGTGCTAGATATTGTCCAAATCAACTTTTCCGTCAGTTCTTTTCTTCACATGCATAATTTGAGAAAGGAAAGCAACTGACCCCCTTTAAAGGGACATAACCTACAACTGACAAACATTCTGTGAAAGTGTAAAAATGTGCTAGATGTATATGTAAAACAATATATAATGGATAGTTGCAGGAAGAACATGGGTAAAAAATGACTAGTTTAGGTACTAGCCGCAAAAAAAGCTATGAATAATAAATCACTTCCACCCAAACATTTCCATGACTAAATGTATGTGTCACAAATACATATTTTTTATGATTTAATCTTTAATTGGATGAATTTTTGGCTGAAACTTTCTTTCTTTACAAGCTTCTAATTTATCATCAATTTGCCTTAATTCTATATGCCCCTTTAAGTATTTATCTGCACTAAAGTTTTCATTCATAAACTGTTAAGGTAACAAAATTTACTGCATTTTGAAAATTGTTTCATTCAGTAAAGTAGTTATGGAACACTATAATGTCTCTGAGAATAGTGAGATTACATAATGACACAATGTCAGAAGTTCAGTATACCATTTAACAGTTTGCATAGTAATAGTATACAGATCAAAGCGCTGAAGGCACTGAATTTGTTTTGGTTTTCAAAATGTGCAGTAGCTTGTAATTTGTCACTGTATGTCATGACTTTTAGCATTAGGACTTGAAGTATTTCTTGTAGGTAATAGGTGTAGCTGTTCCTTGGTAATTGTTGTTAAATGGCCTAAAGATGTAGATTGTGTCAAAACTATATATACTTGACCTTCAAATTCTAATTCATAATGATGATAACACAGACCTTTAATTTTTTAAGGATGGTTTTGTCTACTACATTTAAACTTCGCTCATGACAGTACTCTCAATGCTTTGATTTAATAAAAGCATCTAAAATAACTCACTTAAATTTAAAGAAGTTTGAAATAAAATGCAGAAACAATTAGTACATTTGTATGGTATCACAAATGAACAACAGCAAAAAGGCACTTTGAGCAACCTATGGTGTATAGACTAGCTATGTCAACCAGTGCTTTACGAAAGCTACTGTCCTGCAGTACGCTCTAATACTCTTATTCATACAGTCGATCTCTGTTGTTAATCTAATGTTATAGTTATCATTAAAATCTGACCCCTGGATAGATAAAAGAATAACACTAGTCAATATTTTATGACTTTGTTGATCAAACTATAATGTTGAAAACCTATCAGAGTTGATTTTTTATTGTTGAGAAATGGCCATTGGTGTCAAGATTTTATGCTACACTGGCAACATTAAATTTTCACATATGGACCAGGGACATTTGTAGTGTTCTTATAGTGCTCCTGCATGAACCAATGAATGAATCATCAGCCATATTTGGTCTTCCTAATACTTGATTCATCACCAACATTGAGGGGCAATCATGACCCTATTGCTACTAGAAATGTTTTTTAACATATCATTTTTGATACTTGTTTAATTAGGAATGTGAAAAGTTCTGTACTGACATGAGGGAAATGCAAATGGATAGTCTGAGAAATGTTTTACTCCACCCAGCTCAAGATGCGTCTGGATTTGGAGCTGAGCCTAGGAAACATGTTGGGGTATGTCCTCAACCAGTTTGATTCTGGATTATATGGGTGCTAGTATTGAATCAGTTCCAAACATAAACATCACTACATATTATATCTTCAGAGATCAATATTTTTCTTTTTTCAAAAAGAGGAACAATTCCTACATATCTTTCAACATATGTTGTAAAATAAACTGATGTATCTACCCATCTAGTGTAATTATCAAAGAAACAAGAATTATTAAAGGGGCATGCCCTGGAACTGAAGCGTCTCAAATAACGATCAAATTGGTATTATTTTAATGCCTAAATCAATTAATGAAAACCCTAAAAAATATTTACAAAACATCCCGCTAGTTTACTCAAAATACACATTTCAAGATTTACAAAACCTGCCGATTTCGGCCTCAGAACTTTTTCGTCATTTTCACAACTCGACCCTTTCGGTCTCTGTCAAAACCGAAAATATCGCGGAAAAAATGTCAACAAACTGAAATGGTAAGTATTTCTCATGTTATGTTCACTTGAAAGGCAGCGCACATGCTCAGTTAAACTCCCAGATGTATCGGAAATATCGTTGTCGTCAATAAAAGGCTGTAAGCCTTTTATTCAAACCGACATATAAATACCGACGCGCACGTTATAGGGTCATTTTTTAGTGGACATTCTTCTTTGACTTTTCGGTAATAATTGGTTTTACAAGTGACAAACGCAATTTTGGTGTACGAAAAAAAGACACAGCAGTTCCTGGGCATGTCCCTTTAAGCCATTGTTAGCAACATTTAGCAGATAATATTACTAAAAAGGTTTAGTACCATGTATATAATAATACCTTAATTATGGAAGATTTAAATAGCTTTCCTATCCAGTAGATCCATTTTCACATAATACTTTGAAATAGAAATTGTGGACAAAAAGTGAATTAAGAGAATAAAGAATGAAAGATAGTCATGATTTCCAATTTGTATTAAACACCTGCTTATGTTGCTACAATGTAGCTGAATATGTTCATTTGTGCTACTACAATGTAATTGTAATGATAACATGAAGCTGACTATTGTCAGTATCTGACATTATCATCATATGAAATATGAACAATTATGATTTTCTTTTTGTGTTATAATAATATGAATCAAATTTTAGGGATTTAGGGAGCATATAAGAATAAAGTCTGAGGACAAAAAGGCTATTAAAGAATTACGAAGACGAATAGGAGTGAATGAAGGTGTTCTTGAAGAAATGAAACAGGTATGCATTTTTTTTAACTTGCTGAGCTGAAAAAGTATGTGTTGACCATTCTGTCCATTCAAGCAAATTTGCATGCATCACATTTTGCAATACAAGTAATGCAGACTGGTATATCAACACGTTATGATGGCCACTTAAGTTTCTTTGTCTTGATATCCACAAATATGATAAATTATTATACATGTATATTATACGATATTCACCAAACTTTTACATACATGTACATAATGTGTCTAGACATCTTAGGTGTGACTATGTCCTTTGGACAGCATCTGGACCACTCTGTTACATGTGTGTCCTCTGGGACTCTAGCATTCAAATCCCTCTACAGCTACCGGTAGTTTATAAACATCATAGATATATTGACATTGTGTTACTTTTTTTTTATTTGTATTTACATTTACTTATTTCAGTTTTTGTGTATTCATTCTTTTGTTTTTGAAGGTATTTGTAACACAGTCGAAATCATGGGCAGATAAGAAATTACTTGAAGGATGTACATCTTACCTCCTGAAATGTGCAGAAGTTTGTTGGTTGATGGTGTTACATGATCCTCCATTATATATGAAGTTTGATGCTCAGCACGGAGAGACATTGGATTTAACTCTGTACTCGGTATATTCATCATCTGGTAAAAAGATTGATTTTCTTGTCTGGCCGCCATTGTTCAATGAAAAAGGAGGAGTACTCATGTCTAAGGGCACAGCTGAACCAACCAAGACAGTAAAAAAGACATGAAATCTACTACTGCTTATGCGTGTACATTGACTATTGTAACAAATAACAGCTACATAGAAAGATGACTTTCTGTGATAGTGTTTTGCTTTATAATTTTATGTCTTATGTCTAAGTTTAACTATTTTGTACCTTATGGTGCATGGACTCATTGTTTTCAAGGACTTATATACTTACATGGATTTGCAACTTCCGTATTAACAGTTAGAAATAATCAAATCCCGCGGTAGTGACACATGAATCAACAGGATTTCATGCTCCTATTTACAATAGCGAAAATACGAAAATATCCGTGATGATATGTTTACAACAGCGAAAATATCCGTGATATTCCGAATGTTAAATCCCGGAGACGAAAGGATAATAACAAATGTCCGCCATCATGGAATTTAAAATGCTCGACTGATGCCTTTTTCAGTGCACATAATTATATTACAGTTGTGGATTTTAAGTGTATCTTAATATCCTTATAAAATTTGTTGCATCCCAACCAATTTCCTATGCCCAAATTGCCAGAGCTTTTAGTATACTGTGGAATCATTAATTTCTGTTGGGGATTTAATTTCGTGGATTTTACGTGGTTAGGCTCATCCACGAAATCAAATCCCCATGAATCTAAATGCTGAGATAAGGCATTTCTTTTCAAAAATCAAAATCCACGAATATATGTCACAATGAAATATCCATTTTAGTTAAAAAAAACATGAAAATTGAGCCAAACAAAAATAAATGAAAATACAGTATTTAAGTTCATAAATACAGCTGCATTGTGGGATTGTCTCTCGATATCGTTTGAGCTATTTTTAGCAGTTTCAAATCCATGTATGTATAAAAATCTTGTTGTTTTGATTATTAAATTAATTATGTTGATTATTTTAACAGATGATTTAAAAAAAATACAAATTATTCCCTGACCTTGTGGAGTTACTTCTCAAGTTATTATGGGAGTAGAGTATGTTATGATTCACTACATATAATATATGGTACTAGATAATGTGATTATAATGTTCCAGTATATACAATGTTTGTGTGCGAGTCTTAATGTTTGTAAAATTGTTTTAATTTTTTGTTTATTTGATTTAAGTAAATGGTTTAGTACTGGTTAGAGTACTGGTTAGAGTACAGTTCAGGAAAACTTGTTATCTGAACCGGTCACTGTATATAACTGAAACATCTTTAGGAACGGCGTTAAACTGATCGACTGAAACAAAAATGAATTTGAGTAAATGCAAATTGTGGATTTATGTTAGAGTGAAAAATATCCTGGAATTGTAAATTTCATTGAACTATTTCTCTCTGTATTGATTTACAAACAGTTTTGTGTGAATTATATTTTATGTATTTATTGCTTTTTAGCTCACCTGATTTCATCAGGTTAGCTTTTAGGATCGATGAATGTCCGGCGTCGGTCGTCCATCGTCCGTCCAAAATTAGTTTGTTTACACTCTAGCATCCACAGCTCTTAATCAAACTTACTCACAATGTATATGGCCACAATGTCTCGGCTAGGTTCGATTATGGGCAAAATCGGTTTTCACCGATCCTAATCATATTTAGAATGAATGTGTATGACCTTACGGTCTTGGGCAAGTTCAGTTATGGGTGGAATCGGACCACAACTTCAAGAGTTATGGGCCCTTGGATTAGAAAATTTGCTACGTTTTAGCTTGTTTAACAGTATTATACCTTCATTGTTGGTTTTGATCTCAAAATCTACGTAAAAATGGGTTATACGAGATGGAAACAGTATTATCTGGTCATTAATTATAGTGTCTTTGTTCTCAGGTGAGTGATAAAGGGCCATCTGGACCCTCTTGTTTAACATCATACATGTAATTTACTATCATGTACTCATATTATTATATATCATTTATGTGTGTCTGACTTGAACAATCAGAATTGGATTTGAACTTAATAATAAAGATTGACACGGATAACATCCTTCTACCTTCCTTGTTTGAGATTTAATCATGCCTGCTTTCTTACATACTGGTATATGTAGTTTGATTTCAGTGACAGTAAGTAACCCTAGTAACTGTAGTATGACTCATGGTGAGACTTTATACAGTCATCACGGACAGAAGTAATGGACCTATGATGGTAAAATTGTAATAAATTCTACATAAAACACCATCATTTAACCCAACCATAAAAGAAAAAAAATTGTAACAAATATACTCGTAATTATTATTCAACCAATATAATTATTATTCAACCAATATAATTATTATATACCTATTAGCCTCATTATTAGGTATTATTATACCTCACGTGACTTATTTACTCTATAGTCTTATGTGACGTCAGAGGGTGACAATCCGTAATGTTACCCTCTGACATTACATTTCGGCCCGCTTGCCATAACGAAACTGCCCTCACGCGCTCACGCGATTTTACCGGGTGTCGAATTTTAATCCATCTCTGTCGTATCGAATACTAACCTTGTCTAGACACTTTAGGCACTTTAGTAGAATATACTTGTAGTTTGACATCCGGTTTTGCAGTAGACATTTTGACAGCAAAAGTAACTATGGTGTCAGAAAGAAGCTTCGTTTCAATTTCTATTTATATATTATATATTTGTTAACATGTTTGTTGAATTACGTGTCTTTCTTAATTGTTTTTTTTTTGTTCGGTATAATAAAATAAATATCACATCCCACATAGGGTGATAGAACGTAATGTTCACCCTTGACAAAGTAATGTCAACCTCGGCTAACGCCTCGGTCGACATTACTTGTCTCGGGTGAACATTACATTCTATCACCCTATGTGGGATGTGATATTTATATAATAATGGGTTAAGTTATGGTGTTTTATGTAGAATTTATTACAATTTTACCATCAAAGGCCTGTTACTGTTCATGTACAAAAATTGGATAAATGTAACCACAGGAGTAAATTGAGTTTAATGTTAAAGTTTGGTTTAAAGTTCAATAAAGTGATTGTACAAAACTACTTTAGCCAGGAATTATTTCTGTTTAAGGTTAACTAAATTGTCTGATATCATTACAAAGACATTGTTTACTGTTAACTTGTCTGAATGGTTGACTAAAGCTAGTGCAACAAGGGCAGCCATCTTGATTCTGGTCAATTTTTGATTGACTTATAACCTAACCTCAACACAGCGGTTAAATTTAACTTTTGTTTATATCAGAGGGCGCAGATCTGTCATTAGAATCATAGATGACTTACTTGCACATACAATGTAGGTATGGCATATTTGAGAGTACAGTGTAACCTCTTCAAAGCATATCACGGATATTCACCCTATGGGAGAAGCAAAATTATGTTGTTGTTGAGAGGTTGTTATAATTAAATTGTGCATTGGGAAATAATCATGTTGTTGACTTGTTGAAGGTAGATTGTTGCTTAAAAGAGGACCGCCCTGAAGAGGTTGCACTGTATTATTGCTGAGTGAAATAACTGTTGATCGACATTTAATATATCCAAGTAATTAGTATTTCTGGTAATTGTTGAAAGTGATGTTAACTTCTTCCAAGCCTAACCCATTATCCCCATAGAAATATTTTATTTTAAAGAGAAAATATATCAAAATATCAATATAACAGATGCTTTATTACATGACTTGTGCCATGGCTCATCATTTACATGTGCAAATACATGTATATACATAATTAACATGCAACAAGGGAGTAAACATACATAAGTTTGTAACATGACAGAGGTAAGAAGAAAATAAAGAGATATACAAAATGTACAATGTGCATGTCACGTGGATGTTTATTAGGTGATTTATTCTTACAGTGTTGTCACTAGATGGCTTTTTAGTACCAATAGATAAATAATCGATTTCACACACTGAACCTGTCAACAAAGGCCACCGTTAATTGTGAATGACATGATGTGGCCTTTACTGACAGGTGACCTGTATGTTGCTTTGTTTAATTATGCAATCTATCAAATAAAGAACTTGAATTAAAAAATGTTTGTAGACTTTTAGTTTATGATATCATTTGCTTGCTGTTTACTACTGTGACTTGACCAATGATTCACACAGACTTTGGAATAATGTTAGCCTAAAATTGTCACTATTGCTATCATGCTTGAATTTAATCTCTCTAAAAGGTCTTCAAGTACAAATATTCCTGGAGCTTCTGATCCGTCAGCCGCCTGAACTTCTGCAGACCTTGTCTGTTAATGTGGGGAGGATGAGAAACAGTTATAGCCCCTTTATTTATTATCATATCTGAAATTATTGGGAGGGGGAGGCTTTGCCCCTAGCCCCCAGTTCTTACGTGTATTGCCTTGTGCTAAATATATACATATTTGTTTTATCATTGCACATATAGATAAGGTCGTTAGGCAACTTTGACAGTGAGGACGTACTCCTAGAGCATCAATAAACCATTGCTAGACCAAAAAATCACTCGATTAGGTAGGTCCTTTGTATGCAGAGATATGTACTTGTTAAACTCTTGACTGTGTTAGAGGAACTGTATGCACCTTGCTGGTCCTGTTGATAATGCATTTTTCACGCATGCATATACCGTTAAAAACTCGATGGTCCGAGTATTTGCCCATTTTCTTATCAGTCATATATCTCTTCAGCACGTAGTAGATTACATACATGTACTAGGTTGAATTTTATAATTTCAAAATAGCAGTGTCCTCTAGTCGTCGTCTTGTTTCCTGTACTGTTGCTGATTGAGTTTTGTTTTTTGGTTCAGGATAAAAAAGATTTATTGGTAAACGATTAATAATAATTATTCTTCTCAATTGTGTGCCTAGCTCTTATGTAATGGTTTGTTCATCCGTGATGATCATTTAATGTTAAAAATTATAGAACGAATATTTAATTCAGTGATCTGATCAACAACTTAATTACTACTGTGACTCTCATGCATATACTGTAATATAGCTGTCATGTAATGTACATTAGCTTGAAAATAATGTACGTATTTCATCTTCAGTCTTCGTCTGTAGACTTATAATAGGTCCAATATTGCTTAATTGTGTTTGTCAGGGACATGATGTTACAATATGTCACAATAAGCACGTGTACATGATATATACATGCACGTGCCTACCAACAATATACATTGTTAGTCAAAATAACATGAAAGTATTTATTTAACAAGGACTTATATATACGGAATACGCGTACGTACGTAATAGTTTAATAATAATTTAGGCTACTTAATTTCGACTGGGAAAGAAATCTTCAAAGAAAAAATGAATGAAGGAAAAAACTGAGTTCAATTTTTAACCGCATATTTGCCCGTTACGGAATGCTTTACAACATACTTTGAATCTAATTGAGGTAATTTTAAGTAAAATCAAAGTTTCAAATATACATATTTGCACTATAATTATATTCCATAAAGAAATAATAACATCCACTTAAATTGATGTCAAGGTCAATTCGAGGTAAGGCAATCATATAGTCATAGGCAACAACTGAATAAGGCGTTTCACGGCTCCTGATTACACCTGTCTCTATCTATATCCTTAATTATGATACTGCCCAACATCTCTCACGAGTAAATTACGGGCATGCAGGGCTTACTCGTTCTAAATACCTGCATGGGAAGGTAGCTCGGTCGGGCATATTTTTGGGCTCTTGAAAGTGTGAGGAGAACTGAAAAAAGTGATTTAGAGGGTTTTTCTCTTCCTCCGGCATAAATGTTTATCATATGAGGATCGCGGGAGAAATAAGGATAAGCTGGGTAAACAGAATTAAACAACCATTTTTAGACGTAATAAAGTAGCAAAACTTTCCAGTGGTGAAAGTGCGGCCAGGCAAAATAGTAATTTCTAACGGTTAACCAAGAAAGATTTAAAACATAATAAGTCCGTTTATTATACAGAATTTGTAACGTTATAAGTATCAAAGTGTTCTAGTAGGCCTGCACGTGCTAGACGAAATGGTAAAATCAGATGTAATACCTATTGTATTAGAGTTGTATTATACGTCTCTGGTAAAATCTAGTTCACCTATTACAAGAAATGGCTCATTTATGTAACAACTAAGACAAATACATGTCAAGGTCAAATCTAGTTTTGGTGTTATTAGTGGTACCTAATAGTTCAAGGCAACAATTAACTATCATGCATAAGTATATATCATTACGGTAAATATTAATTCCGCTCTTACAGTACTTTGTACTACTGTCCAATCAGAAACGCGCATCGTTGAAGGTGTGTTCATCCGGTTATGCTGGTTTCCTCCGATGAAGAGAAAACTGTTGCTGAAGGTGGAACCTGTGAAGTTGACATTGTGAACACGAAAACATTTCAGGTTAGGAGCTTGATATCAAAATATTTGAATGACAACATCGACAGAGCGTGATTTGAACTTCAATTCTTATAACACATCTAAAATATATGCATTACTGACTTGTGTTTACTTTGTTTTTACTGTGATTTATTATTATTTACTATAGTAAACTAGTTATCGGATACCAATAATTCGGACGGTATTTTATTTAATTACACAGTGTTCAATAAAAAAACGCACCCATTTATTTTTTCATAACTTATGTGAAATCATCGGTTAATTTATATCTGTACTGGTAATTGAAAAAAGTAATTTTATTACAAAATGAGACAGCTATGAAAATATTGCCATGTTTAGGTTGGAGACGGTGATTTTAGCAGCACTTCATAATACAGTCAGTACCCCATTTACCGGTGTTATCCAAATAATGGTGCATCTTATAATATCTGTTATACACACTCATCATGTATAACTAACCATTGTCAAGGACTTATATACATCATTTTAGGTTAAGTATATATATGCATTAAAATTAGTTTTGTATTAAAAACTACATGAAATATTAATGATTCAATAAAAATACGTAGCTTTTCTCTAAAAAACTAGATTTCTTTCTCTGCCGTCTGCATTTTTGAATGCAGGTGCTCGTTTTTATGCCACTTTCGTTATAAAATAGTTCTGTGTTGAAATTATTGTTTGGAGCTAATAATATCAATGCTACATTATGAAGCCATGTGACCTTCAGAGGTTTGTACATTGTTACTTAGATCATTTGATGAAAGAAACATGATGGCCGACTGCATTGTATTTATTGATTGTGGGCACTAGATTGGTACAGATTTTGAATATTTGACTGTTGGCATTTGTAAAAGAGATGTGTACAAATAAAATACAATATTTGATTTTTTTTCTTTCTTCTCTTTCCGTTCTAAATTTAGCTACACCTTTATCTGGTATCACCTGTATAAATATTTCTTTCTTTAATATTTCAACATACTGCTATCAAGTGTATCAAAGCCAGGTTAAAATAGTTTGTTGTTATATGATTTATGTGGTTGTGGATTCTTATAGTACATTAATAAATAGTTCTATGGATAAATATTTGGTGATATTAAACATCATGTAAAGCATATGATAAAACTTTTAGCAATAAAAAAACCCATTTGATTTTGTTATGTTTGCTGCGATAAATTGTGTGCCGTGCTCAAAAGTTCTGCTGGAGCAGGGACGCAATTATAGATATGCAGTATATTGTTTGTTGTCTCCCTTTTTTGGCAAAGATTTGTCAAAACCTTTAAAGTTTATTATAGAAAAATTTACATTTTTATTGATGTGTATACATTTAGATTTTAAGCAGCACAGGAAGAAGATCAGAAAATGACTGTACCTTCAGACACATCACCTATGCCTGTCATTGAGACTGTGCCTTTAGGAAGTCATTTACCAAGTTCAGAACGAGTCTCGTATAAACGAAATCCCATAATTGATGGAATCATAGATTTTTCTGGTGGTACAACAGGTAAGATTAGTTTGCTGTTTCTGGCCAGCTTAGTTAATTTTATCAAGGCTTTTGGAGAAACTGTTGGTTCTTTTTATGATAATTACTCATATTTTGTTTGTTTGATTGCGTTTTATGCCCCTTTTCAACAGTCATGAATATGAGGTGCACAGTTCACCTAACCATCGTTCCTGGAAAGAACCAGTACTAGACTCCCATCCTCCATAAGCAACTGTCTACTATCTCACATGAAGAGACATTGTTGGACTCAAACCCACAACCCTCTTATCAGTGAGAGGTTACAGGGATTTGAAGTCAGCAACCTTAAACACTGGTCCATTATATTTTGTGGTTATATATACAATAATTATGTATTGCGTCACTTACCTATTTGTCCTAAATTTCATTTGTCATGACTTTGCATTTACAGACATTATACAATGTATGTTATTAATGATTCAGATATAAGTAAGTGCTGATAGATGACTGTATGTAGTATTCAGAACTTACCACCAAGTAAATATTATTTCATTTTAATAAAAGATACTACAGAACTCATTTCTTATGAATTATACATGTACCGGTATATTGCATGTATAGTCAAACCTGTGTTAGCAGCCATCTCCGAATAAAGGTCACCCTGTAAATAGAAGCCATTCTTTTAAAAACATTGAATATTCAGTACAGAATGAGCTCCAAGTAAAGGCCACCTGTCGATAAAGACCGCATTATGATTTTCCCAAGGGTGGCCTTTATTCGCAGGTTTGACTGTTCTATGATCCCAAACTTTGTAAAGTTATTGAAAAAATTGTTAAATATTTACAGGTGGTATTGCATCAGTGTATGTTGGACAATCACTTGACACAGTGAAAGTAAAAATGCAAACATTTCCTACACTGTATAAGAATGCTATGGATTGTTTTGTAAAGACATATAAACAAGATGGTATAGCAAGAGGACTGTATGCTGGCACAGTGCCAGCACTTGCTGCAAATATTGCTGAAAACTCTGTGTTATTTATGTTTTATGGCCTTTGTCAGAAAGGAATGGCATACCTGGTTAGTAAAGACAATACATTCCACTTGAATCCATTAGAAAATGCTCTGTCCGGTGGTTGTGCTGCATTTTTCTCATCATTTACTCTATGCCCAACTGAGCTTGTGAAATGTCGTCTGCAAGCTATGAGAGAGATGGCTTCTCTAGGGAAATTAGAAGGTGGAATGGAACGATTAAAAATGTAAGATGTTTATAACTTTATACATGCATGATTTGTTAAGAACATATCTGATACATGTGCAAAAAACTGGCAACTGTCAGATATGCCCTTTACAAATAGTAATCCATTTGGTATACATGAAATGTACTATCAGGTCAACCTAAGTGTATGTTGTTCTAACAATGACTTGCATTATATGCTTGTGTTATTTTAAGCCCACCTGAATGCAAAAAATGTTGTTAGCCCTATGTGCATCATCAGTGAATTGTATCTTTATGAAACATGGATTCTGGTCTTATCTGAATTTTGATAAACTTTACTTAAATAATTGGTCACAAGGTCAGGTCTAAGCAAAAACTTTATGATGCTCTATAAAGCTTTGTTTCTACAGTTTGATAAAAATTTGACCTCTTGTCAAGTTGTCATGCTATTGTTCTAATGATAATTATATGGCTTTTTATTCAGTTCTATGATTTACTGTGTAGGTTTTTCATGTCTGTAGAATTGGTATTTGTTGTTCATATTGTTTCCAGTTAAAACAAAACATCATTTCTTATATCATTCCAGCGGTCCTTTTGGATTGACAAAAGAAATTTTACAGCAGGAAGGAATCAGGGGTCTTTTTAAGGGCCTTACTGCAACATTTATGAGGGAGATACCTGGTTATGTATTCTTCTTTGGAGGGTATGAAATCTCAAGACATTTATTGACACCAGCTGGCAAAACTAAAGATGAAATAGGTTCTTATCTATTTATAATGCTATTCTTTTATAAAATTATAATGCTATTGTTTCATCAAATCATAGTACTATTGTTTTATTATTACAAAAAATGACATTTATTTTTTGTGGACTTTGCTAATATTTACTTTACTGGTATCCATAAAGACAACTATTCTTTGATCTCCTTTGCTTGTAATAAATCGATAGACACTATGGACTACAAGGCGAATTTTCCAGCTTTTACCAGATTTCAGTTTTTACCAGATTTTCCAGTTTTTACCAGATTTTTTGTTATACCAGATTTCCAGTTTTTACCAGACTTCCGGGTTTTTTTGCAGTGCACATGGATCATTAACAGACTGTTGTTGTCTTGTTCTCAGACCATTCTCACAAAATGTTTGTTTACTGTTATTTAAAAGTGCTAAATTTGAGGAGCTTATTCATCCAGGCCCATTTCTTCCCCTACTAGCTCAGTTTATCAGTTTTGCATACTTGCACTGGTACAACTGTAATGTTTTAATACATTCTGTTATTGTTTGGCCAGGTCCAGTAAAGACGATCATCTCAGGTGGTGTGGGTGGCGTAGCTTTATGGACATCCATTTTTCCTGCGGATGTTGTTAAGTCTCGGGTACAGGTAGCGAGTACATCTGGCACTGTAGAACCCACATTTAGAGCAGTAATCATGCAGATATTTAGAGAGGAAGGTAAGATATTGAATGAAAAAAACTTAGGGTACATGGTCAGGGGTTTTCTTTATTATATCTTTGTAGCTTGTAAAGGGTGCCTTCATGTCTGAATTTTTTTGAAATCATTCTATTTTCCCCAAAGTTCTAAATTGGTTTCAGGTGAGAATTTTTTTCCCAAGAGAGGCTTCTACTCAGCTATTTTATCCCCATATTAAGGGCTTGAGTACCTTCCCCAAAACATAAGAAAACCCCTGATTGTTATTTGCTCAGAATGAATTCAACAAAATCATGTTTATGATTTCATAACTTTGGTATTAAATTGTGTTTCAATAAAACTGGAGTTTCATACCCAGAATATTCTTAGGGCAACAATCTGGACTGAAATAATGCACATTTGTACAACTTTTATGTAACATAATTTTCACGATTAGTTTCAGTCTGTTAGTTCAGGTATCACAACATGACAATCAGAAATATTTCCGCAAATCATGGTTTACAGTATTCGCTGTCTGAACTCTTGTACAATAGATTTTTACTACTAGTTAGAATTGCATTTCATTAAATCTTTCGGATTTATATGAAATAACCAACAAAAATGCATTAGTTATAATTTTTAGAACTTTAATGTCAACATTTCTGTGTAGACGGCCTTTTTCTTATGAAATGTTTTGGTATGTCTTATGTCGAGGTATGTGATGGTACTAATGTTAGGATTCTATGATAATGATTGGTGGAAAATCAGAGTTTTGTCAGAATTAAATGTCAATAACTACAACTCTGAATGATGAATGCAAGAGCCAATTTACTATATGAGAAATACTTGCTTATATAATAATATTGATTTGTAGTGTTCTTCTTAACATCTCAGTGAGGTATGCTTATTTATTTCAAAGCAGCAGAGGTTTTCTTAATAACAAATCTTAACACATCCAATAATAATAATCATACATGCATGCAGTTAGTGCTGTAAGTTGGTTTAAGTATGAATTTTTATTTCAGGAATTCTTGCCTTATATAAAGGATTAGGACCAACGATATTACGGACATTTCCTGCCACCGGTGCTTTATTTCTAGCATACGAAACGACGAAGAAAACTCTGGGATATACAGCTGACAAATTTCTGTGATCTGAACATTTACATATCTGTCATATAATATTCTCAGATTATTGTACAGACTTATAAGGAATATTTTTAGCTCGGCTGTTTTAGAAGAAGTCTAGCTATTGAGATCACTGCAGCATCTGCGTCTGTGCAAAAACTTTAATTTAGCCTATAACTATAAGAGGTAGCTACACAGAGCTTCATAGGTTGATTGGTCTGACTGAGGCGGTGAACAGATGAGCGTTGGCACTGCTTGCGGTGTTCTTGTTATTCTCTGTTTTTTTCTAGTCTCAATATTTTCTAAATACCATAAGGCTATTATTTTCATCAGGGTTTACTATAACACCAACAACCAGGGTCATTTTACAATTATTCTAGCTTCAAAGATTAGAATCTATGGCATACACCTGGGTAGAACCAGCGACCTTACCTAAGCTAGGTAGACAGCTCCCCCACATGTATTTTTTTTCTGGTACCAAATGGGGTTTGAACTCAAAGTGATGAGGGGCTAGTGATCACTAGATTAAAAAACCTTAACCACACAATCAAGATGGCCCCTGTCTATAAACCCCTTTGAAAGGAATTCTTGAAATCATAATTTTTTTCATGAACTATTACTGCATATTTCATGAACTATCCTGAAGAAGCCAATGCGGCGAAACGTAGATATAATAAATTAATCGTTTTCATGTTTCGTGTTTGGTGATTTTTCATCTTTATTGATTATGAACTACATGTATTCATGAAGTATGAATATTTGACAGGGGAAGCTAGACACTAGCTAGGCATTCTTTCAAACGTGATTTTCTTGTAATGAGACAAAAGTTAAAAAATAAAATACTGAATTGCCTATTTATCTCTCATCAGTTCTGTATTAGCCTGGACACACAAAACAAAACTAGCTCTGTATTATGCCAATGTATTCTTTTTATGCTCAATGCTATGAGTGTGCTAAAGATGAACAATTATTTCCTGGTTGTACTGTTTTCATTATAAGATGGAATAGTCTGTGAATTCTATGTGTGTCTGATACAAAATGTCAGAGGCATATAATACATATAGTATAATTATATGTCTCTGAAAATGTGAAGTGTTGTGATTAATTGTATTAAAATGTCAGATTACGTATCTCTGTATTAAAAGTACCAGTATATGAATCTTAACTCTATCAAGTGTATAAAGCTATGTCTGACAGTCCTTTTTTTGGCAGAATAATGGTTTGCCTATGATAAGAAATTTAAGTAATGAATATTGGAAGTGATCTGTAAATTTTGATAATCAAATTTGTAATAGAAATAAAAGGGAGATAACACAGAAATAAAAAAATCAAACTTTCAATATATAATCAGGCAGAGTTATCCTTCTTTCTAAGGTAAAATACATTGTTGTTTATAACTTTTTGTGAAAGCGAGTGGGGAATGTTTGAATTCTGCAAACTCTGCTTGAATCACTAAACAGTGGAATAAAATGTCGGGGAACACTTTATTCTGATAATTTGTAACAATTATGTTTGTTAAATTACAGAGACAGTTTTTGTTAAAACTCTTAAAAAAACGCTATAAGGTTATGAAAACAATGTGATTTTACACTTTTGGAAAATTATGTAACTTTTCTGGTCAGACCTAACTTTATACATTTTAATGCATAAAATAAAAAATTCTGGTTTCCACTGACCCGACAGTCTTATTATTTTAGCCACTTAAGATTTTTTCTCCAACTAAGTAAAATATACTTGAGGAAAAAATTTGCCAACCTACAGACCGTATATGTTTTTGATGTTAATGGAAACATGGTTTTAAGTATTTTGCCTAAGCAGTGAGTACATGTTTTGTGAACGCACTGCCACACTGTGGAGTTTACATGCTAATTGTTCATGCTTTTACCTTTTTATAGATGTGTTGTTAAATTAGATATACTGCTGGGTGTGGTTTAAGTTATAACATGAAAAAATGAGATTATATAGTATTTAGTGTGGTCTATGTGTGTACATGTATCTCAATTTTCACAAATACTTAAACAGCTTTAAAAACGCAAGTTTGATACCATGAGAGAATTCCATTTACGGTAGTTTAATGTGATTACATTGAAGAAGGGTAAAAACATATTACAAATGTACAAATGTTCTATTTTATCATAGTCCAATTAATTCATAAGCACACCCAGCAAATTAAGTCAAACATACTCATTTAATATCATTGTTACACAGGGAGGTTTAGAAATATCAAATAAACGTTTCAAGTCAAGCACAAAAAAATGCATCACATTAAAAAACTTTCGTTTTTAAAGCTTTTAAGTACATTTGTAAAATTTGATTTAGTACAGTGTACCAAAATGTATGTATATAAGTCCTTGAGTGTACTAAAATGTTTGATGTTACGAAGTCTTTGTACTCATAAACTTTTAACATTAAGAATGAATAAAATTATTCCATTATGTACTGATTTATTTATTTGTTATTACAAGTTCTATTATAACATTGAATCTTTTTTTCTTACTGTGCCATTTGAAGCTATAGCTAAATGTGATTATGTCAAAATGCACGTGCTAGTTAAATGTGATACATCCTGTTATTATGAATGTACATACATGTATAGTCAGTCACTTGCTGTAAATTTGTTTTGTTTTGTCTACAAAAATCTTAGGAACAACAACAACAACAACAAAATAACCTTTTCAGAGAAATATTTTAATGCATTGATTAATCTATTCACACAGTTATCACTACAAAGATTATATATCCAGATATCATAGTAAACAGTTTATACATCATGATGTATCACAAAGATTTAAGATACATCAGTCATTTTTATAACACTGACAGATACATATATGGACATATATTCTTTATATAGATCATACTTTGAAATAGCAAAAACAAAACACCATATGGACATAAATTCTTCAACAACAACAATAATAATAAACTTAATTCAGAGAAGAAGAAAGGGAGCTAAGATAAGAGAGGATGAAATAGGGGACAGAAGGAAATGAGACGGGGACTATAAATACCTGCTGACATATTAACAAATAAAACATTTTTATAAGGCAATCCTTAAAATTATGGTGTATTGTAGTCTTGGAACCAACTTGTTAAAAAATCCCTCAGCTAAAACTATATGCGATTTTGACCAAAATATATCATTCTTTGTTCCAACTTTTCGTTTCCAGTACAAGCATCCATTTTGTATTTATAATAAAAAAAACTGCCTACCTACCTACCTACCTACCCACCCTTTATTAAATGTTCAAGTCGAATAACAGGATTTGAGAACAAGACTTAATAATAGCAGTTTTGGAATACCGCTTACCATGAATCTTACATTTTGCTTATTAATAATTTATACATGTAAACAACAATATAAACCATATTTACAAGGAAAGAATGTCGTACTGACGCTGAAAGTAAAGGCTTACTCTATTACGTTCCAAAAGGATCAGGCATTGAAACAATCCGACATGAATTAGTATTTATCATTTTTTCTTGTTCAGTTTTGACTCAACCCAAGCCCGAAGGTCATTCGGGTTATAAGCAAATGGTCCCAAACCTTGGTATTTAACAATACCGTCATCTATAACATACAGTGATTCTGGTAGCGCACAATATGCATTAGTTGCCGCACCCTCGATGGTATCTATCAACAAAGGGCAGTTTAAGTCTTCTTTTAACAATATCTTCGCTGCTTCTATCCTCTGGTCGATGTTTTTGTGGAACGCAATATCGTATTTGCTTTCAGAACCACGAACTTCTTGCACATAGACTGTCAGAAAGTCAATAGATTGGTTAAAGTCGGTCACAAGTTTTTTAAACTGGTCCAACTTTTTCATAAATGGGGGTCAGGTACAGCTTCCAAAACTGACCACCAACATTCGACCAGCTTGCTGAAAATCTAACAGTTTCTTCTCCCGTTTTTCCAGTGTAAGGATGGAAACATTCGGTGCAGGCATTCCAACTTTCAGCTGACGTCCCATCTTTAACGCTATAACTCCCCAGATAGATTTGAGATTTTCCCAATTTACCGCCATATTTGAATGGCGTCGTATTGTTTCTTCATATTTTGGCATCAAATATGGTGCAATATGGACCAGAATAAATTTACAAAACAGTTTCCTTATGATAATAAACACAAAAAATAGGGCTGTCTTGATGGAAGCCAACATTGGCGCCATCTGAAAAAGAAATCGTGTATTAAGCACCCTTATATCCTATAATACGACAAATCTTGTATCGACAGCATAAGTTCAGACAAGACGATTTTCGTTTTTTATGAAGAAATTTAAAATAATTTTGGAGTAATACTAGCTAGTCTACAACTTTATATTGCACAAGAAAGTGGTTTTATATAATTAACTGTATGCAATAATTATATTCATTCCAAATTATTTGCCCCCTCCCATAAATATTCGTTTTATTTGAAATCAAATAACGAGGGCTCAACGCAACAGTGTCCTAACTCATGTTGAAATAAGAACAAGTTACGACAGTATTGTGTTGAGCCCTCGATAAGTGTACATGTATAACAAGTTTTCCAACCTTTTACGTATCCTTTGCACTTCTACTTCATCAATAAATGAACCAAACTATACGAAAATAACGATTTAAATAACCCCACGAGTATTAGCTGTTCACATTTAACTTTTTTTTGAGAAGTTTAAGAGGGATGTTCAAGAAGTATACCATGGGTGCTCAATTTATTTACCTATTGTCGTTTGTTTGTTTGTTTGCTTCATTGGATTTTCTGCCCCTTTTCAACAGTCAGGGTCATACAAGGCGACCAGTTCACCTAATCATCTTTCATGGGAAGAACCAGTACCAGACTCCCATCATCCGTATAGGCAATTGACTACTTTCTCACACCCACGACTTTCTATCAGTGAGAGGTTACATTGATTTGAAGTCAGAAACCTTAACCACTCGTCCAGGGAGGCGGGTCACCTATTGTCGACAATTCATGTGTACCTCGACCACCAATACGCCAGATTCCAATGGACGAATTTTCATTGCTGTGCCAATAGCTACTTGCAAATTTGAAAAAAAATGCCACGCAACTATAAGTGTTCTAACATTATACATGATATAAATGTTCTCGAATACTCCATTCTCTTAGGATTTTTGGCAGTTAGATATGTGCCTTATTGAATATACAATCGCTGTGTGAAACGTATACAGCATGTATACATACGTAATGAGAAGAAAATAACCTCCGTATGCAGACCGTCTGTCAATAAATGTCATACAATGTCTACCTAGACATAGATGGACTTTGTTTACAGGATCGAAAGTAACTGAACCATTGTTGAAAGCGGGCGTAAAACCAGACACAGTGAAGTATATGTACTTTTGTGCGTGACGTCTTGAATGTCTCCAGTTCTATGACATGACTTTAAGGTATATTTGAGGCATATATGGTATAAAGGTCCATTTGATTACACTGTGTTTAAACATTTTATTTTCAAGTTAAAATGAAATACATCTGAAACGTCCCTCAGAAACAAATCAGTATCAGCAAATTTCTGACTATATCATGTACAGGACATGTTTATATACTGTATAAATATGGTTAAAATATGGGACATCCTAATTCGTATTCGTTGAGTGCAATTTATAGTACACCAGTCCTATGCATACTTATTAAATATCATATACGAGGTGTGTCCAAAAAGTTCTTAGCTCTTACTGATAGATAAGACAATATATATACTTCATTTTCGCGCTACTTACAGTTTAAATTTGTTATTTATCGATGTACATAAATGATTTTTAATACATATTAATGTCAATGGCGAGGTTAGGACTTATATTAGATTTTAAGAAGTTGCGTTGTCGACGTCAATTATGTTTTTTTTTAGTTTTTCGAAATAACCGCCGTTATTTGTACAGTTTTTAGAACTATTGGCACGACCCTTTTGCACAAATTGTATATATTTACTTTATGTAATGTTAAATGAAAGTTAAAAAGCAATAAGATATTATTAAACTAAATTATATTTACATTTTTCGATGACATTTTATCCATATTAGAAAAATACTGTCATACTAGTTTGAATGATTGATTGTACATGTTGGATGAGGAATATTATTTGATGATGGCAGTTTGATCGACCTTCTGGGACTGGATGTATAACTAACACCATTCCTCTTCTATTATAGAAAAAGATAAACATCATTTTGGCAGATGACTTCGATACTTTGGCTTTCACTGGTGGTGGAGAAGTCGACCGTTTCCAAACTGATGACTCCTGAAAAGCGTTATGATCAAACAGACTGATTTGAGGACGTTTGCTACAGTATAGACAGAATGGTAACTGTTTCACTGAATTTCACTTAACATGATCATTGCATATGATAACAGAAACATTTTAAGCGAAAATAAGTAGCATTTCTTGTCAGATACAGCTTTATAAACTTTAAGGCATAAAATAAAAAGTACCTAGTTTCCACTGACCCGACAAATCTACTTTTTTGCTACCTAGACTTAGTTTCGGTTTAAGTCAATTCTTGTTCTTCATGATCTGTTCATATAAATTATTTCTCCGAACTTAAAAAAATATACTTTAAAATATGTTTGCCAACCTTCTGACCCTATATTTGTGTTCATGTTAGTGGAAACATGGCTTTAATTGTTTTGCTTAATCATTGAGTATGTATGAATTTGTGTATTGTAAACATACTGCTCACATGTTAATCAGAGCTCAATATGCTCCTGGTGAGCTTTTGTGATCGCCTTACATCCGTCGTGCATCGTGAAGTGGGATTCGTATTTACTTTAAACAAAATATCCTCCTAGATCTACATTACAATGCCAATTGCAACAAAACTTCGCTGGAATGATCGCCATTCAAAGTTGTTCAAAAAATTAAATTTCATCAAAGCTTCTGGTTACCATGGCAACCAAAAGTAAAACTCTTCTTGTCCGTAACCACAAGGCCTAAAGCAGTCGTAACTACTCGGGCATTTCCGTAACTGAGAAATACGCCTCGTACATAAGTGAAGGGTTACAAATTTTGGTTATGCGGTTCCGGCGATAACTACTTTTCAAACACTAGGAACCTGTTTTCAAGAATTATTCTCTGAATTATAGACGTTCAAATAATCTATTTATCGTTCGCTACATAGGGAGCCAGTACGTTGCAGTGATAGTGTAAAATGGCAAAGTATTTTGGTAAAGTTGCCATTTTACACTATCACTGCAATGTACTAGCCCCCTATGGTTCGCTATATTGATAAAATAGACATCAGTTCCCATTTAAAGTGAAACACGTTGTTTCCGTCGTGGGAACAACGAAAAAAAATTAGCGGCCTGCCTATTTGGTAAGAAGCATTGTCTAGTGAACCTCTACCAACTTTTTCGAATTATAGACCTGGGGTCAAGATTGACTCCGCCCCATAGGTATAACTTGATTTTACATAGGCTCACATAGGAAAATTAAAAAAATCTTCTTGTCAGAAAGCGTAGATATTTGGTGTGCATTATCGTCTAATAGACGTGTTTATTAAAATTATGACCCTGGAGTCAAATTTGGCTCTGCCCCGGGGTTTATTGGGTTCAGGATGTTATAAACAGAAAGTAAAAAAATCTTCTTTATAATGCATAGAACTTAGATATTTCGGATGTAGCATTTTCTAGTGGAACATCTAGCATATATGCTCAAAGTAAGGCCCTGGAGTAAAAATTTGCCCCGTCCCGGGGGTCACTTGATTTTACATAGGCTCATGTCTGGTGAGCGATTATAAGGCCATCATGACCCGTCTTGTTATACAGGTGTTGTTATATTAGATATACTGCTAGTAGTTGTTTAAGTTATAACATGACACTATGAGATTATATAGTACTTAGGCGGGAACGTCCCCGTGTACGTGTGGATCAATTTTCATGAATACTTAAACGCAAGTTTGTTATCATACATTTACATTTATCATTCCATTTACATATACATGTAGTTTAATTTGATTACATTGAAGAAGGTCAAAAATATATTACTATTTTATCATATTCCAGTATTGACAGACCTAGCATATTAAGTAAAACATACTCATTTTATACCATTGTTATACAAGTAGGTTTAGAATAGCAAATAAATGTTTTCAAGTCAAGCTCAAGAAATGCAACACATTTAAAAACTGTTGTACATTTGTAAATCTTGATTAGTACATGTAATTTAAATTATGTTACGAAAAAATCTTTTAGTATTCGTAAACTTGTTAATATAAGTATGAATAAAATCGTTCCATTATGCAATGATTTATCTATCTATTATAACAAGTGATTCTTTCTCCCTCACAGTGTTATTTGAAGCTCTAGCTAATAGTGATTTTGTCAAGATGTGTGTGTTATTAAATTGTGATACACCCTGTTATTGTGAATATACATGCCGTAAATATAGCCACTTGCTGTAACTTAAATTTGTTTTGTCTATAAAAACCGAAGGAACAACAACAAAATAATAACTTTTTTCAAAAACAACTTTTAATGCATTGATTATTCTATTCACAAAGTTATCATTATAAACATTATATCCTGATATCTGTATGATAGTAAACAGCTTATACATCATGATCTATCACAAAGATTTAAGATACATCAGTCATTTTTATAACACTGACAGATACATATATGGACATATATTCTTTATATAGATCATACTTTGAAATAGCAAAAACAAAACTCCTCAACAATCATAATGATAAACTTAATTCAGACAAAGTGGGGGAGAGAAAGATGGAGGGAGGGAGCTGTGACAAGAGGGGATGGAATGGGGGGGCAGAGGGAAAACAAACAGGAATTATTAAAACAATACCTGCAAACATATTCATTAACAAATAAAACATTACATGTACTTATAAAAATACAATGTTTCTTAGTCTAGTAACCAACTTATTAAAAAATCCTTCAGCTAAAACTTCGATTTTGACAAAAAAAAAATTATTTGTTTCAGCTTTTCGTTTTCAGTACAAGGACATATACAATATATAATAATTCTAACAAAAACAATTAAAAGCCTATGTTATCCTCATTATGAATTAGAATTTGAAGATCAAATATAGTCTTGACACAATGTACATTTTTTTAACGACAATTACCCAGGAAAATTACACCTATTAACTGTTTGCCTGGAAGACATATTTCCATCCCTAATGCTAAAAGTCATGATATACAGAGCTACTGCACATATTGAAAACCCAAACAAATTCAGTGCCTGCATCGCTTTGGTCTATATACATTTAATAAGTGAACTGCATAAACCATCTGTTTTACTGTATACTGAACTTCTGACCATGTGTCATTACGTTATCGTTCACCTCTGAGAGACAATATAGCATTCCGGTACTACTTATTTTCAGTATGTACCTGTAGTAAATCATGTTACCTGGACAGCTTACGAATGAAACTTTTGTGCGGATGAATACTTAATTATTATACTTGTTAGTTTTACAGTTTAAAATGCCAAAATATTTCCCAAGCTTTCAAAATCAACAGAATCCTGTAATATATCTCCAACTACTCTTGTCAAAACTGCAAAGTCTACAATAATACAACATTATTACATACTATTTTTCAACGCGGATGTACATGTAAGAGGCGCCACTGTATTGTATGTAGAAAAAGTGGTCTATAGTAATAGGAGCTTCGCTCCTAAAAAATGCATACCTGCCTATATACCAACCCATTATTAAACGTTTAGGTTGAATAACATCAAACCATTTTTAAGGATGACCTAAGACTCATTATATGAAGGAATGTCATACTGATGCTAAAAGTAAAAGCTTACTCTATTATTGCGCTCCAAAGACAAATCGAACATGTCATGCATTGAAACAATGGTTCACTGATACACCCAGTAGTATACATGTATTTATATTTATAAAATGTTCTTATCATTTTTTCTTGTTCAGTTTTGACTCAACCCAAGCCCGAAGGTCATTCGGGTTAGAAGCAAATGGTCCCAAACCTTGGTATATAACAATGCCATCCTCTATAACATACAGTGATTCTGGTAGCGCACAATATGCATTAGAAGCTACATCCTGGATAGTATCAATAACCAAAGGACAGTTTAAGTCTTCTTTTAACAACATCTTAGCTGCTGCTATTCTTTGGTCGATGTTTTTGTGGCCCGCAATACTGTATTTGTTCACATCCATGACCCAGCCATCCGAAGCATGAGTCTCTTGCATATAGACATTCAGAAAGTTAATAGATTGATCAAAGTCGGTTTTTTAAACTGGTCCAACTTTTTCATAAACAAGGGTCATGTACAGCTTCCATAACTGACCACTAGCATTCGATCAGCTTGCTGGAAATCTAACAGTTTCTTCTCTCGTTTTTCCAGTGTAAGGACAGTAACATTCGGAGCAGGCAATCCAACTTTCAGCTGACATCCCATCCTTACCGTTATCATTCCCCACATGGCAGTGATGCTTGTCCGGTTTATCGTCAAAGTTGACTTCCGTCGTATTTTGTCTTCATATTTTGGTATCAAATATGGTGCAATATGAACCAGAATAAATTTATAGAACAGTTTCCGAATGATAATAAACCCAATTAATAGGACTGCCTTGATGTAAGCCAACATTGGCGCCATCTGAAAAAGAAATCGAGTATTAATCAACTTATACCATGTACGACAAATCTTGTATCGACAACATATGAGTTCAAAGACATTTACTTTGAACAAATTCAAAACATTTGCAGTAATTACTAGTCTACAACTTTATATTGTATTAGAAAGTGTGCTTATATAATTAACTGCATGCCATGTAGGTAACTGTATAATCATGAATAGATTATAAATTGATAACTAAATATTGAATACATAATAATTATCATATAAAAAACATAATTTATTAATATGTTAACAAGGTATATTTCAACGAAAATCGCAAGATTTTTAAAGCATAAAAAAAATGCCAAAAGATATTGTAACGTGTACCGAGCGTAATCCACTACATAAAATAAACACCAACCCTATAACCAGGCTGTAACTTAATATGTACAGTTAGATATACTAATTTTCCTTGGGCTTCCATTGGCCAACTTATTGGTAACAAATGATATACCTTATATTTACAAACAACTGGATGGAACTTAAACTATAAATACATTGTATTTACACGGGACCAAACTTATAAGACTAATCAATGGCGTATGGACGATACAGTTCAACAAGAACCACTATTCCTAGCTACATGTATTCTCAAATTATGAAATAGACAATTAACTACAGCCTAGATGAGTCAGAGCGCAATAATTCGTTCTACGACTTGTATTAATACAAACCCGTAGTTGACAATACAAGTTCCAACTCAGCTGAGTCTTTCGGCGACGACCCGGTATCTGAACTTACTAATATGCCACTCTCCATCGGTAGCTATATCAGGGTTAGCATCCCTGCTATATATAAGCTTTCTTGAGAACCCGAGTCGACAGATTTTGTAGTCGTAATACGGACAAAGCCCCGTCAATCTAAACAGTGAAGTTGATTCCACGTGAGCACAAACGGTACTAAGTTATTGCTCCGTGAAATATGCAATTAAGCGCTTACCATGCACATTTATTAAGCGTTCAATGACTGAACTTCCGCGTACGAGTTTTCCATCACCCGTACGCTAAAACATTGTAAACCTGCGTCAATTCATTCATTAATTAAGTGATTGTAAAGATATCTAACCATTTGTATACCTTCAGTGGTTCTAAAACAAGGTTTAATTAGTCTTACTTTTTACGCTAGTCCGATACGTTTTGCAAATGCTAATTTGACATAAAGGGAATTAAGTAACTGAATACGAGAAATGATAAAGTACTTTCCGACCGTCAGCGTCACATTATTTTAGTGATCGATTATATTCATATAGCATATTGTTAAACCAACATTTATGCAAAATCCCAGAGAAATCCGTCGTTTAGTTCACGAGTTATGTCACACAATATAAATAGTTGCTTCGGGAGGAATACTGAGGTTATTTTGACATCCACAAAATTTACATAAAATAGATGATATTTAATTTGTCTTAACCGTTGTGTATAAACATAATGAACAAGTACACTTGCAGAACACAACTGTTTGAACACATTTACCTCAATGACAATTGAACAATGCGTTACAAGAATATGTTTAAGCAGTAAACAAAATTTCAACTTTAATTTTTATCCCCGATAGACTCCGTCTTGGTTCATAATGTTCCGAATGACGCGCGTGCTATCAAGTTTGTGACGACGATTTCGTTGGCCGATTTCTCAGCCGAAAGAGGGGTTTCCCAGCCGAAAAATGAAAACGAACGTTACCAAATACATTCGGAGTCATCGAGGTCATAGGCAACTGTATCATGAATATATTATAGATTGATAATTTAATATTGAATTACAAAACATTATTTAGTAGTGATTTTTTTAAAATTCTGTTTTAATCAGTAGATCTATTTATCTATTATTTGTTTATTTATAATTTAAGCATGATACAGTTACCTGTGCTGTATGCAATAATTATTTCCATTCCAAAGTATTTCCACCCTTTCATAAATATTCGTTTTGACCGACAGAAATACTTGTACATGTATAATAAATTTTCCAACATTTTACGAGTCCTTTGCACGTTTACCTTTTACTTCGTCATCAGCAAATTCACCGAACTATACGAAAAACACTATTTAAAAAACCCTACGAGTACCAGCTGTCCATACTGTTGATTTAAAATTTAAGAGGGTTATTCAAGAATTTTACCAAGGGTGCTTGTTTCATTGGGTTAAACGCCCCTTATCAACAGTCAGAGTCATTTGAGGCTGACAGTTCACCTAAGCATCGGTCCTGGGAAGACATGTACTAGATTCCCATCCACTGTAAGCAACTGCCTATACTTTCTCACACAAAGAGACATGGTCGGTAGCTGGGCTCCACCCATGACCCTCAATCAGTGAAAGGTTACAGTGATTTGACGTCAGCGGCCTTAACCACTCGACCACGGAGGCGGGTCACCTATTGTCCACAATTCATGTGTACATCGGGCCCCAATACGCCAGGTTCCATTCGACGAGTTTTCATTGCTGCGCCAATAGCTGCTTGCAAATATGATAACATAATGTCACACAACTAGCATATGAGTATTCTTACATTATATATACATGATATAAATGTTCTCGAAGACTTTCTCTTAATTTATGTTTTGGCAGCAGTTAAAAATGTACCTAATAGAATATATTATCGTTGTGTGAAATGTATACAACATGTAAGACCTGGAAACCGGCGTAAAACCGGACACAATGATGTACATGTACTTTAGTCCTGATATCAAGATTGTCTCCAGTACTATGATATGACCTTTTGAAAGCATAGTCTGTCTAAAAGTTCGTTTTTCAAGTCAAAATGAAACACATCTGAAACGTCCCTGACGCAAATCATTTTCATCAAATTCCTGGCTAAGCGAGACTATGATATCAGGTGCAGGACATGTTTATATCATGACTTTAATGTGGTCAAAAGATGGGACACCCTATTTCGTACACTTTGAGTACAATTTATAGTTCACCTATATATGCATATTTATTATTTAACAAATATCATATACGAGATGTGTTCAAAAAGATCTCTCACTGAAAATAAGACAACAGGGTCGGGTAAGAATCTCGTCAGTGGCGGAATTTGACCGGAACCTTTACAATCCCATCTTCCGGCGCGGATACTGGTCAGAATCCACGAAGAAATCATCGAGAATAGTTAATAGTTGTAAGAACATGCTCTACAATCATGTAAAATAAAGAAGTTTAAACTGAAATGAAAACCTTTAAAAATCTCCTTGTCCAAAACCACAAGGCCTAGAGCTTTGATGTTTTGAATTAAGCATTGTCTAGTTGACCTCAGCCAAATTTGTTCAAATGATGGCATTCGGGTCAAAATTGGCTCCACCCCTGAGGTCACTACATATTATATAGGCTCATATAGGTAGAAAAAAGAAAAATGTTCTTTTCTCAAGGTCTTTTATTCTGGTGATCGCTTATAGCGCCATCATGGTCCTTCTTGTTATAGATGTGTTGTTTTATCAGATATAATGCTGGTAGTTGGATAAGATTCCAATGTGAGATTATATAGTATTCGTCTCTGTGTGTACACCAATTTTCATGAATCATAAGAGAATTCCATTTACAGTACAACCTCTGTAGAGCAACACCCTGTGGAAGCTGCAAATATTGGCCGTTGTTTAGAGGTTGTTGCTCTACAGAGGTTTTTATAGTAAGTATCAATTTAGGGTAATTTTGTTAAGGTGTTGTTATAGAAAGGTTGTTGCTCTACAGAGGGCCGCTCTGGAGAGGTTGTACTGTATGTATATATAGTTTAGTTTGATTACATTGAAGGAGGGCAAAAATATAATACTATTTTATCATATTCCAGTATTGACAGACCTAGCGTAAAATCCCCCTTTTTACCATGGTTACACAGAGAGGTTTAGAATATAAAATTAGTGTTTGCAAGTCAAGCTCAAGAAATGCAACACATTTAAAATCTTTTTTACATTTGTAAATCTTGATTAAGTACATGAACTTTAAATTTTGTTAAACAAATTCGTTAAGTATTCGTAAACTTGTTACTAAAAGTATGATTTATTTATCTATTATCACAAGTTACTGTGGAATCATTAATTTTCGTTGGGGATTTAATTTCGTGGATTTCGGGGGTCGGCTCATCCACGAAATCAAATCCCCACGAATTTAAATGCAGAGATAAGGCATTTCTTTTCAAAAATCTAAATCCAAGAATTTATGTCCCCACGAAAAAGCCATTTTAGTAAAAACCACGAAAATTGAGCCCAACGAAAATATATAAAACTACAGTATTTACTTATTATTTCTCTCTCACTGTGCCATTTGAATCACTAGCTAGTTATGATTATGTCAAAATGCACATACTAGTTATGTGATACATCCTGTTATTATGAATGTACATATACAGTCAGTCACTTGCTGTAACTTTGATTTGTTTTGTCTACAAAAACTGTAGAAACAACTACAAAAGACTAACTTTTTAATAAATATTTTAATGCATTCACAAAGTTATCACTGTAAAGATTATATATCCAGATATCATGATCAACAGTTTATACATCATGATGTATCACAAAGATTTAAGATACATCAGTCATTTTTATAACACTGACAGATACATAATTATATGGACACATATTCTTTAAATAGATCATACTCCGAAATAGCATAATACATTCTTCAACAATCATAATAATACACATAATTCAGACAAGAGAGATCTAGAGATGGGATAAGAGGGGGTAGAATAGGGGACAGAAGGAAAACAATCAGGAACTATCATAAAATACATTGCAGACATCCTTAATTATATAATGTTTCGTAGTCTTGGAACCAACTCATTAAAAAATCCCTGAGCTAAAAACATTAATCGATCTTGACAAAAAAAGTTATTCTTTGGTTCAACTGTTCGTTTTCAGTACAAGCCTATACGAAATATATAAAAAATTTAAACAAAAACAAACACCGTCTACCTACATACACACCCATTGTTACACAAACCAACATTTCAGAGTCAAAGACTTGTACATGTTAACAACCGACTTGATATTTCTTTTTTTTTAATACCGCTTACCATTTATTTTACGTAATTAACACATTATGTAAGTTCAACAATCTAAACTAAATGTTCATTGAGAGAATGTCATACTGATGCTAAAAGAGAAAGCACTCCATTACGCTCCAATAAAAAAAATCCAAACGGATCATGCGTTGAAACAATGGTGTACTGATAAAATCAGAAAGAAATTAGTATACAGTCAAACCTGTGTTAGCGGCCACCTCCGAATAAAAGGTATCTTTCGAATAAAGGCCATTCTTTTAAAAACCGTCTTAGATTGTTAAAATGATCTCCGAATAAAGGTAACTTGTCAATAAAGTCCATATTTTATCTTTCCCTAGGGTGGCCTTTGTTAACAGGTTTTAATGCATTTGTATTTATCATTTTTTCTTGTTCAGCTTTGACTCGGCCCAAGCCCGAAGGTCATTCGGATTATAAGCAAATGGTCCAAGGCCTTGGTATTTAACAATGCCGTCATCTATAACGTACAGTGATTCTGGTAACGCGGCGTATGCATTAGTTGCCGCACCCTCGATGGTATCTATCACTAAAGGACAGTTTAAGTCTTCTTTTAACAACATCTTAGCTGCTGCTATTCTTTGGTCGATATTTTTGTGGTACGCAATACTATATTTGTTCACATTCATGACCCATCCATCGGAAGCATGAGCCTCTTGCACATAGACAGTCAGAAAATCAATAGATTGGTTAAAGTCGGTCACAAGTTTTTTAAACTGGTCCAACTTTTTCATAAACGGGGGTCAGGTACAGCTTCCAAAACTGACCATAAGCATTCGACCAGCTTGCTGAAAATCTAATAGTTTCTTCTCCCGTTTTTCCAGTGTAAGGATGGAAACATTCGGTGCAGGCATTCCAACTTTCAGCTGACATTCCATCTTTAGCGTCGTCACTCCCCACATGACAGTGATGCTTGCCCAGTTTATCGTCAAAGTTGACTGTCGTCTTATTGTTTCTTCATATTTTGGCATCAAATATGGTGCAATATGAACCAGAATAAATTTATAAAACAGTATCCTAATGATTCTAAACCCAATTAGTAGGGTAGCCTTGATGGAAGCCAAAATAGGCGCCATCTGGAAAAGAAATCGTGTATCGTCAACCTTATATCACCCATATACGACAAATCATGTATCTACATTTAATTTCGGACAAGACATTTATTTTAAACAAATTCAAAATCATTCTATAGTAATACACGTCTGACAACTTTATATTCTACTAGAAAATGGTTTTATATAATTAACTGTAATAATTATTTTCATTTCAAAATTATTTGCCTCCTTCTATAAATCGTTACATTTTAACTGAAAGAAATACATGTATAATAAATTTGCCAACCTTTTACATATCCTTTGCCCTTTTACTTCATCAACAAATTCACAAAACTATACGAAGATCACTATTGAAAATAACCTTATGAGTATTAGCTGTTCAAATTGATCGTTCTTTAAGAAGTTTAAGAGGGCTGTTCAAAAAGTATGTCAAGGTGCTAAATTTATTAACCTATTGTCGACAATTATATAAGTGTGTACCTCGGGCTTCAATACGCCAGGTTCCATTGAACTTACATGCATATTGAAAATCCGCCTTAACCAGCTTGGTTTATTTTAAGGTCTCTGAATCTGGGGTTGGGAGGTTCGAACCCAGGACACGACAGATGTTTTCTATTGGGATTAGATGAAGACATATAAATCTAAGGCCATTCGTGTCCTCCATCACAGATTTGAATAACTCATGTGGAGATGTTGGTCGTTAATTGTCAAGGAATAAGTTTACGAATCTGAAAATAAAATACCAATTATGTTTATTTTATGTCGGTGTATGCAAACAAAATTGCATTTAACTTAGCAGCCATCTCCAAATAAAGGCCATTCTTTTAAAAACTGACATTGACAATTTAGAACAAATTTTAAATGACTTTCGAATAAAGGCCACCTGTCAATAATGCCAAACAATGTCTTCCCAAGGAGGACCTTTTTCACAGGAATGGCAGTAACTGAAATATTGTTGAAAACAGGCGTAAGAAATGAAGTACATTTGTACCCTAGCTATAGCTATATTATGATTGTCTCTGGTACTATGACATGACTGGAGCGTGTAGATCTCTATAAAAGAATCATTTGATTATACTGTATTTTTAAACATTTCTTTTTCAGGTCAAATTGAAAAATATTGGAAACGTCCCTCACACAAAACATTATCAACACAGGGCCTACTTTCGAAAATTGTGTACTAGATCTTGACCGGACCAAGCGAGACTATGATATCGGGTATAGGACATTTATTCACTGTAATGTGGTCAAAAGATAGGTTTTACTGTTCACCTGTGATCATATCGGCTATCAGCAGTTTTTTTTAGTTTTGAGAAAAACGCATTTGAAACTTCTGACTTAAATGAAAAATCAGCAAGTTATATTAGCTGACTTTAATTTATAACTAATTTAATGTATAAGTAACAGGTCAACAAAACTATTTGGCTAGAAAGTCAATGGATGAAGCCATATTTGGTATTTTTTTGTTGATAGCCCCTTCTTGCAGCCGTCTTTCCAGAACTTATTAAATGCTGATTGGGGTCTATGTATACGATGTGTGTCCAAAAAGTTTGTAGCTCTTGTTGAAAAATAAGACTGTATATAATCTTCATTTTTGCGCCACTTACATGTTCAATTCATTAGCAATCAAAGTGTATAGTATTTCATACTTAAAGTCTACGGCAAAGGTCAGGACGTAGTTGCGCTGCCTACATTATTCCTGTTTGAAAAATAATGTCATACCGGTACATAGCGTATGCTTGAATGAATGATTGTGCATGTTGGATGAGGAATTTACCGTGGAATAGTATTTGGCGTTGACACTTTTTCTATCATAGAAAACGACAAACGTCATTTTGTCTCGGATGACTTCGCTACTTTGGCTTTCATTGGTGGTTGAGAAGACGAATATTTCCAAACTGATTAATATACACATGTACCTGCGTAGCTTTAGGATCAAAGACCAATCTGCTGTAAATATATTGTTGAGAAAGATATCTCTATGGACCCATGACGTCAGTATATCTTAGCAAAAAATGTCGTGAGCATTCCATCCGTATGCTTCTGTTTTGTCAGTGAGTAATCTTGGCACACAACGTGCAAATACCAAATCTGTCATTTCACTTGATTACACTGTAAATAGTATCCCTAGTGCTGACATAACCTATCCTCATTTTTCCGCACACAAATTCACGATATTCTCCGCTGACGTTACAACGGCGTCATCAATCACACTCGGTCTACCACTCCTTGGTCAGAGCTAGGTTGTAAGACTTTAAATCGGTCTTCGAGCTCAAATCTCTAATCTTGTCTAATAGAATTTCTAATTCAGTTATGATCAGACAATAATGCTATGTTGATAGATTAGTCTGAAAGCATAAATTATCTGTACATATATGTAACCATTCATCTCTACCTTTTCAACTATAATACTTGGAGAATGGAATGGAGATTTGAGCTCAGAGACTGTTCTCAAGTTTTATCATGAACCTATAAGGACATTGACTCGTCTTTGTTGGATATGTTACCATTTTGTGAAACGTTTATACCATTATTGATTTTTCTTTAAATTTTCATAGCACCTGTACATTGTGTTAAATTAATCATACAGCATTTTATAATGTTAATATTTTACTTAAAATACACTTTTATAAGAACTTTTGAACACACCTCGTATATGCCTTCCGCATGTTTTACCTCCTTATTACTCATTTATGTTCCGTTCTTATCTTGTGAACCATATATTATACCAGGGAGCGCGCGATATATCTGGAATGTCAACAATCATGTAGTTTAGTTAACTCTTCAAGTTATTATCTATATTTATTCTGGAGTTGTCTCTCTTAGATCTGATTGTATAATTAAACTGGCTCCTGTTGACTTCTTTGGTGCACTGCAACCGGTTAAAAGATAACGTGCCCGTGTCACTACTTTGTTGGTTTCTTTTATTGTACCTTGACAACCAACAATCTATAGATAGGTCTATATGGGGCACAATTCTCTTAAGACTTTGTATTTTTTATGAGCAGCAACTATTGTGTACTCATTCTTTCACTTTGCTGATCCCCACATTGTGTAGAATTATTATATATGATTATTATATATGATACTTATATGTTTGAATATAATATAATAGTATGTATTTGCAAATATTAAAAGCTAATGCTTTCTTCTTGTTGCCTAATATTTTTTCACAGTAATAGGCTTTCTGTTGATTGTGTAAACATTATTAAAAAAGACCATCTGAGAATCCGTAAGTTACATCCTTGGAATTTGATTCTACAAGAAATGGTTCTACAGGTTAAATCATAGATGATAATGATACTTGGTATTGTGTAATTTTATTAAACTGTCAAAGCTGCATAACTTCACTGTTGATGCTTTCATTTATTTTTAGCTTCGGTAAGATCGGATAACTATCGTAAGTTATACAATGTTTTTCATTAAACCAATTGTCAATTGTTCATATACTGGTATTGAACAATGCTCTACATATTATATAAGCTTGTGGCATTACCTAACAGTAAATAAAACAAATATTATACTGTGGTACGAAGCTAAAAATAATCGCATTCAGCGACTGTGTAATTATTCAGCTTTGACAGTTTAATAATAAAGTTGCACAGTAGCAAAAGAAAGTATATAACGGGGCGAGTTGTTGATTTAAATAACAATCATAACAAAACCATTATTTTTTAAAGAAGATTTTATTCTGTTACAACAAATGACAATATATGCAGATATTATCTTTTTTTATAATTGTATGTTCATGATTTTTATAACAAAATATAAATCTACTTATCTGAATTTCAATGTTAACATAACACTACACACACATTTAATTAAAACCTCAGACATATACCCCTGGTATTCTAATTAATGTGGACATGGAGTTGAATTAATTTAATGCATGCAATAGCTATTCAAATATATTATTTGAGGTAATTCTTATTAAATGTAATTCAATTTTGATAAATTCAGATTATCACTTATCGGAAGAAACAGTATTTGTCTGTGATAAACATATTACATTACTTATCGGAAGAAACAGTATTTGTCTGTGATAAACATATTAAATTATCTTAATATTTTTTTCATTAATGAAACAAATTAATTAAATACACATTAGAATGTCAACAAGAATTTTAACCAGAACATGAATGAACATAAAAATATGTTTTTCCCAATATTCAGCGACACACAATACTGTAATGGACTGATCTTGTTCGAATACAAACACTATTGAAGATCAAACACAATCTGGGTCAGTCCTGAAATAGTACCATACTGGACTTAATTACATAAGTCTGTATTGTATTTCCATAAATTAACACTATAACAATTTTATTTCAATTTTCCATGTTGCATTCTTCATTCTTAATCAGTTTATCAAATTTTTTGATGTTCTTGATTCTCCAACCAGTTCGTCAAATATGTAGAATAATAGAACATGATCAAACTAAAAGGTCTATCCTCTACTATTTTTCGTGTTCTATCTGTATCCAGTGGTCCAGTGTCACATGATGAATGTGTTGTGTACACTGTACATTGTACATTCAAATAACTTTGCTGCTTCCAATATTCATGGTGTTTAAATCACAATATTTCCTGAAATATTAAATAAAAATGTCATTTAAATAAATTACAATGAATATTATGTTCTTAACAATTTTATTTTCTGTCCAGAGTTACTGTTCCTAACCAGACATATAAAAACCTCTGTAAATGCTCGTGGTCATAAATAAGAGCGTGACGAGGGATGCCATTGCTCACCTGTTCACTGTCTCAGTGACTGAGATCTATTCACCCATGAAGCTTCCTCTTCTAGTTTCCAAGCTATGAAGTACATTAAAGTTTTTGCACTGACACAGACAGTGGTCATAATAGCTTGACTTTTTCTTTGAAAACAGACAAGCAAATAATGGGAGTTTTAATGAAAGTTTATACAGCGATGTGACAGAAGCAATGTAAATAAAATGAATACAGCGAAGAAATTTAAATTTATCTTTTCAATCATGTGTTTTCACTACGAAACTTATTATACCAACAATGCAAGATATTATATTTCAGATAATTTTAGTTGGTATACATAGTATGCATAGTAACAAATAAGCTATATATTGTATTGACCGACAATACGCTACCAATGTATTACACAGTGGAACCTCTCTACAATGGTCAACAGCCAGTTATGACAAAATTGGCTGTTATAGGGAGGTGGCTGTTGTTGAGAGGGAGATATTGGCTGTTATGCTGATAAAAGAGTGTATATCATTATAGATTGGTATAGAATCTACATGGAGCAGCATAATAATGTTTCTTTTATTTGTCATGTTTACTGTTGTCATGTTTTGTTTCTACAGTACAACCTCTGTGGAGCAACACCCTTTGGGAGCTGCAAATATTGGCCGTTGTTTAGAGGTTTTTGTTCTACAGAGGTTAAATTTATAGTAAATATCAGCTTAGGGAAATTTTGAAGGTGTTGTTATAGAGGTTGTTGCTCTACAGAGGTTAAATTTATAGTAAATATCAGCTTAGGGAAATTTTGAAGGTGTTGTTATAGAGAGGTTATTGCTCCACAGAGGGCCGCCCTGGAGAGGTTGTACTATAATTGTGAATTAATGCACATAATGTCACTTGGGCTCATGGCTAATTGGTATCAGAAAATAGAACTATCCAACTAGTGTAAGTTACAAATAGAAAATGAATTCTTCATGCAGACTGAAACCAAATTATTTTGCTTTCGTTTTTGTTAAGGGGAGATTATTCTTGAAGTATTATAATGTTAAGTCCTTTGGGTGCCGTACTGATCGTTTTTCGACATCGATATACATGATAAAAATCAATGTTTATTTGTTTATTTAATGCATAATAATGTCTTTTAAGGAGCATGTCAACAATCACAACTTGAAATTAAACAATGATGCATAACCTCTGACCGTTAATCAGCACTAATCCCTTGTCACCTTCACGACAAACGCGCTAGACAATATTTGTCTGACGTTTAACACTTGCCCGTATATTGATAACTATGATTGGCCGTTAGAGGCATGTAACGGTCAATGACTAGCCATTCAGAGGTAAATTATGGTGACTGGGAACAAATCTATTGTCGTTGGCCAGAGTTCGGAGGTGACAGGTGGGGAGGGGTTCATTTATGTTGAAGAGGCACAGGGAAATTTCATATGGTCGTTTTTTAGAGGTGACTGATGTTAAGAGGTGACTTTTCATGAAGGTTTCACTGTATATAATATCAGTTTTTGATTGCAACTCTGCTTAGAAGTTTTTTTTTTATTTCTTACAAATCAAATTTTAAAATTTACCTTGAAAAAAATCTTCAAATTTGTGATGGAAAATAACATTCTTCACAATGGTGGTCTTTAAATCATACCAAGCCATACCTGGAAAGCATACAATAAAATGAAAATAATGATATTAAAAAGGCCATACAACCATTAAGTAAACTATAATGATTGTATATAATTGAATTTTAGAGAAGAAGGATATACTATTAAGTATTTGTATATTGAAAAAAAGTTACAAGTGAAATGCTGGCAAATTGATCAATACGAATATTTGCAATGAACAGAACTCGTAGAAATGGACAATCATACAGAATCCCTCATTTCTCAGAAAGCATGCTCATTTAAAGAACCGAACATTACTCTGAGTACAGTGACAACGAGTGTGTACATGAAAACCAGATATAACAGTGAGACCTGCAAATATGAACTCCTGAATCATCAATCAGTTTGTGAACTGCAGTTAATATTTAAGTACACCTGATCCAAGCCGTGTCATTTTCAATGTTTTTCATAATCGCTGTACACTTTATTAACAATTTCTCTAATATATACAGTTATACAGTATAATATTGACAAATACAAGCACTATTAATAGATTCTAATATAGTGGTTTAAGGGGCGTTACCAAGTACTGTTACATGTAGTAAAAAACTTTAGTTTGTATCATTTCAGTCAGATTTAATGCCTACACTGAATATGTTATGAGTCATTTTCAATGTTTTACATGGTGACTGTAGTCACTACAAGACTGGATGATTCTGGCAAACCACCAGGCTCATGTCTTCTTCCTTTAAGAAACAATGTTATTGTTTGCGAAGACATTGTTATTGTGTCTACATGAAATATGCAGTCTGCATGAATGTGTTTACTAGTTTGAAATATGACTATAGAAGATCAGATTACTGGAGGTACATCGCATAGAAGAAATAACACCTATAAGCTCTCAAAATTTATTCAATTAATTGAAAAAAAAGCGAATTTGACCTCGCAAAAATCTTTGACCATCGATAATCAGACAGAATCTATGATTTAAGAGAAAGTCTCTTAGTCTGCAGTTATGTACTCTACTAGACTCGTCAGTGAGTAACAAGATTAACAGGACAAACTCTAGACTCATCAAAAAGAACAACACTACAAGGCACACCCCAAAGACAAATCTGTGATTACCATGTTCTTACAGGAATGTCTCCTTATAAAGTGAGAACATTGGACTGCAGATATGATAATCCAGTGATATCAGTGAGACATGAACTGCAGATATGAACTCCCGAATCATCAATCAGTTTGTGGACTGCAGTTTATGTACCCTAGATCAGTCGGGAGCAAAGAACAAGGCCTGGCTGCTTGAACGATCTACTTTATCAGTGAGATCTGCTGAATGAAAGATGGAATTCGTTCTTATTGAAGACAAGGAAAATAGGACGACAGAATACTGTTAAACTAGTTTCCTACTCGCAAGTTTTATTTTCTCTAATATTTGCAAATCGATTACCTCGCAAATTCATAAATGTCGCGAATAAATGATGATTTCTATATCTGAAAATGAGTTACATTTGTATATCCAAACTCATGCAACGGTATGTGCATATCATTAACGCAAAAATACGGGTATATTTGTTACATATAATTAACATTTTTTCTACTAAAATAAAGTTACACAATATAGTATTGACAGGTGCAAGTACTATATTAATTATATATTAATAGATTCTAACATAGTAACAAGTTTACATGCTGAATAAGTTCTGAGTTTAATTTTCAATGTTTTGCATGGTCACTATAACCTCTACTTGACTAAACAACTGGGCTCATGTCTTCTTCTTTTAGAAAATAATGTTATTGTTTGGGAAGACATTTTATTGTGTCTACATGAAATACAGTACTATGCCATCTGTATGTTTGTGTTTGAAATATGACTATGGACAAATTGGAATAATGGCGGGTACATTATATTTAAAAAAGAACACACATCATCTGTCTAAATTTATTCAGTAATATGTCAATTTATCGGTAATTGAAAAAATGAGAAATTTTGACCTTGCGAAACTAAAGCATCCAATTTCATCACTTGCACCATCGACAATCAGACAGAATCTATGATTTAAGAGAAAGTCTCTTAGTCTGCAGTTATGTACTCTACTTGACTCGTCAGTGAGTAACAAGATTAACAGGACAAACTCTAGACTCATCAAAAAGAACAACACTACAAGACACACCCCAAAGACATATCCGTGATTACCATGATCTTACAGGAATGTCTCCTTATAAAGTGAGAACATTGGACTGCAGATATGATAATCCAGTTATATCAGTGAGACACACCCCAAAGACATATCCGTGATTACCATGTTCTTACAGGAATGTCTCCTTATAAAGTGAGAACATTGGACGGCAGAAATGATAATCCAGTTATATCAGTGAGACATGACCTGCAGATATGAACTCCCGAATCATCAATCAGTTTGTGGACTGCAGTTTATGTACTCTAGATCTGTCGGGAGCAAAGAACAAGGCCTGGCTGCTGGAACGATCTACTTTATCAGGGAGATCTGCTGAATGAAAGATGGATTCCGTTCTTATTGAAGACAAGGGAAAAAAGGACGACAGAATACTGTTAAACTAGTTTCCTACTCGCATGAAAAAAAAATTATTTTCTCTAATATTTGCAAATCGATTACCTCGCAAATTCATAAATGTCGCGAATAAATGATGATTTCTATATCTGAAAATGAGTAACATTTGTACATCCAAACACATGCAACGGTATGTGCATATCATTAACGCAAAAATACGGGTATATTTGTTACATATAATTAACATTTTTTCTACTAAAATAAAGTTACACAATATAGTATTGACAGGTGCAAGTACTATATTAATTATATATTAATAGATTCTAACATAGTAACAAGTTTACATGCTGAATAAGTTCTGAGTTTAATTTTCAATGTTTTGCATGGTCACTATAACCTCTACTTGACTAAACAACTGGGCTCATGTCTTCTTCTTTTAGAAAATAATGTTATTGTTTGGGAAGACATTTTATTGTGTCTACATGAAATACAGTACTATGCCATCTGTATGTTTGTGTTTGAAATATGACTATGGACAAATTGGAATAATGGCGGGTACATTATATTTAAAAAAGAACACATATCATCTGTCTAAATTTATTCAGTAATATTTCAATTTATCGGTAATTGAAAAAATGAGAAATTTTGACCTTGCGAAACTAAAGCATCCAATTTCATCACTTCCACCATCGACAATCAGACAGATACTATGATTTAAGAGAAAGTCTCTTAGTCTGCAGTTATGTACTATACTAGACTCGTCAGTGAGTAACAAGATTAACAGGACAAACTCTAGACTCATCAAAAAGAACAACACTACAAGACACACCCCAAAGACATATCCGTGATTACCATGATCTTACAGGAATGTCTCCTTATAAAGTGAGAACATTGGACTGCAGATATGATAATCCAGTTATATCAGTGAGACACACCCCAAAGACATATCCGTGATTACCATGTTCTTACAGGAATGTCTCCTTATAAAGTGAGAACATTGGACGGCAGAAATGATAATCCAGTTATATCAGTGAGACATGTCCTGCAGATATGAACTCCCGAATCATCAATCAGTTTGTGGACTGCAGTTTATGTACTCTAGATCTGTCGGGAGCAAAGAACAAGGCCTGGCTGCTGGAACGATCTACTTTATCAGGGAGATCTGCTGAATGAAAGATGGATTCCGTTCTTATTGAAGACAAGGAAAAAAAGGACGACAGAATACTGTTAAACTAGTTTCCTACTCGCATGAAAAAAAAATTATTTTCTCTAATATTTGCAAATCGATTACCTCGCAAATTCATAAATGTCGCGAATAAATGATGATTTCTATATCTGAAAATGAGTAACATTTGTACATCCAAACACATGCAACGGTATGTGCATATCATTAACGCAAAAATACGGGTATATTTGTTACATATAATTAACATTTTTTCTACTAAAATAAAGTTACACAATATAGTATTGACAGGTGCAAGTACTATATTAATTATATATTAATAGATTCTAACATAGTAACAAGTTTACATGCTGAATAAGTTCTGAGTTTAATTTTCAATGTTTTGCATGGTCACTATAACCTCTATTTGACTAAACAACTGGGCTCATGTCTTCTTCTTTTAGAAAATAATGTTATTGTTTGGGAAGACATTTTATTGTGTCTACATGAAATACAGTACTATGCCATCTGTATGTTTGTGTTTGAAATATGACTATGGACAAATTGGAATAATGGCGGGTACATTATATTTAAAAAAGAACACACATCATCTGTCTAAATTTATTCAGTAATATGTCAATTTATCGGTAATTGAAAAAATGAGAAATTTTGACCTTGCGAAACTAAAGCATCCAATTTCATCACTTGCACCATCGACAATCAGACAGAATCTATGATTTAAGAGAAAGTCTCTTAGTCTGCAGTTATGTACTCTACTAGACTCGTCAGTGAGTAACAAGATTAACAGGACAAACTCTAGACTCATCAAAAAGAACAACACTACAAGACACACCCCAAAGACATATCCGTGATTACCATGATCTTACAGGAATGTCTCCTTATAAAGTGAGAACATTGGACTGCAGATATGATAATCCAGTTATATCAGTGAGACACACCCCAAAGACATATCCGTGATTACCATGTTCTTTCAGGAATGTCTCCTTATAAAGTGAGAACATTGGACGGCAGAAATGATAATCCAGTTATATCAGTGAGACATGACCTGCAGATATGAACTCCCGAATCATCAATCAGTTTGTGGACTGCAGTTTATGTACTCTAGATCTGTCGGGAGCAAAGAACAAGGCCTGGCTGCTGGAACGATCTACTTTATCAGGGAGATCTGCTGAATGAAAGATGGATTCCGTTCTTATTGAAGACAAGGAAAAAAAGGACGACAGAATACTGTTAAACTAGTTTCCTACTCGCATGAAAAAAAATTATTTTCTCTAATATTTGCAAATCGATTACCTCGCAAATTCATAAATGTCGCGAATAAATGATGATTTCTATATCTGAAAATGAGTAACATTTGTACATCCAAACACATGCAACGGTATGTGCATATCATTAACGCAAAAATACGGGTATATTTGTTACATATAATTAACATTTTTTCTACTAAAATAAAGTTACACAATATAGTATTGACAGGTGCAAGTACTATATTAATTATATATTAATAGATTCTAACATAGTAACAAGTTTACATGCTGAATAAGTTCTGAGTTTAATTTTCAATGTTTTGCATGGTCACTATAACCTCTACTTGACTAAACAACTGGGCTCATGTCTTCTTCTTTTAGAAAATAATGTTATTGTTTGGGAAGACATTTTATTGTGTCTACATGAAATACAGTACTATGCCATCTGTATGTTTGTGTTTGAAATATGACTATGGACAAATTGGAATAATGGCGGGTACATTATATTTAAAAAAGAACACATATCATCTGTCTAAATTTATTCAGTAATATTTCAATTTATCGGTAATTGAAAAAATGAGAAATTTTGACCTTGCGAAACTAAAGCATCTAATTTCATCACTTCCACCATCGACAATCAGACAGAATCTATGATTTAAGAGAAAGTCTCTTAGTCTGCAGTTATGTACTCTACTTGACTCGTCAGTGAGTAACAAGATTAACAGGACAAACTCTAGACTCATCAAAAAGAACAACACTACAATACACACCACAAAGACAAATCCGTGATTACCATGTTCTTACAGGAATGTCTCCTTATAAAGTGAGTACATTGGACTGCAGATATGATAATCCAGTTATATCAGTGAGACATGACCTGTAGATATGAACTCCCGAATCATCAATCAGTTTGTGGACTGCAGTTTATGTACCCTAGATCTGTCGGGAGCAAAGAACAAGGCCTGGCTGCTGGAACAATCTACTTTATCAGTGAGATCTGCTGAATGAAAGATGGATTCCGTTCTTATTGAAGACAAGGGAAAAAAGGACGACAGAATACTGTTAAACTAGTTTCATACTCGCAAGTTTTATTTTCGCTAATATTTGCAAATCGATTACCTCGCAAATTCATAAATGTCGCGAATAAATGATGACTTCTATATCTGAAAATGAGTTCAATCAGACAGAATCTATGATTTAAGAGAAAGTCTCTTAGTCTGCAGTTATGTACTCTACTAGACTCGTCAGTGAGTAACAAGATTAACAGGACAAACTCTAGACTCATCAAAAAGAACAACACTACAAGACACACCCCAAAGACAAATCTGTGATTACCATGTTCTTACAGGATTGTCTCCTTATAAAGTGAGAACATTGGACTGCAGATATGATAATCCAGTTATATCAGTGAGACATGACCTGCAGATATGAACTCCCGAATCATCAATCAGTTTGTGGACTGCAGTTTATGTACTCTAGATCTGTCGGGAGCAAAGAACAAGGCCTGGCTGCTGGAACAATCTACTTTATCAGTGAGATCTGCTGAATGAAAGATGGATTCCGTTCTTATTGAAGACAAGGAAAAAAAGGACGACAGAATACTGTTAAACTAGTTTCCTACTCGCAAGTTTTATTTTCGCTAATATTTGCAAATCGATTACCTCGCAAATTCATAAATGTCGCGATTAAATGATCAGTTTTATACATTTGAAAATGAGTATGGCCGAAAATATTACCAAAGTCTGTTCGTTGTCCGTAAAATATGTATAGATCTCTGTACGACTTTTTAATACCTGAAAATTCGACTGTTCAGTCGGCATTGAATCCTTATTATCATAATTAGTTTTATTTGATGATGTTTGGACTTTATCCTGATACAGAGACCAAATGAAAGTAGATTTTCAGAAAATTGTTAGGCCAACTGGTAGTTCTAAAACAACACACATTTTCTTTTACCTGTCATAAATTTACATGTGATATGTTTTAAGAGGAAACATATTAGTCTATTATTTGTTTCTGGACTACTGCTATTAATAAGTGATGAAAATTTGCATGTTGTATTGTCCGTTTCAGTTACGCGATCATCTGAAATTTTAATGACCCTTAATTTACAACAATATGTGTTATTTACTTTTGCTGAAGTGCCTTTGATTTAATTTAATTGCTGTCAAATTTCTCAAGACCTCACATTTCTGATAATTACAGCATTGTTTTGCACTTTGCTTACATCAAAACACCGATCTTATAGTAGAACCGTCGTCAACACATGTTGCATGGACGTAAAATCTTATCTGATTGGATGCCAATACATGGCTGGGCACGTCATTAATTTCTGCTAAACAGTGGGTCAAAGGTTATCTAAATTTAGCATTTTTTTGACATATCAATATTCCATACTTTCCTCCTGCAGAGCACAACCTTATAGCATGTACCACTATATAACGATTCAATCTCAGTATAGATACACAAACATGTTGGCTTAGAATGAGGGTCTACAACATTAACAGGGATACAGAATGATAATCTGAGGGGAAACAATAAGTGGAAACAATCATCAAATCTTGTTTAAGGAACCTATGTATATATGAAAACATGAACCAATGGACCAAAAAGGAGGACAGAATAAAATACTTACATTTGTATAGTACTGGTTACCAAGAGCATCCAAATATTGTCATTTTCTCATAGTATTAACTTTGTACAATTTCCACAGGTTATTTACATTATTACTATCTTCCTATGATATCCACCATCTACCATGCAGTCACTGATTCTAAAAGAAGTTCCCTACAAATATTCAAATAAAAATGCTAAACTTTCTTTAGAAGGATATGTCTTTACTGTTTCATTATTTTATTCAATTTGCAATCAGTATCAAAATATGGACTCATGTACATTTGATTTTAATCTTTCAATAACTTGTTCACCACTGCGAAGCTAAGTAACCAGCACACTTGAATGACTTGAATGACTATTAAATGCATATTAGGTTACCTGTCTCCTAAATAAAACCTTTGTTTCTTATGCAATGGCAGAATTTAATCAAGAAGATAAAGAATCATTCTGTTATATGCTTTAATATTATGTGCATTACTTATGGAGTTATGGAAAAGACCTTATAAAAACAACTTTTGTATGAATTCTTACCAGTATTGCCATCGCATTTGGTCCATGAATGTTGGTATATTGTTCTCTTTGGTGCATACATTTGTATAATGGTGATCTTATTACCCTGTGAATATTCAAATGAAAGTTTTTTTTCATTATAATTTGGATTTAAAAGCCACCTTGGTAAATAAACTTCTTTCAATATCATTTATTTTTCAACGGGGCACTCCTCTTAGCCTACAAACTAAAGTCTTACAGTTCTCACTTTTATGCATGGCTTATGATATTTGTATTTTTCTACTTGTTTGAAGACCAATAAATGTATTGTAGACAATAAATCACTACAATATTTTAATCAACAAAGTAACTTAATACTGTATTTTCTTTATGATAATCAATGGAAACAATTTCAGAGTAAACATTTTTCGGTTTAGAGTAGATCTCAAAAGATTATTGCAAAATATCTTATAATCATGTTAATATCAATAATATTTAAGTTACATTATTACATTGTTTTGTTTTTAATCGGGAACTCATGAATAAAAAATGACCAATAAGATAGCATATAATTATTATTCTGTATGTCTAGTTTTATTAGTTCTAACCAATCAAAATAAATTATGCACCATATTGATTTAGAGTATTGATTACAATCGCTGAATAATATAAGATTTACATACATAGTCCTATCATTGTCACTCTGTGTACGTACGTATGACCTCCGTTATCTTTTTTCATGTTTACTGTAGCATAGATGCTCACGAAGCTTACAACTATACTTGTATATTTTTGATATTGGCGACAACCTTGAAAAAAATAAACAGATGCATTTTCAACTTTGGTAAAACTATTTCTAAAGTATGATTTAACAGTTGTTCATCGTAGAATTCTGGTATAAAGAAAATCATAAAGTTTCATGCCAATATATCCGGGCTAGCTTGCATGTAATGTATACATATATTCTGGGTGGTGGGTATAAAAGGGATACTTGTACACAATAAGGTATTGGTACAGCAACACAATGCAATGCTTTATTACTTAATATTATAATGCAGATAATGCATACATGAAAAATAAAACAATCCAACGAGAAGATGGCATCCTGTATTATACAAACACTAAAAGCACATCAGTTACAGAGAAATACATAAAAAATCCTAAAACAATATTCTGCTACAGATGTCCAATTCACATGGCTACATAGTATTTGTAAACACCAACAGACTTCCAGAATACACATAAATAAATCATAATAAAATATAACAACAAAGACAGTACACTTACCAGTCTATGGGAATTTGGGAACAAACAATCCAACACAACCAATCTCACATGACCATCAACAAGCGAGCACTATCATATTCCTGGAAAGTTAAAAGAAATATAGAAACTGTCAGTGATATAATAAATAAAGATTAACCCAAGACAAATGTTGTCATTATTAAAAGTTAAGTTTGGAGTGTTTACTCTTAACCACCATTTTACCTGAACAAAAAAGAATAAAAATAACCATATTTCCGCACAATTTCAAATTGACAACTATAATATGTTCAATAATAAAACGATTAAACACTTTAAAAAACCTATACCAACCAACATGAACGTGAAGTCTTGCATCTATTCAATAAAAATCTACTTTTTCAACAATACAGAAAGCTTCGTCTACTATCAGCTGATTGAATGTCACGTGACATTGAAGAGTACCGATCACAAGAAACAGCCAAAGTAAATTAAAATGCAAAAAGAGACACGGTGCCACACAAAACACCATAAGAAGATAAAATCCGCCTGTCGAGGTTATAATTAATGTACACACCTTTACAAGTTAAAGCTCTTCTTCCATGTCAAAGCTCACACTGACAATCAACACCCGTAACGAGAATGCAACACGCATGTTTGAATCATTCTGGAGAAAAGAAGTTTAAATATTAGAATTCTTAATTAGAGATAAAATAAGCAGATAAACCTAACAAAAAAGCAAAATTGATCAAATGTGCAAATTCTAAATTATTCAAATGTGTAAATTCTAAATCATTCAAATGTGTAAATTCTAAATCATTCACAAGTGGATAAATTCTAAATAACTCCATCGTGTAAATTTGAAATTATTCGATTGTATAAATTCTAAATTATTCACAGTATGTCAGACCTAGACATTCATAAAATTATGGGATAAAATGAAGTGAACTGAACAAGTTTATTCACAACCAAATCAGAACGTTTACAAATTACAACGTACAAACATTATCAACAGCTTTTTTTCAAAAATAAAAAATTTAATAATAATTAAAACAAAGCAACAAAATAAATGTGAAAAATAAATATTACATACCACGTTTGATGAAATGATGAACACACATATATATGTCCCCTCAAAACAAAATACACAAATGTAGAATAAAATCAACTGTTTGTCTTCACATCCTATTAGGAATTACTGCGAATACCCGCGAAAATTATTTCGTGATCTACTCAACCTTGAATTAACAAAATGATATTATACGCAATATCATTGGCTGAGCAGATATTCGCTCACGCTGAAGCACGTGTTTTGGACTAATCAAGTTTTTCAGTAGTGAAAAGCTTGAAGTTGTACGAAATCATATAATTATATACATAGCCTAAAGGTGTGTGAGATTACTACAATAATAACAAAGACAACAAATATTGTACAATGAATATATATAATATATCTATCATACTAATCACCAAAATTCCAGTATACTCGTGCAGTATAGTGGCATCCACAATTTACAAAATAAGTGAAAAAATCTGGCTGTACTGAAAAGCAGATATCGACGGCCCGTCAGTTATAACACAGATTAGTATGAAAGCACGAACATTTCGTGAATTCTGAAATCCTTGCTATATATCTAGTCAACATGAAAAAACTAGGTTTAAATGACTGCAGTCATTTTTACATGTGTGTGTGTAATCTGGGATTATTATACAAAATTATTAATTCGCATACCTGTCAAGACACACGCATTGGGTGTGTGTCACACGCAATGGAGCTCACACTCCCTAATACTCCAAGTCACACGCATTAAAGGTCGAGGTCCGATCGAGGTATATATGATGAATCAGTATTTATTCTAGCAGTAGGTAGGTAGGTCTATTTTGGATTGAGGATTGTCTCTGTGATGGTGTCTCCAGCTTCTTGGGGTGGGGGGTCCCCCCATACCCCCACGAGGGACAACCGCCCCTGCGACCCAGACCTACTTTCCAGACCCTTGACAGCTGATGATATGTATAATGGTCCCTTTTGCTATTATGTCATTGAGTGTAAAAATGAAATATGTTAAATGTTATGCGCCTATGTCTTGAATAAACTATATATTATCTATCTATCTTTTTAAACGTGCCGACGTATGCTATAAGGTGTATTATCATTAATTCAGGCCAAAGTATATCATTCTTCGGCGATAACCTCATCAATTGCATGTTATTCCTATTGTTACGTTTGCAAACGACATTAAATAGCCTCTAAAAGTTTGCGATATTTAACATCATATAATTGCGAGGTGATACTTGATATTTATCTGATTATATCAAATCAAGAGTGACTTACTGCTGCCAAGCCTTCATTTAAGATTTACAATGGAATTGTCTCCCTTTAGTCATGAAAATCCATAGAGTGTTGCTGTTTCTTCAGTGACTGATTTACTGTGTGATCTTGTACTAACTATTTAAGTTCATGAAGTTTTTCTTTTGCCTTTGATTTTTCAGCTAATTTCATTTTTTAAATGTTTTTTTTTCAGAAATCCCCCCAAAAAATCACCGACACACCTACCCTATTTTTAATGAGCAACTGCATGTGTTCAGAAACTATTTTTTTCATTTGCCTTAAAAATATATACTGTAAACGCAGAATCAATACATTGCTCTTTTAACATGTAAATTGTTTACTTTAACAACATATACAACTGATTTTGAGATACATGTATACAATAAAGTGACCACATCAATAATATGATCACCTCAATTATATGACCACCTCAATTGTATGATCACCTCAATAAAGTGACCACATCAATTATATGATCACCTCAGTTATATGACCACCTCAATTATATGACCACATCAATAATATAACCACCTCAATAATATGACAACATCAATAATATAACCACCTCTATAATATGGCCAAACCAATAATATGATTACCTCAATAATTGGTCACCTCAGTAATATAACCACCTCAATAATATTACCACATCAATTGTATGATCACCTCAATTATATGACCACATCAATTATATGATTGCCTCAATTATATGGCCACCTCGATTATATGACCACATCAATAATATAACCACCTCAATAATATGACCAAACCAATAATATAACCATCTTAATAATATGAACAAACCAATAATATGACCACATCAATAATATGGCCAAACCAATAATATGATTATCTCAATAATTGGTCAACTCAGTAATATGACCACCTCAATTATATGACCAAACCAATTATAAAACCACCTTAATAATATGAACAAACCAATAATATGACCACATCAATAATATTGCCAAACCAATAATATGATTATCTCAATAATTGGTCACCTCAGTAATATGACCACCTCAATTATATGACCAAACCAATTATAAAACCACCTTAATAATATGACCAAACCAATAATATGACCACATCAATAATATTATCACCTCAATAATATGATACCTCAATAATATGACCACATCAATTGTATGATCACATCAATTATATGACCACATCACTTATATGATCACCTCAATAACATGACCACCTCAATTATATGATCACCTCAATAATATGACCACCTCAATTATATGACCACATCAATTATATGATCACCTCAATAATATGACCAAACCAATAATATGATCACCTCAATAACATAACCATCTCAATAATATGATCACCTCAATGATATGACCAAACCAATAATATGATTACCTCAATAACATGATTACCTCAATAATATGATTACCTCAATAATATGACCACCTCAATAATATGACCACCTCAATTATATGACCACATCAATTATATGATCACCTCAATAATATGACCAAACCAATAATATGATCACCTCAATAACATAACCATCTCAATAATATGATCACCTTAATAAAAGTTCACCTCAATGATATGACCAAACCAATAATATGATTACCTCAATAACATGATTACCTCAATAATATGATTACCTCAATAATATGATCACCTCAATAATATGATCAACTCAATTATATGACCACATCAATTATATGACCACGTCAATTATATGACCACATCAATTATATGACCACATCAATTATATGACCACATCAATTATATGATCACATCAATAATGTGATCACATCAATTATATGACCACATTAATTATATGACCACATCAATTATATGACCACATTAATGATATGATCAAATCAATAATATGACCACATCAATTATATGATCACATCAATTATATGACCACATCAATTATATGATCACCATAATAATATGACCAAACCAATAATATGATCATCTCAATAACATAACCATCTCAATAATATGATCACCTTAATAATATGATCACCTCAATGATATGACCAAACCAATAATATGATTACCTCAATAACATGATTACCTCAATAATATGATTACCTCAATAATATGATAACCTCAATAATATGATCACCTCAATAATATGATTACCTCAAAAATTATGATTACCTCAATAATATAACCATCTCAATAATATGATTACCTCAATAATGTGACCATGGCAATACTTAGTTTCAGTTCACTTACTTTTGGACTGGTCTATTATATTTTCTCTATTTCAACTGAAAAATGATACAACCTTGGTATGAGTATTTTTTCAGGTCCCAAACTTTTAGATGGTCTATTTATTGAAGTTTTATTGTATAATTAAGTACATGAATATTTCGTTTTTCTTGTGTCAGAATGACATTTAATTGCCGTCACCACCTTCTCCACTAATTGTACAGTACAACCTCTTCAGAGCTGCCCTTTCTTGAGCAACAACCTACCTTTGACAACACGAGGGTTCAGCGTAACGGTGTCGTAACTCATATTGAAATAAGAACAAGTTACGACAGTGTTGCGCTGAGCCCTCGAACAGCATTATTTTTTTTAACGGCACAATTCAACCATTCATTTAACCTCGCTAGAGCAACGACCTCTCAACAACAACATAATTTTTTTACTCCCAAAGGGTGTTGCTCTGGAGATGCATTGGAGATACAATCATACTCAGATGTATTGTAGAGATGTATTGGTTACAACGAAGTATAATTTTTCCCTAAACATGCTGTGTATGGATGTAGTAAAATACGGATATAACATAGTTAATATTTATTTCCCAAGGAATTCAATATAACTGTGTTACTGTGTATATGTTTGGTTTGAACTAAATAAGTAATTGACTAGATGCATATCATTGCAGAGTGCAATCTTTCTGGTTAAGTGGATTTCAGTTTTGTGCTTTATCAGCCTCTTAGCACCAAAATATAGTGCTGCTGTGGTCTTCAAAAGTGCTAATTTTGAGGAGCTATGCTCCATGGGTCTCCAACTAGCCCGTTTTTTTTTCATTTTTGCAAATTTGCACCCATAATATTGTTCATGTTTTTTTAAAGTTATATGTCTATTTCAAAGAGCAATGATTCTGTAAGACAAAAACACAAAAACAGAATTTTTAAACATTTCAACAATTTATTACATATTTCAAAATAGCACAATGTAATACAATGAATCTATGTGACACTTAAACAGATGACAAAATATGTTCTTGAGAATTAAAGAACAGTGGAACTACTTTCATGTTTTATTGTCTCAGAGCATAACAATGTCTGCTTTCATGATATAACAGTAGAAGTATGTACATGTTTAGCGACAAGATCATTGAGCACAAAAAATCTTCTAATAAGGCTCCACACCAACTCAAAACATGAACAATTGTGCCAAAAACAAGTCCAGTAACCTCTATATTTCATTCCAATTATAATACCTTTATCTATAAAATCCAAAAAAAATAATCAATTTTCATTGAGTAAAACAAAACACAGAAATCGTCTTTAAGCAAAATAAATTAAAGGAGAAGTTTTTGGTTCCGAACAAAAAACTTAAAATCATGACTCCAGACTGAAGGAGTACATGTACTTAAGCAATACAATGATATAAAACATGGCATCTTAGAATCTGATGTGCACACTGTGATTTAGGATGTAAAATATTTCATGATATGTATCAGATCTCATCATATTCAGGGCAGAAAAATCGTTTTGTATACGATTTACCCAAAAGATGCATTTTTGGCACCAACTGTAGAGTTTCTATTAGAAAGAATCCAAAGCAGAAAGAATGAATTCTACCTTAAAAGTATTTACAATTTCATTTAGAACTCTTTTTCGACAAACTAAACCTAACTTTTTAGGTCAAGTATGCTAAACAAAGATATGTTTGTCTAGCCTCATCTGTGTATAAGTCAGGTATAAGGTCACTGATGATAATTGTGTATTCTTACATTCTGTCTCATATAAATTTGGTATTTCACTAATTCTGATGAACTAGAATTGTTTATATTATAATACCAGAGACAGTTTATAGGTGTTTATTATATGAGTATTGCACCAAATATTGCACAGTTGTTTGTGATATAAATTATGAGCGTATATAGTCAATATGGACAGAATTGTTTCACTAGGCACTGATACTGTGAATAACACAATCTTATCCATGTAACAACAACCATCTGTGACTGCTTCTACATGTACATCTGATCTCTGTAATGAAAATTCAATATTTTAGAATTAGAGTGAAAACTGCATCACATTATTCATTAGGATAAAGAACACAGTACATGATCATTTCTTTTTTTCTCAGAGCTTACCATGGTACCAACAGCCACAGTTACTTACCAACTTATGGTGAAGGAAGACCCCAGTCATACAACTGAATACTTCCTTACATGAAATTTGAACCCAGTTGGGATTCAAACTCATTCGGTAAGGGGCGAGTTATTTCTGATCAGAGACCATTACTACTTAACCATGGAGTCCCCTAGTTCATTTCTTTTACAAATGTTTTAACAATGAAACATTCAAATATATGAATTGTACATATTTTTTATCAAAGATAAAATCATTAAGCAAAAGTTATCTATCTTTTTTCTATAAGATGTTGAATAGCAATTATTGACACTTACACATGCGAAACAATAATTTACTAATCATTCCATCAGAATTTTCCCCTGTTTAATTTGGTATATTTAGTATTTATTACAATTTTTAAGAATCCAAGGTTCATATACCTGTTTACCTAATTATGTATACAGGCAAATATTTGTAAAAGAAAGTTTCATTCCCACATAACAATAATAATCAAATAATCACCTCAATGTTCACAGACTATGACCAGGAAACATTTGTCATCTTCATCTTCCATCATATGTTAAACATGTTCTTCTACAGCTTGCAGTCACAGAACTTTCGTTTATTGCAAGTTACTTAGCACTCCTGAAACAAAACAATATACATGTACATAAAGTTAAATTCCCAAACATAAGTTGATAAACTGGTTCCCATTTGATGTTGCAGTACACCAAATTGAATGTACATGACCAAACAAGAACCAGCTTATAGTACAGTTGGTACAATCTCTACGTTACAGTTGGTAGTGTAAATATCAAAGCACTGAAAGTACTCATGGAAGTTGAACTTACTTAAACTTGCTCTGCAAAATGAAAAGGGTACCAGTGTAATTTGATTCGCATAAAAATTCATGCTTGCCAAGTGAGTGAATGCTGTGGAATGCTGAAATATTGTTCAGTATCCAAAAAAATTAGACTCCCTTTAGTTTTGAGCATACAGTAATCTCCCTTTGCATAAATTAGAATAATACAAGTAGTCTCCCTTGATCTACACACTAAGGAGATCAAGGAGAGACATCACCAGTTGTTTATACAAACTTGCATGTCAGATTCCCTGTTTATAATGTACTGTGAAAGTATCTTACATCTCATTACTCAAAGAACTTGACAATTGTTTGACAAACAGAGTATAGCTCAATAATTACCCAATATAATGTCAACAAATTACTAGATAACATTATACTACAGTTATTAAAATAATTCTATCACCAAGGAAGATATGAAACAAATATTTGTCACTTTACTTCCCTAATTACACATACTATGCCAGGGTAAGGAGCCACTAAGTTTAAGGTGTAATGACTAAAAGTTTATATTCCATATAAGCTTAATCTTAAGATGCCAGAATAATATCTTATATCCAACAGTACTGTTTTGGTGGCCTTTATAGCCAAGTGTTTATGGTCTCTATCCGTCTGTAACTCCTTACAGTTGTGAGTTTGAATCCTCCCCAAGACCAAATTTTTCAAGTGAGGAAACTATCTAGCTAGCTTACAGAAGGTCAGTGGTTCTAGCCAGGTGGTTCTAGCCAGGTGTAAGTCTGGTGTCTTTCTCCACTATAAGACTAAAAAGTCACCAAACGACCATGTCAGCAGTTGGTGCAACATTAAACCTCAGAGAAAGCACTGTTAGATTCTTTTCCCAGGATTAAACAGGTACCAACAGCTAAGGTCATTTAATTAACAAATTAATTAGATATTTAATGCTGCAGCTTACCTCATGTATACATCAGACATAGATATCACTAACAGGTGGATGCTGCCAATCTTCTACAGTATTATCTATATAATAACTTCCTGATGTTGTACTACCATCATCATCTATATGTGTGGTATCAACTGATTCATCTACCGTCAATCTTCCTATAGGCGGCCGGAGACCATTTTGAAACTTTTTATACATAAGTAAATCTTGCACTACATTCTTTGAAGGACTTTGTCTATCCATGTTAAACTTTGTTGGTGAAGGAGGAGGCATGAAATCTGTTTGATTCGTACAACAAGGTGTTGGACTAGATGTGATGGCAAATTGACTGGGACTATTTCTGGATGAATAATGTACTGGACTGTGTACAGGTGATTTTGATATGTATGGATTGTTCTTCAATGGAGGTGGTCTCTCCGGAGGATGATCAGAACTTTCTGATCGGCCCCTTGCTATGATTTTAGGTGGTTTTGATGGTGAACTTGTAGATTTGTGAGGAGGCTGACCTCGTCGGCCATTTTGTTTCACTAATTGCTGTAATTGAACTATTCTCAAATCACCTGAAAATAGGAAAAAAAAAGACATTGAAATCATAGTCAACTGGTCTACATTGTGTAAAAATAAGAATTACTGTAAATTCCCTCAAAACAGGACCCCTTCCAGACTGGTCCAAATGTTTAGTTTTCTGAGAATTCTGGTTCTCACAGAGGTTTTGATAAAAAATATAAAAAAAACGGGACTTGGAAAATCATTCCATTTTCAGGAAATTCCTGTTTTCAGGGAGTCTGGTTTTCAGGGATATGAATGTACAATAATTATCAGAAGAAAATAAATTGTGATAAAACAGAATGATAGAAAATACATTAGTCTGTATCTTTGTAACTTGCAGACCTCACAGCAAGTAGATCTAATATTGTAAGATTAACTAGATCTACAAACTATAAACAACTTTAACATTGAACTTTTTAAAACGGCTGAAAGTTTTCATGGTTAACTTCCTGTGTGTGACATTACACGATCATTTAGTTCAATTACAGGGTGAACCAACTTTACAAATATGGGCATAATACAATAATAGAGAACTTGCGATACATCAAACCAGACGAGGTACCCTTGACTTAATATCTAACACTTAATTGTAACAGAATTACAAGGCGTCTAATACAATCATCATACGTGTGATGTACTTCTAAGAGTTTCGTTCAAACAAACTATCAATTAGACTTTTATGTATTTTTTATCCAAATCTGTTTATAATTAGACCCAAGTACTAAAAGTCATGAGCTTTCAAAAATGATTTAATTCAAACTAGAATTTTTTAACCCACCAATTATAAGTTTTATTTCAATGGCGAGTCTAGGAAGAACTTGTTGCATTGAGAAAATAATACAATAACTTCATTAACTTGTACTTAAAGAGTCCCTGTAATAATCTCGAGCATTATCATATAAATATAGTCATCAGTTGTGTATCACATTAATTAACATCTACTTCACAAGATCAAGATTCAACTATAGTTTATTAATGTTTGTACTGTTTGAAATAAAAGGTAGTATTGACAGCATCAGTTTAATGTCAGTACATGATGTATAGGAGATGTCAACATATCATCTAAACATACAATATAACAATCATCTACATAAAGTAATTATAATTTTATGCCCCAAACAATTAGCATATGTACTGCTTAATGAGACATTCCAGCCATCATAAAACTATAGATTTAAAAATACATGTCAATATTAGATAATTAATTACATGTGTAATCTGCACACAGGTCGATGAAAACATGAACTACATGTAATGTCTGCGCATGAAACAGAATTACATATCTAATTTTTAGATTTGAGGCTGCATGAATTAATTTAGGCATAATTATATTTCATCAACTGATTTTGGAGTAAATACTTCATATTAATAATGCTTACAAATCAAGTTATACTGAATGAAGTTCACTCAAAGTACCGTACAACTTATCTGTATAACTTGTAATTCTTAATCAGGACGCTTGAAGGATCATTGCTTGATTTTGACACAAACTCATTTTCCACTAAACAATGAAACAATGTCATGAAAAAGGCAGGCCAAACAAATGAATGATTGAGAGTAAAATTGACTCTAATGGGTTTGTTTATTTACTGTACACAGAGATCAAACTAAGCCTTAAGTTTCTTCATGGACATTATATTACATTGTTATGTAATGTCCCTAGTTTCTTACTGCAAAATCCATAGTATAAAACTACATGTACATCAGTACAACCAACAAACATTTTCCAATTATCACTGGTTGAAACTATTTTGGGAAGACGCATACCTCATATTCTCAGGAGAGGTGTAATTTAGAACTAGGAAATGCCGCCAGCTGAACACTAAGTCAAAAAGGGGCCATAACTGTGGTGAGAATGTTAAGACTTTAACGGAAATCAAGCATGACTTGTATTTAATTATTATACACCTTCATATTAAATATGAAACCAATCCATGAAATATTTCTTGAGTTATCGCTTGGAAACCAAAATTTGAACTGACAGACAGACGTACAGATGGACATATAGTGGTAACACTTTAAGCCCTTCTACCATTTCGAATGGCGGGGCATAAAATAGAAAAGATTTTACATCAAGTAATCCTTTGGTCACGTAAACATGAATTATTATTATTCTAGGCTTACATAATATGTGACTATTTTATATATAATTACCTGTGTCTGATACATTATTCTAGGCTTACATAATATGTGACTATTTTATATATAATTACCTGTGTCTGATACACTTCCTCCCATACCACTATCATAGGTGGCTGTATCTCCTGATAAATCATCACTGTGTAAATCTTCTTGTTTCTTTACTTCAGGATTTAACTACAACATAAAAATTATTATTCAGTCACTATTATCATACATTATAACAAACCATATGTGTGTTCAAACAGGTACAATGGAAAAGCATATATTTTAATCTAAATATTTGCCAATTCTTTTACAAAAATTTAAAAAATAAAATAGCTCATCGTTTATAGTGAGCATTACGTCAATTCTGATTTCTCCTCGAGATAATGAAGTTCTATGGTACATAACTATTCTTCAAATATTCAATTAGACGTCAATTAATTGTTACTTTTACACCATTTGATGTGACTGAATTTAGAAATATTCTTCTTTTATAACTTTACAAGGGGACAAATAAATGGTGTATAGTTAAATTGATACAAATCATATATGTATACTTTATAAATTTCAATACCAACACAACTGTAAGACATATTTTCAGAAAAACTTCATCATAAAAAGGACAAGGTCAATTTTTCAACTTGTCTCATAATTCAAACTTAAACCACAATTATGCTCTGTGATAGATCGAGTCATTGAATACTGATATCTATTAGAATCATCACTAAATTGTTGGCAATGTAAAAAGATGGTGAGAGATACTGTTTAATCAGATAACAGTGTAACTTAACAATACACTTGTACGCAGTAATTCAATTTATCCGAAAAGAAGTCAATATGTGATATCAGATATCAAGTTTAACAATAATCTGATATTTTTTCCATATTAGTCACTGGATATTAATTTTTCAACAAGTTATTTCATATCGATGTAGTAGGGTGTGTTGGTTTCACAATGAGAGAAATGCTTGTGATACACGTGCATAATTTGAAGAAAGATTTTGGGCTTGTCACATCAAACAATAGATATCCCTATATATGCATAAATGCAGTATGTACATCTTTGAATTAAAAACAAAATATAACAAATAGTCTTTCAAGTTTTTTTCAATGACATTAGCAAACATTTAAACAAGCAGTATTTTTAGGACAGACATAATTATAATACACAAAACATTATTATTTTTTCGTAATTATTTATTATGTTTACCTCAGACTGACTGGTCCACTGTTTTGTACTATTCTGTATGAGGGCTTGATGTAAACGTAAAGATGCCAGTCTATGTAATTGTTGAGAATGAATATTTTGATCAGTGCTTGAATTAGTGCTTTGTTCTCTGACATGTACAGCCTCCTGAAAATATATGATGAAATATATACATAAATAATGAAAAAGTAGATGGTCTAACTATCATACATAGAAACAGAACTTACATACACTTGCAAGTACAACATGGAACAGGAACTATTTGCATGGCGGATGTAAAATAACAACTAGTACTTTGGTGTGCAGCGGAACTATTGTTCAGTTTTGAAAAAGAAACATTCTCCTATATTTAGTATTATATTTGGATTTTTTCATACAAATTGTAATGAATTACAGTAAAACCTTACATAATGACCACCTGTGTTAAGACTTACTCTTTATTACAACCACTTGTCGTTGGACTAAATTTTCAATATTCCCTCTTTATTTCAACTCAATAATAAGACCTTCTCTGTAATTAGACTGAATTATTTGAGACTTACTTCAGAGATTTTATAATTATACAATAATACCAGTGGTTCTAATAATCTAAAACATGATATAAATCATTTAATAGGGTGCAGGGAAACATGGTATTAATCACATTGTTTTTTGCACAACTAAATTTTTTTCGTACCAAGTCAATCATCATTATCAAACATTTAAGATAATCTCCTGACAGAAATCCTTCATCTGCAGACAGATTTCATCCAGATTGGAAAGAAGACCCTTAAAGTTGTAGGGGCCGATGCACTGATACAAGCTATCCATGTACAGTTTTATAAATTAATCAGTCTCACACCATTGATGTGAATCCAGTATAATCAGATTGGTGATAGATATAATGTATAAATGATCAAGTGTGAATGTTGACAATCTTCTGAAAAGATGCTATCAGCATGTTGCATTATTTTTATTAGCGTAAATCACATCTTGTATTTCTCTCACTGTATTCAAATCTTGGAGGTGATATGTTGCGTAAATTTGTTAATATTTAAATAAATTACCCATAACGTCGTTATCTGTAATCAATAGTAGAAGGCTATTGTTTGAATTAAATCAGTAAGGTATTAATTGTCTATTGAATCCAATTTAATTGTAATTAATCATGAATTATCCATGTTTATCTATATACCCAGGAGCTACACCGCAAATTAACATCAAACTGTTATCAACATTTAATTTGTATTTACAATTCAACAGATCGAGACCATATTGTAATTATCCATCTAGATGAGAAGTTGGGAATCAAAGTACTGTATGGTCATTTTAAGATTATATTGATCATTAATTACAATAAATTTTATCAACCAGACACATTGGTATCTCACAGTTCCCAGTATATCAAAGAATACATAATGAATACTGATATTGAGATATTAAATTATTATAAAAGATAATCTATAACTGTACTTTATCATTTTTTACAGAAAAATACTGGCATGACTGTCGTTAAACCATTCCTTTTTTAACATTCTCCACAACCAAAATTTAAAGGTACAATACAACTTCTCCAGAGAATAGCTTTCTCTTGAGCAACAACCATTTGTCAACTACAGCATGATTTTTCCCACTGCATGATTTACTATTAATTTAACCTCTCTAGAGCAACAACCTCTCAACAACAACATAATTTTGCTACTCCAAAAGGATGTTGCTTTTGAGAGGTTACACTGCAGCTAGATAATTGTAATATAAAGAATATAACTACATGTATGTATAATTTCTTAACAGTATCTTTGCTGAAGAGTAAAAGACACTTAAACATTCTGAGAAGATACTATTGATTTTTTCTCAACTCAAATAAAATCTAATTAAGAATGATCAGGAAACAGGTTTGCAATTTAAGTGCTAACCATAAATTGATACTGACAAGTTAATACAGGATTTACTCAAGATAGTAGCTGTTAAGTCTTAATCCAAAACTGATAATAAACGTACTTTACTTTCTATTTCCGGTAATTGATTGGAACAAGACAGGGAATTATACATCTTCGGTCAGTCACTGATTAACAATCATGATATTATAAGACTTATAAATAAATACATGTACACCAATACAGAAAATTCAACCCTCATTAAACTGACTTCAAGATGGTTTTTCGAAAATGGAAATTGGCACCTTCTGGGTAACTGCATGGTTCCAATTGGGTTTTGGGAAAGTAGGGGTGGGGGACTTATCTACATGTTTCTTTTATTAGAAAGCCATGTCGTATCTATATAAAAATGTTGACAACATCCGAAGCAACAACATATGATGGTGTTGATACAGAATCATGTATTAATATGAAATGACAACAATACATATGTCTTTCGGAAAGACAATGTCAACAAGTCAGTTAGGACATATTGTAATCAACAGTACCTAGAGGTATATGTTACCTGATGCCAGGATGTCTGACTATATAGCAGGTGTTGTTTTATACAAATCAGGATGCTGTAATGCAACATGGGTATATTTCAGTATGTCAATACAATTATAACCTAATCCATCAAAATGATATGTGTGATATTGAGTGAATTAAATCTACTGTATTCTATCTATACAGATAATCTCACGTGTGATATCAAGATACAATATATACTGTCTTATATCGTATTACAATGTAACTAGAAGTGGACAAAAACAACATTATGAATTGTGTGGTGATAACTTAGTACAATCTAATTACACTGAAAATTGAGCTCAGTTTTCATAATTTAACATTTTGTAATTTTTTATTTTAATGTTGGTGGTATAATGGAGATTTTGAAATGGAAGCAGAAGTATAATGGGATTTTAATGACACTATAGAACAGCAAAATAACAAAGTAACCAATTTTTTGCACAATAATTTCTACATATGACCAAGCATTGAATGTCACATTGAAGTTACAATTATTCCGACTGAAGATTTTAACCTTTCCATCGGAGCTCCAGTAAGTCTAACATCTTTATCAGTTTTATAGAAGAGTCAAAAAGGTGAAACCTGACAAATAGATTTACGAATTTTCAAACCTATAAAAATTCTTTAACTCTATTCATGCCATGGATTAAAGTTTAAAACTCTAATCATAAATTCATTTCTGTTCATATAAAGGGCACATTAATATGGCTACCCACTGGGGGAAGTGTTAACAAAACCTGATAAATTTTAACTTTTTGAGTTCATACATTGACAGTTATTTGCAGAGCACAGCAGGGCACCATAATTGTCAATATAAAGATACTTGTTCATGAAATAGCTCTAATTTTATTGAGCAAAATATAGCAAAATATGAGTTTATAAGACAGTTCAACTACAAAAGTATCAAACTGGTATTTCATGCTTTCATCAATTGGCTCTGATCGCATGTGGCATCATACAACAAGGTAGCCGTACCTACACTACACACTTATATCTAAACATTGATAATGATAGAATTATATTCATAGACCCACTTCATGTAACTGAGGTAAGTCAAAGACACATATAAAAATTCTAAAAATGTAGCAATTAGAAGAAACTAGGGCAATACAATAGAACAGATTAAAAATCATTGATATTTTTCCAATCACGATCAAATCAATATAAAGCCAGAAAACAGATAGTCGTATTCATGGTTATGAAAATATTTGGGGACGAATCGTACCCCCAAAGAACAAAAAGGTAAGCATAGAAAAAAAAGAAACAAAGCTTTTTTTCAAGCACCAACAAAAACATGAATATTTTTACTCTAACCTAAAGTAACAGCAAGCTTGGATTTAGCGGCAAAAATAAAGGGCTTAAAATTGGATTCATTTGTTTATCAGGACACTCTAAAAACATATACAAAACACTTGCATTCACTTACAGTTCAAGAATTTAATGAATAAAATGAGCAAAATGGAAATTAAAGTAGATATCAATGTTTACAACCAACTTAAAAGTATAAAACATGATTTCAAATCTTGTGTACAAGTCTAAGACTTAATTAATTCAAAGTATACACTGAGACTAATGATATAATAATACAATTAAGATTTCTTCTCTTGAGCCTGATTTTTTTTTATGTTACAACATACACATAATTTAATATCAAAGTATAAAGTTGTATAAATTCACAGTATCACAAGTAAAGTTTTTAGTTTAATTCTAATTAAATAAGGTTGTTCATAAATTTTAAGAAAATTTGTAAGAATGGCAGAAGTTCATTTAATGTTCATGTATTGTATATTAAGTTAAACAGAGAGTTTATTAAGTCATAATGATCACAGTTTCTATGTTTATGATACAACTATGATGTAAAGACTGGACAAAATGCTACAAAGTTTAAATCTTGATTTTTCTCAAGCCAGTTTTTTATTTTAAGACAGAGACAAAAAGAAGTTTTTGTTTCTGAATTAAGTTTAGTTCACAGATCCCTAAATTCAATTAAACACAATTCCAACTCATACATTAAATTTGATATCAGGAACTTGATATATTCATTATTTTGGTATTTTGACATATAGTGCAACCTCTCCAAAGCAACACCCTTTGGGAGAAGCAAAATGATGTTGTTGTTGAGAGGTTGTTGCTGAGACTAGAGAGGTTAAATTAATACAATGTAGTTAAATTGTGCAGTTGTTGAAGGGAGATTGTTGCTCATAAGAGGGTCGCTCTGGAGAGGTTGTACAGTAGCAAAGGATGAAAAATAAACAAGAAATACATTAAATAAGTCCCCCCTCCCTGTTGTCAGCCAAAATATAAAATTAGCCCTGCATTTACATGAACTAATGAATTGATGATTTCCCACCCCTGACCAGTTCACCAGAATACATAACTTAGAGACAAAAATACATGAGGAACTTTAGCCTGGTTACAAATAAACACTTCAACTTAATCTATACATTTTATAAGGTCCAGTCCATATAATGGTTGGCGGACCTTCAACTAACTTAAGGTACAGACAGCTTACTCGGATTAACACAAAGAACCGCTAATCTCTACATACAATGTGGATTAGGATTAACCACTAAGATAGGCCTTATTGCATATCCAACTGTCAGTCCTAATACTATATTCTATACAATGGATTTTATAGGTTTTAACCCATTATATGTTTAGTCATTATTACATTATTAGCCGTTATGGGACTTACGCAAATTGCTTAATTTATTCAGTTTAAGCAAAGAGGTATTGGAATGGGCCCACAGATACTTGTTTAGAAAAAATTACCCCACCCACCACGGTCACTCTTACCACTACCATATACAATACTAGAAGATAATAAGCTCGAAATGAAAGCAGACCATTATATGATAGTGGTAAGAGCAACTGTGGTGGGAGGGGTAATATTTTCTAAACAAGTGTCTGTGAATGGACCCACACTTTGTGACATCAGCAATGAATCAACCTAGTGCACCTGATGTCAGAAATGAACCAATCATATCAAGACCCAGCAAAGAATATGTACACTAGTAATGGTCACCCATTATATCTGACCCGAGCATTGGACTCACTATTTCAATCACCAGTGATGTACCCACTAGAGCAAACATATGTTTTGGACCTTCAATATCAGTTGCAAGTATCGGACCTGCCACACCAAACACGAGTAATGGACTCACCCTATCAGACAGCCATACTGAACCAAACAAACTGTTACATTAAAGGATAACTTCTTACAAATGACCATATCGAGCAGCCAGTGTAGTTGATAATGAATGGGAATAAATGTACAACAAAGCTGATAATATCTGTAAAATGTAGCACAATACAAAACTATCAACAATAAAAATCAACCAGTTAATATCACTAATTCAGGTATTTACTAGTATTAGTATAATTTAAGTACCAGTTTTGACACAAATTCAGTAGTTAATGTTTCAAAGCCAATGTTTGGAGATAAAGGTTTGAGAAAATAACGAGTCAGGAACTTAATGGTAAAAATATCAAAATCAACACAATCATATCTATATAATCAAGTTTTCTTTAAAACTTTAAGGTTTGTATCCTGTCTGACAATCTATAGAATTAAAACATATGAGTCAAACAGACCATGTTTTATACTGACCATGTGAACAGAGAGTCTAGCTATTACTGTTTATCTAGATACCGGTATATGCTACATTATTTCCATGAAATGGTGCGATATCGGACGCTTTTGTAAAAAATATGTTACATTATTTCCATGAAATGGTGCAATATCGGACGCTTTTGTAAATATGAAAACCATGCTTAATTACATTGAATCATTGTGCATTACTCATACAACCTAAGTCTCCTTTGGACTTTATTTGTTCGCCCACAATCCAATCATCATGTACTGACTATACTTAATATTTGACTATTTTAGATTTTTAGTTAGATAGTCAATGCTGAATGTACAAACAATACCTAAAGGGACACTTTGATCATATTTGACCATACAGTACTGGTGATGGTACACTGGTCAATTATGCCCTCAGGGAGCATACAAAATGCAACAACAGTTGGATTTACATATAATTGACTAATGGAGTGAAAAGATAAGGGTTATGATCGAGTGTGTAGGGAATGGCGTGGAAATGATTGCCAATAGGTAGATCACTTATAGATAACTTCGTCAATCGGGCGTATTTAAATAAAAGTACAGAATTATGGCTCATTTACCTTAAACAAAAGGATGGAGGGTATATACATATGACTGATTTTCTTACTGATTATAATAATTATAACCCTTCCCTTTATGGTTAACTTACTGTGTCATTAGAATATATATATATATGGTATATGTATCCGCCTTATGATAAAATTGTCTGAGTACTGATCTGGTATGATTAATTTATCATATAGCAATAATGTGGAGACTTTATACTGATAGAACTAGATGTCTATGATGTCTCTGGATCAAAATAGTTGTTGAAATAAGTTTTTAAAAAATCATGTCTGCTTTTCAAGAACAATTGCATTGCTTGAAAGAATATTTATTACACTGGTTACACTAAAATTGACTAAATTCTATCATGATTTGCTATATACTGCACTAATGTTTTACATAAGTTCTACCCCTTATTCATAGTATACAATAAACAGTAGCCAAATATTAATTTCACAGACTCAAAATTGCCTAAACATGCATTACTACACAATAGTTACTTGTCCTTCATCCTGAACATCATAAAATACTTCAAGTACCAAATATCAGTTCTCCTCTTAATGCTGAAGAATTAATTAAACCAACATGCACTTGAATTCAATTTAACACTAAAAATGTGTTCACTTAAAAGCAATTAATCAGAATAAAAATTGACAAGATAAGGACGATTTTGTTAAACTAAGGTCTTGGAATGAATGACAATGTTTAGTAAAATGAAGAATAAAAGTTAAGTAACATTTATCAACAAGCATTATATCATATTCTCGGTACATTAAAACAATTTTCAAGTCTTTTAATCATCCATAAGGCTATCCGTAAAAAAACGTTGCTTTGCGACTCCCACATCCAAAACATTTAACAGTGGGAAGGTAGGTATACATAGATATTTTTTATATCATTTTGCTTACAAGTACCGAAAACAAATAGCTGGAATAAAGAACAATTTTTTTTTAAGATTGCGAAAATTAAATATTTTAATTGGACTTTTGAATGAGTCTGCCATGTTACTGCAGACCAACAATTTTTTAAGAGTGGCCTATTTCATCAAATTTTGACTGCTATAATTATTTCAGTGTCCAGTGACAGACATTACCTGTAAACAATTAACCTTACAATATTTTCTGTGTTCGTAAATTACACCTGTCATGTATGCTATAAATTTAGGTAAGTTCAACACCAGATCAAGGAAATGACTAAAATAATTAGTGATTTCAAACGCAGTAAATTTCCAACCTGTCAAATATGAAGTCATTTCACTCATCACCAAACAGGACATAAATTTATTGAATTTTAACAATTATAGATAGTTATCAGCATGTTCTATCTTTAATTATTTCATGAAAAAAAAAATGCTGGTCATATTTAGAATTTTATTTCAAAATTTTCAAATTTGGAGAAAATTGGGAAATTTAATAAACATATTTTTTTCTCCCATAAACTCTTTATAACATGAATACTATGCTACTTATGCTAAAATGTTTTAATTGCACAGTCCTTGCTGGGTTTCGCTTTGTTCAATTTTAATATGACATAAAAATCTGCAACTCATGCCATCTTTGAAATAAGAATTAAAAGAAATTTACTTGTTAGATATTTTATATCAACACCACACAGCGCAGTATAAAAGAAGAAATGTCCACTCTACGGGATTATAAGATTTCAGACATATTATGGTACAGATGAGTGGTCATTGTGAACCAACGGAGGAGATTAGAGATTGCAAGGGAACGCCCAACAGCTCATGTCTTTTTTAACACCATCATAAACAGAACTTGTTATTCTAAGAGTCCTTCCATTACATTAGACAACATATGCCAACCTATCTAATTAATTCAAATGATTCTTTATTCAGACGTAGCCATAAATATTTACTGCTCCTAGTATGATAAATATGCAGAAAAAATAGATTTCATAGTAATTTTCATATCATTTAACCATACATTCATACAATACTGATTGTTACTAAGACATTGAATGAAATTCCTATTTTTTTCTTAGGAACTGAAACAATCTGTTTAAAATTTTAACTATATGTGCATTGAAAGTGTCCCCATCCTGAACATAAAAATTCTTATAACATTCAGCATTTTATAAAGTTCTATTCACTAATCTAGAAATTCTGTTAACAACAAAAGCTTTTTTCTATAAGTCTATATCTTATAAACTTTTGCTTTTCTTATGCCAAGAACTTAAACTCAGGCCATATCAATATTAATTTTATATAGGACGAGAGACTTCCTTAATACATAGACCAACAAAGATTCCTAATAAATTAATTTTGATGTATTAAGATTACGGTACCTTCAAAGGTAGCTTATTGTATTTAACTTTTCTATCAAAGTAGATTGAAAAAGCACCTGTGTATAGCTATACCAGCCAAGCTATCTTCAACATTATGGTCACCTGTTTTATTTGCTTAAATAACAACAGTGCCTAATCTTAAGCTATCAACAAAAGCAGTGATTAAATTTAAATCTTGAAAACTTTCAAACGAAATTTAACACTTCAAGTAACGTCTATGGCCATGTTATACCCACTTGTTTATTTAACAAGACTCGATTACATAGCCAGCGTACCAGCGAAGTTTCAAAATATTTGAATCATTCAAATAAATGTTATTTCAAGACATACAATTAACAAGAGCCTCTTGAAAAACGCCCTTTCAACACTTTCGAAAATATCTTTTATCCAAACTGCCACACAGTGTTGAAACTTTATGTAATATCAACTGTTAGTGTATGAAGTGGGTGACTGTCAATGAAATAGATCTTGTAAATTATAACAATATACCAGTACTCAGTATTATACAAATTATTACTGAGAGTGTCCCCTGTAATTACACTATGATACTGAACAGTAGCGAGCCTCATTGTGGAAATAATGTCAATGCTACTCTCCCTTAAGTGGAGGTAGAAACATACATCATTGATAGAATGAACCATCATTAACAAGTGCCTAATATAATAATTAAAGAAGTATAATAAACTTTCCAGGCCATCCTTAAAAAATAATTAGTTAAATTACCAGTAAAGCATTTATTTAACAAACAATCGATAGTTTACCAGCTATTTCATTAAACTTTCATATTTTATGGTGTTTGAAAATGTGTTGAATTCTGCTTAACTTGTGCGAATGAAAGAAAAGTTCTGCGTTGTCTGCTTTGTCGTGAAGGCTAGCTGCCTTGAGATCGGCAGAATTGTTTACTTCCACTACAAAAACTGATGGTTTGCGTTACGTGCCCAAGCTTTTAACAGTGGGTAAGTACGGTAGGCATTTTTTAATATAAATACAATTTGCTTGTATTAAAAATTAAAAGCAGAGAGCTTTTGTCAACACTGCAAAATATATTAGGATTACAGGATTTTTGAATGGGTTGGTTGTGCAACAGTTACTGCAAACTAACAATACTTTAGGAATGGCCCCATGTTGACTGTTTATTGTGGAGAAATGGTATGAAGGATGGTAGGTTTATGTGACCTTGCTTGTCACTTAGAACACCCAGTATGTCAGAATTGATTTACAAAACACAAAATAAATTTTAAATGTAAACCATAATCGTTTGCCTTGTATAGTTCAATGCAGCATGAAATTTAAAAGTTTTGTATCTTAGGCCCGAAAAAAAAAAAGCCATGTTTCCAGTTATCTGACCAACCCTCTTTTAACTTACTGGTAAGTTTCTAACTGCAAAATCCAAAGTACGAACATTTATGAGACAAATTGTACCTCCATAGTATGAAAAGTATGTTTAAAACCAGAACCAGAAATGTATCCAGAGGACACAGATGCCCCCATGGAGAGCGAATTGAGTAAAAAAGGGGCCATAACTCCTGTGAACGTGTTTGGCTTTAAAAGAAATCGAACTTGACCTGCATTTTATTATTATACACCTTAATGTAAAATATGACACCAATCCATGAAAAATTTCTTGAGTTATCGCTCGGAAACCAAAATTTGAATGGAAGGACGGACAGGGTCACAGGGGTAACAATTTATGACAAGAAAATGTAGAGAAGAAAGTTTTGTGACTTACCCATTATTTTTGGGGGGTCAAGTATTTGCAAACATGACTATATTTTTTCTAGACTTAGATATGAATTTGAAATTGAACAACAATCTTATACATATTCACTCCAAAGACTATAGAACTAGAAATACCAAACAAATGGTGACACTGATAAGCATGAGTACCTTATAAGCACTGTATATATATTATAGGAGATAAGATGACTTCAACAAACACTTAAATACTTATACTGTAATATACTAACACATGTCAACATACAAGGACACCCTACCAACACCTCTTCTAGTACTCTGAGTAGATCTGATTACAGTACTTCAATTTCAAATAAAACATGAAAGATTAATGATAAATATTGTTATTGAAACAGTGAATCATCCATTGAAAGTTGAAATATGATCAGATAAGGAAATAATGTATTCATACCTGGAAAGTGACATCTTTTTGTTTTGCATCTATTCTGTCCAGAGTGATTGGGGTTAATATTGGAGCAGTTGGATGTAAACCATTACCCATCATCTTGTTAACGCTAGGACTTTTATCGGCCATGCCAGATGGATATTCTAACTGATTACTACCATTCATACCGACCACTACCTGGTTCTCCAGACACTTCCTTTTCTGCTGGTCATGACGTCTCACTACCCAGATGATCACCAGTATAGCTGCTGCTATAACAACTGTCACAACAACAACTACTACAGCGATGATAATGTTTTGTTTATCAATCGATTCTTCCGTCACACCTACAGCAGTCACATTTTTCATAAGTACAACAATTGTTACTTTGGTAGCAGCTTGTTTTGGAGGCACACCTTGATCAGATATTGTTATCTCAAGAGAGTATGTCCCAACATCATTTTCTGTAAGTCGCCTAGCAACATTTATTTCTCCATTTCTACCTATTTCAAACATTTTAGAGTCATTTCTGAAAGTTATGCCGTATGATAATTCTGCATGTTTTCCATCATCAGCATCTTTAGCTTCTATCTTCATGATCTGTGTATCTACAGGCATCATGAAGGTTATATATTTCTTAAAATTGATATCATTTGGAAAAACAATTTCAGGATAGTTATCATTTATGTCTGTTACATAAACAGTCACATCCACAACACTACTTAATCTTATATCAATACCATTGTCAATAGCCATGACTTGAAAGTTGTAACTAGGTATAGATTCTCTATCAAGACTATTCAAGGTTTTCACAGTGCCATCAGGGAGCACTTCAAATGGTAGATCAGAATAATTTCCATACAAACTGTACGAAACATATCCATTACCTTCAGTGTCTAAATCATCTGCTTCAACACGACCAAGCACAGTTTCTTTAGACTGACTTTCAGGGATATAGTATTTGAAAATATCCTCTTTGAATGCTGGAGCATTGTCATTCAGGTCATTGATGGTGACTGAAACAATTGCTGTAGATGGTAGTGGAGGATTACCAGCATCTGTAGCATGTATAACAAATTCATACACAGCTCTCTCTTCTCTATTAAAGCTTGTGTTAGCTGTGATAAGTCCAGTTTTAGCATTGACAGAGAAATATAGGAGATCTTCAGGTTCAAGATAATAAGAAACTTGACCATTCATACCAATGTCTGCATCTCTTGCAAGAACTTGTACAATAGTAGAACCAATATCATTGTTCTCTACCACACTGGCTGGATATATTGTCTTGGTGAATTTTGGAGAATTATCATTTTCATCTAGTACAACAACAGTGAAATCAGATGATGCTGTTAATCTTGGCACACCAAAATCATGGCAAGTAATATTTACATTATGTCTATCCGAAGTCTCTCTGTCTAGTGTACTATATACTATAATTTTGTATTCTTTTGCTTCCATTGCTTGTAAACCAAAGTAATCATTCTCAATAGAACAAGAAACTAAACCATTTCTGTCCCCATCTGAATCAGTCACTTCTACATAGGCTACAACAGACCCTACACTTGCATACTCAGTGGTTTCGGCCATTCCCGAGTTAGATAATAGATTGATTTTGATGACAGGAACATTGTTCTCAGAATCTTCAACTGTGACTTCGACTGTCACTTGTGAGCTAATTGGTCTTACGCCATTATCTACTGCTTCAATCTTCACCTTGATAGCATCGTCTGAAACATATTCCAATTGATTGGCTAAAGATAACTCCCCAGTTAAAGAGTTTATTTGAAATGTATCTTTGATATCTTGTGACTGTTGAGAACTTAGATGGTAAGATATCTCAGCATTTCTTCCAATGTCTAAATCTGTTGCGGTCACATTGAGAAATGTTACATTTAATGGATAATTCTCCTTTACGACCGTCTTGTAGATAGCCTGATCAAACACTGGTCTGTTATCATTATCGTCTTCTACTGTAACATTCACCATCATACTACCATTCAAAGGAGGGTCACCTCCATCGCTAGCAATAAGAATAAAATGATAATGATCCATTGTCTCTCGATCCAGTTTGCCTTTTATTACAATATTCAAGGAAGAGCCTTCAGATGTCTGCTGAAAATCAGCCAGGAAAGGAACATCAACCGGAATGATTTCGTAACTTTGCACGGAATAATTTGAACTGTCTAAGTCTGTTGCAGCATCAATACCAATAGGTTTGCCAGGAACTTCAGACTCGGATATCTTCAACAAGATGGATGGAGTATCAAACATAGGTGGGTGGTCATTTATATCTTCTAATACAACAGTTACTTTAATCTTCTTGAAGAACGTCCCGATCTTACTTTGAGCAACAACCTGTAGTATCAAGGGACATGAATATGATGTTGAAAACTCACAGACAACTTCCCAATCCAATCGTTCCTGAATCCTCAAATCACTTGTAGAAGAATTAATTGAAAAATGATTTGAATATCCTTCATCCGAGTTAAGAAAGTAGTACTCCAGACTGTTGAAGTCATCATCTCCAACAAGACCTCTTATGTTTTCATCAGTTGCGATATTACCTATAAGTGTATTAATTGCTTGTTCCTCAGGTATATAATAAGTTAAACCCTCGGAGTAATTTATTAGATAAGAAAAGACGCAAATAAGACAAGAAAGACTTTCCACTGACTCCATCTTGTACTTTTAATATTGTCCTTCAGAATGAGCAATCAATCATATCAGTTCATCATACACTGATACATAACTTCTACACACAGTGTCCTTGTTCTTACACTATTTCAATGTCAAACACTGAATTTCAAGTTCTCCTGCTATACCAACCTTTTTCCTATCAAAATAAATTATCTCATTTTCTTCAACAGTTTGCTACAAAGGTGTGCTGATTGCCCAATACTGAATTCGACAGATCTCTTAAACAAAATCCGAAAATTCAATTAAGGTCCCACAATGAAGCTTTCATCCGTTTAATGGGACAATCTACAATTTAAACACCGAATGAGGTCATTTCATTTATTCCGCACTTGTCAGTTTTAGTCACTTCAAAGTTATTCTTTTATCTCCAAGATGCACATTTCAATTTCACGATTTCAATGACTATTACCGTACTCCAGTGTTTCACAAAACTCGGCAATTTATCCTTAACTTGTCAATGAATTTTAATGATGGTACAACCGTGGTAGCTCTGAAATGAAAACGAACACCATAAAATAAAATATGTACAGATAAAATTTTAGCGAATATTCGGATATAGCCTCGGGTCTATTGAATCACGTGAAGTTTGAGGAAAATGTATCAAGAAATCAGCTTTTGTTTATGTACACACATCCCTCAAGCCAATCATTACCATATGTACTATCCTGATAAAAACAGTCATATTTGAATTAAACTAGATGGAAACATAGTCTCGAAAAAGCAAAAGAAACAACAACAATGTATGTAAATGTTCACAATAATCAAAGACATATAGTATAGGTCTTTACAATGAATTTGTATGGACTTCAGGACTGAAAAAAATGCTGTGTACTCCATAGGACAGAAGTGAAACTGTTTAAAAAATATAATGTACTAAGTATGACTTTTTCATCTGAAGTATGGACAAAAAATGCATTAAAAAAATGGATATTAACTCCAGCAATGAATATAAATTGTAAACAGAGAGAAGTGTTGTAGGTGACACAAAGCATTTAGTTGACATGTTCCTTTGACAGATTATAATGTTACAAATTAAGTTTTTAGTGTAAATGACGAAATTATTTAGAAAAGAAATCAGTCAACAGTCAGAAAAGGTTCTAAAATTGAAGAAAAAATAAAACATTAACCCAAAAAAATTTTTTTAATAAAAGGCAAGTTATGGAATGATAAAGGCTTGTTATTTAATTTAAATATCATCATTTATTAAGGTAAACTACTGTACCGAAAATTAAATATTAACAGTGACATGTCTTCCCTGGCTCACATTTTCTGACCTTATAATTTAACCGACATATACATAAAGTAAGGATTTGGCAAATACTAAATAGTATTTTTTCACCATTTTACTAAAAAAACGTAAAAGTCATAATCTGACACGGAAATTAAGAAACTGAAATTTATATACATAATGTCAAAAGTGTCAATATTGTGAGTCATCATATATGTGTATACAATTCTCAAAAACTTAAAAAATATCTAAAGATACAAAATTTCTGCATAATAAAAGTGTGTCTTCTTATTATTCCAGTCACATAAAGCTACAAAGTTTTACCTACAGAGCGAGAAGAGTTTGAACAAAGAATTAGTCCCTGAATGTCATTATTTCTATCTGTCTGATGTGTAATGTAATATAAAATTCTTAGATATCTAATCAGTAGTAATATTTGTCAAGCAATAGAATATTCATAGCGACTATCACAGTCTGTAAGCTGGTAACCAGTCTGTAAGTCAGAGAAAGCTAAATATCAGTTAATAAACCCAAAGATTTGAAATTAGCACCAAGGTGTACATTCAATTCAGAAACAAAGATTAAACAAATGGTAACAATAGATGATAAAGGTTTTATCTCAGATTTTTAATACTATGATAGTGTTGCTAAACAGAACATAATATAATAACCACATTGTACAGTTAAATACTTTATATATCAATAATCTGTTAATCCAGCATAAATGTTACAATATAGTGTAATATATTGATTTATCTATTAAAATTACATGATGTATGGATAAAATTATAACACATTATTTAATGGCATTTTATTTTGCACAATTATTAAGAATCCAGACACCCTGATATTGATATGGATAACTATTATAAACATGATTTAACAAGATATAACTAGTAAGATTACAAGTTAATCTAATTTCACAAAAAATGAAAAAAAATCGGCTTTTAGTGTAAAGTATTAAACGAGATTATTTCATCATGTGATACAAGCAGGATGGCATTGTTAACCTCAGATTGCATGTTAGAACATATTACAAACACGTAACTTTCATTTTACATCTCTTTATTACATACACCAAAAAAAATCTAATTGTTGAACGTAATTCTAACATTAACAGACATCTCATGATGTCCGGGTAGGTATTACATCACTATGATAACAATGCAAAGATAATCTTTTTTGTATCATTTTATCAGACCATCCCGGAAAATGATACAGGATGAAGTTAACTAACTTAAATTAGTCGATTAAATATATCCCTCACGCGAACAAAATCTCTCACTTTATGCTGAAACATCCCATATAAAATAAAAGATAATTTTAGTAATAATGTTTCCAATATATGATGTAACAAATAATTATAATACTCATTCTATTCTAAGTGAATGATATTATCTGTGGTAGATATTTTGAATAAATAAAAATGGTGTTTTAAACTTAATAAAAAGTTTGTATCTGTTTACCCGGCCTGCCCTAATTTTTCACTGCAAGTTTAGACTTTTTACAAGGCCCGAGGAACAAAACATTACCTTTCTACCTATTTTACATTTCCAGATGCTTCCAAGAGCCCTACTTACTGTACCGATCCTACTCCTATGAGTATGTAACCAGAAACAAAGATATGTTTATGTCCTGGTGTTAAAAAGTGAAAAATAAACCTAGAAATCAGATGAAAATAAAATAAATATTTGAGGTAACCACTGAGCATTCTTTGGTTGTTTTACTGAAGGTATCATGACAGATTGTCCCTTTGGCTAAATATAAAATATCTCATGGTCATTTTTAATTTTTGATCAATTAAAGATATTATTACTACAAAAGGAATGAAACCATCTGCCTAGTTTTGATGTTTAACAATTAGTATATTAGTTATTTAGTGCGGTTGAATATAAAATGCATGTATACCTGTCAAAATGGTACAATAAATTTCTTCTAGATAATGATTCTCGTTGACAGGAAAATGCGCGTGTAATGTACACAGACATATGTTTATGATCATGTTACAACAACCATTAATTGATTAAACATCTTTTGTCTTCATTTTTCGTTTCATTTTAAGCTTATAATTACAACCAGAAGTCATGCCTTCATAATGTATTATACATGTGTGTTTACATCGTATGTTTCATGTTGGACTCCCATAATGCACCATCAAATCAACTCATCGAAACCGAAATGCTTTCCATTAAAAATATGAAACCATAAAAATGATAATAAATAATACAGATCTCAGGTATAATGTCCCCTCGCTTTGTTCTCCAGTAAAGAAATATGGCCATTAACTATAAGGTTAATTATTGGTCCTACTTCAATGTGTAAGGACCACTGAACAACATTTTATTTCATTAATTCTTTGATGTCATATATTTCATGATACATCAGTGCAAGATCTTCTATGTTAATTATCCTTAAATAATAAACTAATGGATCACTAAAAACAGCCGAACTCTTACTGATTGTTTGGACAGTATTTTAATTTTTGTGAATCTGTATTTTTTATTCAAACTCAAAGATTTAGACCAGAGCAGTAGGTGTACATTGTGTGATATAATCAATGACCTATACAATATAATGTATAGTATACATGTAAGTCTATGATAAAATCATGCATTTATTCTTTTTAAATTCTATAATTATGTCCTCTAATAATAAACATCACTAAGTAAATGATGCAATGTCAATGTTTACATTTTATTTCCATAAAGGCTGAAAAATATTATTTTTATAATTCTATTAGAAAGTTGATTGATATTCAAAATGATAGTGAATATAAAAACAATTATAATATAGAGGACATGGAATAATAAAGTAGCTGAGAAAATGTTTCTTATAAGGAAATATATGTTTCGATGCTTACATGTATAAATAAATGAAAACATTAAAAAATATTAGAAATATCAGAAAAATGCTATCAACAAGTGATTATTTGTGCATTTTATTGATATAAAATAGCAATTGTAAAATGAAAAAAATTACAATTATATATAATTATCATTCCTTACAATACTAATGGAAAACAATGGGAAAACTTAAAGATGCATCAATGGTATTACGTAAGTGGTTCAACAACAAAAGAAAGTATTTTACATAGCAAAAAAAGAAAATTAAATTAGAGAATACACGTTAACATAGTAATATTATTCTTATTGCAAACAACTATCATTTAATGCATAATGATTATAATAGACACAAGTCAATTCATTAAGTAAAACACAACATATAGGTACGTGCACATGTACAAAATACTCCCAAATTTCTTACTTTAAACAAAGGTACATGAGTATAGTTCCATCCAGTTTAAATTTGTAATTCAATAAAAATACCTGTGAAAATAAGGTACACTGTGGCTAGTGTCACATTGTATAGATGGTCTAAAGCAGATCTCTAATTAAACCCCAAAATAATTAAAACCAAGTATAATTTATCTTACCTAGTTATTCATTAATATATTTCCAAACTGACAGCACAGAATTAATGTTTAAAACATAAACAACATCAGATTTCAATGTTATCTTCGACGCACAAAAAATCCCCGATCTTAAATTCTCGAAATTAAGAGTCCAATCAAGTTTGATAAACTTCTGTACTACCTCAATATCCTTAAATGGTATAATTGTTGAAATCTGCTATGATAGTACACTGTTTAGCTTTCATATACTACCGACCAATCAGATGACAGTATTTTATTAATGCCTTTGCCACACTCCAATCAATTAAATCCAGGTAAATCATAATTTAGATTTACGCTAAGCATAGTGATTACGCATATTTTTTCAAAATAGGATCATATAAACTTAGCCTATTATTTAATTAGCATTACAAAATGTGGAGAGAATGATAAATTATTTGAGTGTTATTTACATAATACTTTACAGTATGTATTTTATTAATTTATGATGGTTTATCAAACGGTCGAGAATAAAGTCAACAAGACATCACTGAAGTCAAACACTCAAAAAAAATTAAAATAGTGGAGAAATTATACTTTTATGACAACATAAATATTGTAAGGGTGTGAAATTTAAGATTACTGACCCTGGTGAAATCTTTATCAATTATTTTCATACAAAGAAATGCTTGTGCAGTCTCTATACATCTTTTAATGAATTATAACATTGTGAAACTTAATACCAATCTTAATCTGAATAAAAAATGACTTTAAACTTGAAAGATTTCAGATAACAAGTATACATCAATTTGTCAAAAAAGATGTATGTCAGACTCCATTGTGTGCCCATTTTTTACACTTTTAGCTGTTGGCGATGTCATGAAAAATCTTACTCAGAAAACTAATGCCCCGTACAGACACAAAGGTTCATCCGAAAACATCATTTGTGTTAACAACAAGTGTCACAACGTAAAACAGACAGTGATGATATCTGCTTGAATAGTTCCAGGTGGGTGATCCGTGATCTTAAACAACATCAACAAGTCGGATTCATATATACGTAGTAAAATGTACTGTAATCATGTAATATATAAATGTTTACTAAACATATACAAATGATGTCTATAATGTAATGAGATTATAAATATAATGATGTTAATATGACAATTAGATACAAGTGCTAACCACAAGGCAAACATGTCCTAATTTACTGAGGGTATTTTACAATGGATATGTTTATCTGTTGTTCATCATAAATAGGCCCATTCGACAGCTATGGTCATTTCAGAGCCCTCCTAGAGACAGGGGAGATAAGATACATGAGAACTGGGCATTTACATGAATATCCCTATTCTTATTTTGAGTTTGGTGTAAAGCACCGATACACTCCTCACCCCATTCCTCCCAACACAATTCTGGGCTCGGTAGCAGGGATGGGGACACTGTAAAAGCTACCTAGAAATATCAGAAATTAGAGCCGAGATTTAAACCCACAACCTTTTCATTGGTAGTCCAGCGTTTTACCAATAGATCATCATCTATAAGGGGATAATTTACGAAGGGGCAATTTCATAATGGGGGGGGGGGGGTAATTTTCAAGGGTTGCTTAATTAAAGGGATTTTAATTTATGAAAGAGATAATTTTACATAGGGGTTATTTTGGGGGGGGGGGGGTATGAGGTACCAAAGTCTGAACCCAGTCCTTATAGAACAGAATTACAGAAACAACTAATACTGATTCAATGTCCACTAAACATCAATATCCCACACATATACATGTATCATTGTTCTACCATCTATACAACAATCCACAATATATACAACTCTGGTTAAGTTCATTTTATAACAATAAGTTTATACACTTACATTATAAACCATGATCAATAATGTGATAATGGACAATATTTATCAACACTCCATGTATACATATTTAAATGATTTTAACATTCATCAGGTAAATTAATTAGTTTAACACCTGAATAAAAATGTTAGAAGAAAATTCACAAGGGTCGGTAAATTTCAGATTCATTGATCTGAATTTATTATAACAAATATAACTATAATAGCTGCGGATCTTCTTCCACTGTTTAAATATGGTGCGATGTTAAACCAAAGAGAGAAAATGCAACACAACATGATCATAATGAATAAAATTTCATGTTTTAAGTAATAAGACATATGTATCTCATTTGCTATCATACCTGTGATAGATAGTTTGTTAAAACAGACAAAAAACTCAATGTTTCTCAATCAATAAAACGTAAATTTTGTAAAAAAAACAAAATTATGTTGGACAATGTTTTTGATGTCAAATTATGACTAACTATCACCTTAAGATATGCAAACCCATTAAAAATTAACAAAATGACAATTCATAAAAAATTCAACAATATGCTGATTGATTAAAATAATGTAGAAAAACTTATCTGAATTTAAAATGAATCAAGTAAAAAATTCTTACCATAAAATTGAAATAAAATCACATCAGAGCTTAATAGGTGACTCACTAGTTTTCAGTAACACATTAATTTAAAAACTTGACTCTACCTAGAGTAGTTTTCTTAACTACGAAACAATAATTACAGCTAGTAAAATAACTATTTAAAGTTGACAACTTCCTTAAGTTATTATTCAATACATTAAACACAGTACTTCATGATTGACACAATATACTTGTTAGATTTGACAGGCCTGTTTTAAAATTAATTCTAGCTTTCAATAAAACAGTCCACATCATGACAGGCCATGATTGAACACATACAATATTAAATTAATACTGTTTTACACAGATGAGAAAAATATTTAAATAAAGCTATAGGAAAGTCAGGGGACATATTGCTTGTTCATACATAATGTCGTACATACCGCAATCACTATCAATATTCACAGGTTTAACATTTGAAATGGGTGCCTCTGTCTTAATTAGACTTTATCAAATAGTGCAAGATTTGATGAAATTTCTTATTTTATCTGCAATGGTCAAGTTTACAATAAACAGACTCAAGACTATGGTAGGAAAATGATTTATAAAACAATTGTACTTAAGAACAAATAAAAACATACACTGAAATAGAGTAAAAATATAAAAGAAAATCAGAAAACTTTGAACTCAAGTTGATTTTGAAGATGCAGTTTGTTGAAATGACAAAAAAACGCTTACATGAATAAATTAATATCTATTATTACATGCCATTATTATGTTTGTGATTGTATGCAATTAAGATAATTTCAATCAAGTCATTATAATGTTATATAAAATACATCGGAGTGAGTTATCTCATGCGATATATCAGTACGTGACTGTCACATAATACTCCAACATACATACAATAACATGGATGCCCTCAGGACTGTATTCTAGAACCTTTCTGTAACATCAACTTAATCATCATATAAAAAACTATATTATACATTTATTAATGTTGAAGTATTGTTATGTTCCAGCCGGTAGCAAGAGCTAAAAATCAAGTCAAGGTAAATAAGGTCTGAGGCATTTACACATGATATATTTTTTTTATAACTGCACTTTTTTTAGTGTTATAATATACAGTAAAGCATGGTTATAGTGAATTCTCAGGGGACCCAAACAATTACTTCTCCCCCATTCCCCAAGTAGAAAAAGTAGATATTTTTCCACACTGAGAGACAAATATCCCCATAACTAAAAAAATATTAGGGTTTCACAATGTAAATTTCCCCCATCAAAGGGACCCTATACCTGTATCCCAAAACAATAAAAAAGGACTTGCGATATATTTATTTTATAACAACCATTGCTTTGAAATAGAGAAGAGCTTTGTCAGGGAAAACAGTTCAGTGCACTGTACCTTAATCTTCACTACATAATTAAGTTTACCGTATCAGAGTTTCATTATAACCGTATTTCACTGTACAGAGTAAATTAGAACAACCTGCCAGAAAGCCACATCCAGGTACATCTAGAATACAATATCAGTGTTTAATCATACAAAATGTTTGTTTCGGATTACTAACCTACCCAACAAAAAAAATTCTAACCAACTTACCTTATTTTAAATGCACACGAAACTAGAAAGTAAGAGTTTTTTAGGCCTTACACAAGAGACTACATGGCAAAAATAGTACATTGTGTATAAATAAAGTTAATGGTTGAACAGGTAAACAGATAAAGACAATTTGATGTTTTTGTTGTAGTTTTACCATTTTAATTACAGAAAAACATTTTAAATGGCATTAAGTGAAACCAAATGTAAACAAAAGAAAATGCAATACTGGTAAAATAATGTGACATATTATATCATTTTAAACAATTAATACACATCATGCAGAGTTGTCTTACATTTAACCAGCAGTCTATAAGAACACACACATACGAATGACAGATGTTTCTATAAAAACAACAGGTAAAACACATTGTCCATATGGTAAAATGTAAAACAATCTTTCTAAAATATTTGAGACAAATTGACCATGCTATCATGGCTTTACCGATAAGTAAAAATGTCTTTTAGTGTACATATTGTATTAAAATCATTTTTATATAACAATCTGTGCTTAAAGTCCCATAACCATATAAACTCATCGGTCGTAATAGTTTCTGTTTGTCCTATATAACAGAGGAATCCGGGTCATTTTCCTCCCGTGCATACTTTATAGCAGAAAAAATGTTTCCGAAACCATCATCATATTTTTTTCAATATCATTGAAAAAAATACTATTTATAGAACAGCTGTGTTTTCCCGCAGTCATATTATGCACACGGCATAAAGTGACGTCACGCGCTCTACATATGTCAAGTTTACAAAAGCAAAATTCACAGCGAAATGAGTGTTTTTGGAAGAAAAGGGGCTCATTTCATCGGTAATAATTATCTTGGGATAATATCAGCAATTGTTTGTTTTTTGCCTATATCTTTTATAGCAAAAAGCTAATGGGACTTTAAAGGCATAAATAATTATATTCATTGATGAATAGATAAAAAATTATAAACTTTTTATTTATTTGTGTTTAACAACGTTTTTAACAAGTTTCTTTTATAAGTGGAAGTCGATTCACATAATCAGTTTTCCTGGACTGTATTCTAACCAGTACTAACTAACCCTTCCACTTGGAACTTGCCACTTCTCCACATGCAGAGAAAAATCAACATTTTTATCAAATTTTCACAGAAGGGTATGACCTGTCGTGATTAGGAATCAAACCTGGATCCCTGGCTTACAAATCCAGCGCACCAACCACTGGACCACGGCTGTGGCTACATTTATTAACTAAGTATACTATTCAGGTCTTTAAATCCGCGAAGAAAGCAAAGAAATCTTAACAAGATTTTACTAGTTCACTATTTCCGATCAAATGACATAAATTCATTAATACAACAAATATTGACTCAACTTTGATTTTATCCAATATCTTACGCAGCTATTGTTGAACACTGGATCAAAATATAATCAGTTAATTTACACTAGTAAAATATCAATATTATGACAGTATATTCTTATTTAAGGTAAGCCTTAGGTCATACTAACTGAAAAATAGCCATCCGGCCACCGAATGATCTAAGTAAATAGATGTTTGAATCGGTCTTTATTTCATTTTGTTATTAACACGCAGTTTAAATATTGTAGAGAAGGTTTCAATAGAAGTTTTGCTGGGACATTTCAACAAGATTATCAGCAGATTATATGATGTTCCAACAACTCCTGTGAGAGAAACCATTCCTGTAATGTAACTAAAAGACATACTGAAAAAATCTTGCGTGTACAGTGCAACCTCTCTAAAGCAACTACCTTTGGGAGAAGTAAAATTATGTTGCTGTTGAGAGATTGTTGCTCTAGAGAGGTTATTTTCATAGTTAAATTGTGCAATGGGAAACATCATGCTGTTGTTGAAGGGAGGTTGTTGCTCAAGAGAGGGTCACTCTGGAGAGGTTGTACTGTATTACTTTGTAACATAAAGTTTAAGCTTAACTTCCTACTCTAAAAATACTCGAAACTATAAATTGACAATTTTAAAAACACAAATTATGTATTTAATATAATGTGTGCAAATTATGCTTAACAAGGTACGTGCCAAAATGTCAACCACTAATTTATCCATAACGCAACAAATTTAGAATAGTTGTATTAATGGTAGAGAGAAAGATTGTATCAATATCTATTGAGTAAAATCGCCACATTTTGGGAAGATATTCAAAATGATAGAATACGGCATAAAGGTCTTGAAGGTTTCGTATACAATATAATCTGATGACAGAAATACGGTATCAATACTACGGACCCTGAAAAAATCAGAGATTTTATCTTCACTAATTGAACCACTATGGTTCTCCAATCATCAAAAAAAACCTTCAATGACGATTCAATTTGGAAACACATGTAATCTGATTTAAGTTTGAATAATAACACAGCTAAACAAGAACCGACGGGGTTAAACAAAAATGTAACAAACTAAATTTGTGTATATATAATTATTAAGAATATCAAACAATCAGAATATCACAAACTATTCCGCAAGTTAATAATCCACAATAACGCATTAATAAGTATTTTCATGCATAAGTTTGATAGAATAATTGTATATATTAAGTATGCCAAAGATTTTTAGATCTTTTTAGTTTAAACTACTTTTTACACCTAAGTACCAATAGATTGGTATTGATTAGTTTATTTACAATAATACCATATCATATTCTATTTCTAATGCAAAATATCAACTTATGAACAAATTTTCATCTGCACCAAAACTTAATAATTGAACTGAAGCATTATAACAATTATAAAGTGATACTATATGATAAATGGGCTATCTACTAACACATTGTACCATGTCTAGGGAAATGCTTAAATTAATCAATTATGAATTTTCAAATAGCAGACTACAGATCCTAGAATTTGTGATATTTGAGAATATTTGTTAAAACACATTAAATAGTAATAGTATTTTTTCATGTACTTTTCAAATATTGCAATGATATTAACAGTTCACTGATATCAACAGTTCACTGATATTAACAGTTCACTGATAATAACAGTTCACTGATATTAACAAGTATCAGTGATTTTGACATATAATTTTTTAAAATTTAATCTTTAAATAAAATTTAGTTGACTGTGTCATCAAGACAAAAAAAAAATGATAGTGATACCGAAAAATCACTTTCATAAAACAATTTATAAAAACACAGCTGTGCACCATTTTAAGTGAACGAAATTTAATTGCGTCTATTCAAAATCAATATGATAATAATCTGTGTACATTAGGGGTAAAATCTCCCACCAGGGTCTCCAGCATGGAAACATATCCTTCGTCTCTGACATAAATAATCAAAATGTAACGTTAAAAAATTAACTAGGATATTCTATGCTTCATATTGTGTACATAAAATACTAATTCCACATCCTAGGGCGAACGATCTAATGATCCTAATTAATCATGTGTAATATAATCTATATGTCGATATTTGATCCATGCAAGGGTTGTAAGATTATCATAAATATGATGTGTTTTCTTTGCTATCACTTCTTTATGATTAACTCTCCTTGCTGGTAAATATTCTGCTGGTTTGCGGTTTAACGTTGCACCAAGAGCCAGGTTCATATTGTGGGTTCATATTGTGACTTTCTTGCTTTATCAGTGAAGGACAAGCCCAGGCGCATACGGGCGTACATGTGGATTATAGGACCAACAAACTTTTGTAAGATAGCTGGACAGCTTCATCATTTAAATTTGCTGGTCCCAGGTGAGATTTGAACTCCTAGCTGATGCAGCAAGGTGCTAGCCTATTACCACTTGTCAGGAATGTCAGTTTATTCTACCCATAAGAAACTAGCCCTCAATGATGGTAAATATTGTACCTGTATTGAACCAGACCATGCTGGTTGATAATTGTACTTATAGACCTAGTCTGCACATACAGGGCGGGGCAAGTATCTCCCCAGGATCAATAAAAGTTTAGTTTTTCACTTTGACAAGATTTTTGTATTGAATTACATCAAGAGAGTTCTATCAACTAATACCATAATCTGATATATGCAACATATGGTTAAAATGTCTCACTAGGATTTTACGCAGACAATAAAATGGAAGCCTTTTAATTAAGAGCTTCTTGACATGAGCGTTTGATGATAAACTATTAAAACTGTGTCAATATTAACAGTACTTCAAACTGTCCTAAACAATTATTAGAACAGAGTAAAGGTAACAGATTCATCCTTACAGCCCGACTTTCAATGGGTCACTTATAAAACTTTAAAAGTTTGTAAACTTTACACTAAAGGAAGGGCTTTAATAACTATAACAAATGTTGTATTATATTCTTTATTAAGCAGACTTAAAGAAGATACAGTCGTGAGTTGAGTCAATGTCATACAATAATAGGAGACGTCACTGTTTTAAACTCTTCGATTAAAATGTTTGTGCTTGAAAAGAAATCATCAGATTAGAAATTATGTTTCATAACTTGACTCGTAGTAATTGTAGAAATTCATTTTGGTAAATTATGATTTTTTTTTTAAAAATAAAACTTCAAAGACTTTAAAGGGTAGTTTAGTTTTGTAAGTAACACTGATATATAAGTTGCCTATATAATTATGTATGGCAAATTATGCATCTGATCAATAATAATACTGTCAAACCTGTGTAAGCAATCACTTCCAAATAAAGACCACCCTGTGAATAAAGTCCATTTTATTTAAAACAGCCTATAATTATTTACTATAAAATTACCTCAAAATAAAAGCCACCTATCAATAAAGGCTTCATTTTTGTCTTTTTCAAGTGTGGCCTTTGTTTACAGGTTTTAATGTTTATGGAACACAAACAATCTTGTACATGACAAGACATACCTATACAGGTTGAGTATATTACGAAGTCTAATAACCATACATGATCAAATTGTGTCAAATGCATGCTGATTTCACACCCTTTCTATATAAGGTAATTTCATGGTGACAGTTATGTAATAAAAAGTGCCATAGATCAAGCATCAACAAATGGTAACATAAAATAAAGGCTTATATCAATATAACTAACCAGTCCAATCAAACAATACTGACCAATCTTATCTCTATATTGACACATTTATTCCTCAGTGTGGATAATTTAGGATCTTATTAAACTGGTAGACACTCAAATTTAGTGTGATACTGATAGAGACATAGGAGACTGTATATTTCTACCACAACATAGCTTAGCAATAATGAAGATCAGAGTAAATAAATCACAGAAGTCATAGATATTCTTGTCTTTACAACAAATTGTAATAAATGTCAGAACTCTAACTTCAAAGGCATAAAAGGTGACATCTAGTAAGCAGACACCAAGACCTTAGCAAGACTGACAATGGAGGAATAAACTATGAATTACAGTCAAGCAGCCACCTCCAAATACAGGCCATCTTGTGAATAAATGCTATTCAATTCAAAACTATCATTGATTAATTAATTAGAACAAAACAACATCAATGAAGGCCACATGTAAGAGGCCACACTGTGTCTCTCCCAAGGGTGGCCTTTAATTCACTGATTTGACTGTATATGATTTGAAATATATGTCAATAAGAAGGTACATCAAAACAACCTCTCTTGGTGCATGCAGAACAAAGTACAGTTTGTACAACATTTTTCTATATCTGCCACGCAATTTTTAACGTAGTTTCTGTTCCATGTTGCAGTGCAAGTCTATGTAAGTTCAGATTCCATGAATTAAGGGATGTTAGTAGAAACATGATATTCACCTGTCAAATAAGTATTCATACTTCATGAACTGTTCAAGAACAATGCAATAATAGTTCAAGAAAAATTCATGTTTTCAAAAATTCATTCTGAAGGGGATTTGACTTAATGGACATGTTGGAATATACATTTGCTGATATGTGTTACAGGATTGAACAATGTTGACCAGTGTAATTATTATCTGCTTGTATCATACACACACGGTAGATGTACAAACTGGTTCCCATTGAATCTGACTGATGCATGGCAACATGGAACGGGGACCAGTTTAATTGATGTAATGGATCTGTAGACATGTTGACAAAGTCAGACCAACTTTTAATTTTCATTAATCGATTTACATTGTGATATATAGTTGTATATGGAATACCATTGGGAGATGTACATATAGGTTTATGATAAATTCCTGAATACTTTATTACTATTTATGTATTGTAAACTGGCCGAGTGGCCAGTAGCTAAAATCACAATGACCGATTAGATTGCAGAGATAATCGAGTTGACTTGAATGTGTCTACAGTCATCACGCCTCGGGTGGTCACCATAGACCCATCACTCCAACATAAACAGACTGACCGTGAGCTGGTCAATAGAATTTGGACCCCAGTTATACGTCCAAGCTTTGGTTGGGAAATAGTCAATCAAAGATTTGAAGTAGTTTATGGTTGTGCAATAATAAAATACAGAGGTGTAAATTGTTCCTCATATATAACCAGCCATTCTTGTTGTATAGAATAAAGTTCATGATATATTGTCACTGTCATACATATAAAACATCTATCAATGAACAGGTGTTCTGTACATTACAGTGAGAAACAGATTTAATTCACAATGACTTTAATTTTAAATTTGATGAAATTAAGCTAAGGATAAATCCCCTTTGCTCAAATGATTGAAAGTGGATGAAGTCTGCTTCCCATGTTTTTTGCAAGGTAGACAAAATTCTCTTCTGTACATTTTACATGTAATTTTTAAAAGGACAGATGAAATTATTTATTATATAATTATATTTGCTATTAAGTAACTCAAAAAAATGCAACAGTGATAGTTTGTCTGTATTTCAACAAAATCAGATATGTAACTAGGTACATAGAACTTACTGATTCTTTAAACTGAAAGCATGTTTATACATAATATAATATCATTAAAACATGTAAAGATAACACATTTAAGGCCATGCACTGATGATAATTATAGGTTATAAAACTTTAGATCAGTCTCCGAACTCAATTCTTGTCTTTTTATATTCCTAAGTTAATTATGATCAGACGAAAATAGTGATATTATTGATACTTTAACCTGCATAATGACATAATTGATCTGTATATATATCTAAACATTATTCAACACTATCTTTTCAACCATAAATACTTTGAGAAATATCTTGAGATTTGAACTTGGAGATTGTTCTCAAGTTTTATTACCTCATGACCAGCATGTTCTAAAACTAAGGAGTTTCCTCACAACAAGTTCTTCAAAATTACTGTATACCCCTAGTCCAACTAATTAGACCATTTGTGACGACGAGATATTTTTTCGACTTGGCCCCATCCTGCACAGAGGATGGCCCTTTTGAATTTGTTCACGAAATCGGCCAACCAAAAAGCCGAATTAGTAGGGCTATGTATACCCCATGATAATATGTCACTACAGTCAAACCTGTGAACAAAGGTCACCTTTGGGAAATATTTTATATGGCTTTTAATGACAGGTGGCCTTTATTTTGAGGTAATTTTGTTCTATGTACTGGTAATCAATGAGGGTTCTTTAAAAGAATGACATTTATTCACAGGGTGGACATTATTTAGAGGTGGCTGTTTACACAGGTTCAGCTGTATGTATAAATGTTTAAGTTATAAAACAGGAAATCTAATACATGTAGTTATATCAGTGAATAAATCAAATATTTGTACATCAGAACTAATATCTTCATGATTTGTTCTTGTTAATGTAACATACTATAAACGTGAACAGTTCCCATGATGACTGGGACAATAGATATCATGATAGAATTCTGAGCCTCTGTATTCACGTGTGCACGTTACTTTATGTATAATACTATCAAACATCACTAAATGATCCCAACTCGTCGGAACAATGACTGAAATATGTCACCTATTGAGCTGAAATGTAGCATTGAGGGTGAGAAAAGCTACGGTTTAACTCCTCCGTTAGTCAGTCACGGACGATCTGGTTACAATGTTACTAACTGTATGATGTGTATCAATCATTACTCATCAATTAAATACAATACAGATAATACCACAATCAGGAAAAAACGTTAGAAAAAAGCTTTTATCAATAGTAATCTATACCTAGTCTGTACCTAACACTATCACAGGTGTCTGTGGTCGGCTTAAAACAAAAGAACAAAATAGAAAACATTACAATCATGGATAGTGTACATGTACACATGTTCACTCGACACTATGGTTGTTCACTCGACACTATGGTTGAAAGAGGAGTTGATTCGACATTGTCTTGGGAATAATCTCAAATTTTACTTCATTCCATCATTTCCCATTTAATAATTGCAGACTCTTTTTAAAGAAAAAAACATATTGGTAATAAAAAAATTGTATATTTTATGTTATAGTGAAACGAAACTGAACACTATCCAATAGAAAAAAGAACACACTATTAGATAATTCTGGCGGATTAACATGTAAAACTGTTACATTTATCAGGTTACAATATTGTTTATAGATGTAAAAACTCTCATCTTAACTTAATACTTTCAATCATTTCATAGATAAAATCAGGTTATACTTTACAAACATGAGGAACAAAAGTTTAGGACACAGAAAATAGGAAATACAAACATTTTAAATTCATAATTAAATATTTTGTTTAAATTAGGGATGTAAACAGTTAATCGATTAAAGACGTTTTCGGTAGTTCGCTACATTTTTCACATAGACATATAGGAAAAATTAAAACTGATCAATGAATTTTTTTTAAACTTTGCATAAGCGTAGCATATGATAACAGAAGCAAAAAATCCAAATTCATGGGCAGATAACTCAAAAACGAAATCAGTAACTCCCATATTTTTATTCGCTTAAAATGTTTCTGTTATCATATGCTACGATCATGCAAAGTTTAAAAAAAATTCATTGATCAGTTTTAATTTTTCCTATATGTCTATGTGAAAAATGTAGCAAACTACCGAAAACGTCTTTAACCATTTGTTTGTCCAATTAACCGGTTATACAAGAAGTGATTTTGAAACGCAATTCCCCCTCTGGGTGACCTTGATCTTTGACCTACTGACCTTAAAATGCACAGGTCCTGTAGAGGTTATTTCATTGTCATGAGGAACCAACATAATGAAGTTTGATGAATGTAGGTGCAAGCTTTTTGATTTTATAGGTAAGGTTAAAGTTTGGTACAAAACACACAGACAAACAGAGAGACCAAAAACAATATGCCCCCGAATGGCCCTGATCTATTGATACGGGGGCATAAAAACCATTAATCAATTAATCATAAAAAAGAAAGTAAATAATAATAACAACAAATAATAGTAAAAAATAATAGTATAAAAAAATGACACATACAATAATCCAATGATACATCTATACATTGGTACTCCATTAAAACTTGCAAAAATTTGCATTCCAAAAAAACAAGATTACAACCTACAAGGTTAGATTTTATTTCTGTATTAAACACAGTAAGTGGACCAAATTGTTAATAATTGTAACAAAATTGCAGCAAAAACTTACGTTGCATATTTAAGTTATACATTTTCATAAAATATCTGTATGCATTTTCTACATATTTTACCAGACTAAAATACACAAGGATGGTTTTTCTTCTTATTTTGACATAGCTTTTCAACAAAGGATTTTCTTTGCCTGCTTAAAGTATTTTCTAGATTTTGTTTGTTTATTGCTTTATTGTTTATTGAGTTTAATGCTCCTTTTCAACAGTCAGAGTCATTTGAGTGGGACAGTTCAACTAAGGATCGTTCCTGGGAAGAACCAGTACTAGACTCCAAACCTCCATAAGCAAATGCCCACTTTCTCACGTAAAGAGACATGGTCAGTAGCAGGGCTCGAACCCATGACCCTCTATCAGTGAGAGGTTACAGTGATTTGAAGTCAGTGACCTTAATCACTCGACCACAGAGGCGGGTCTTCTAGATTTTCGTTTTCATTTCACTGGGATTTCACAGGATCATTTGGCGGCTTTCCAGCAGCATCAACAGTGGGGAAGACCACAGGTGTAGAACTGCCAACCTTCTGCGTTAAAGTGAGCAAAACAAAAATTCAGAGTTCAGATCAGATGTTCAGTTTACAGTCATTTTCCTTCCTATTTGGATACAAACAATTCGTCCTTAAAGGATTTTCACCACAATGACTTAATGTATCAGCAACATTGGAAGGCTGGTTTTCTATCAAACAGTAGAACATACAACATACAACCATACATCAACTAAAGAACTATAAATCTGTCAAACATATTTCTCCTAATGAAGCAAAGAAGGTATTAATCTACAGGTCTAAGTGGATATTAAAATACTGGTAATTTTTCCTCGACTCTTAATCTACCCTCCAAATGAAAACTAACCTACAATTAAGTACACAGCGAATGTATCATATCCCCGACTAAAGAGACATTAAGTAAACGTGTTGTATTTTACCCTCTCATCAAACAGTAACTAGAGAACGGAAAGTGTCACATGACACCGGGGTAAAAACTAAAACTTTCTGTTCCTTCATCCTGCCCGTCTTTTATTTATTGGTTCAAAATAAACGAATTTAAAAGGATTGTCACACAAAGAATGGGCAACAATTTACAATCATGTATCTTATAACAACTTTAAGATGAAAGTTACCATCACTTTTATCTTAACACAATGTACTGAAGCCTCACATTGACAGAACATAACACTCATATCACAGCCATGAATTCAGTCACAACAAAAAAGTTGAAATAAAAATTGAACATTTAAAATTTGTAACAACTTAGATATGTCAGAAATGACAGATAAAAGGGCTCTGTATGCTCATAGGAAATATGTATGATAATAGCATACATATAATAGAGCACTAATATGTTTATAATGAACTACAGCAAGACATGTTTTATTTTGGCCCCTTCAAGTTGAGCGGAAAGTCTGTTCAAATTCACTTATGAAATCAGCAAACGGTAAAGCTGAATTTATAGTAAAACAACTCACACAGTCTGGTTCATTTTTCATTTCATTTTGGTGTGTTTAAATGCCATTCTTCAACAATATTTCAGTTATACACAGCGGCCGGTTCACCAAACCAGTATTCATGGACAGTATTCTAACCAGTACTAACTTATGGTACCATTCCACAAGGTACTGGAAACTTCACCACAAATGAAGGAAAATCAACATTTTTGCCAAATTTTCATAAAGGGTATTTTTAAAGAAGACGATATTCAACATAATAATATATTATATATAATACATTATATTGATAGAAAAACATGTTATATCCCTAAATGATGTAGAAAAATAAAATATGTATAATCAATAAAGATGCTAACAGTCCATAAATAAAGCCCCTTGCCCGATTGATGTAACATACATGTTTCCTTCATTAAATAAGAATGTATAAACTAATGTTGTATTGGACTGCTACACACCAGCAAGAAGACAACTAGTTCATCTAGATCAACATAAGGCTGTTTGGTTATTATTGTATTCATGGACAGTAGCCTTACAACTTAAGTCTCTGATTGGTTGATTCTGAGTGTCATAAAAATATTGACCAATGAAAAGACTCCATTCTAAGTATGTTCACCTTACTTCAAGTTATAATCAAGTTATACAACCAGTCTCTGTATGTATAGAATAGCACCCACCATTTTTCTACTTGAATTTCAAAACAGCATCTTATAAAACAAAGAAAAATTGAACTATATATTGACTATGTATTACACTGTATGTATGATAAATGCTGATAAAATTAGATAGATTGAGTAATAATACCACTGATTAATGTTATCCCTCTAGACTCCAGATTTTCACTAATTCCCAATTTCCCATACCGACCCGAAATTAACCTCGTGATTCAGTTCCCAAGTAACATCGCTATATACAACTATGTCACTTTGTACATAGAGTATCTTTCTGGACACTTTAATACTGCGGATTACATGTTAATCAATTCAATGTCATTTATCTTTATAAACTTAATTCCTAATATCCCAACTTTGGTGTCGATTCAATAACTTTTGTAACTCTTGCTTTTAATAGGAAATGAAATCAATATTTGCAACAAGTTTTACAATATCTTGATTAGGACATCAGCTGATACAATGTGACATGTCATCATAGTAAAGCTAATATACTCCATCTAAATAGTAGTGCTATCTTATATCAGAGAAAAAATTACTTTAAAAGCAAGTTAAAAGAGTCGACAAAGATGCACAAAGATATGGTAAGTGCCCTCATGTAACAGCTGTGCCTGCCTGCGCATGTAATACATGTACATGTGTGTATGACAAAATGATACCACTTGTATAAATGCTTAATTGAGATTAAATTAGATCCTGTTTGTGAGGAAATGAAATTCAATATGTTATGAGAGCCATGCCACCATCCCACAGATATATGATTATTGTTGAATTATTAATACCAGACTGTAAAATGTTGTGGTATTTCAAAGATTAATTCCACATAGTTTGGGGATTGAAATTTCAAGTCAAGTACTAGATAGAGTTAGGGAGGCTTAGAAAAAATGATTATAAACAAAAGTCAGCTCAAACTATCGTCATGGAAAGAAAATCAAGGTAAAATTGATAAAACATTTGTGGGTGCCTTCGCATTAAAGCGATTCAACTCTGGCATCTTGTAAAGCCTATCTACTATCAAGGAAACACAAATACTGAGTCATAATTTAAGCATTCATAGTGAATCAAGGAAACTTTATCAACAAGATTGTTCATCATTAAAACTTTCAAGACTAGTAAATATAAAAATATTCAAAAAAAAAAAAAAATTATCACGATGCATGCCCAAATTGTTTCTCCATAATAGTCTTCAATAAAATTCTGTTCTGTTCTATTTTTTTCTAGGACCCTCAATAATAAACAGATACTAATTAAAACACACAACTATAATTGACCTATAATAACAACTGACCTACAAATGAACTCCATCTTAAAACACAAGCAATACTAAAGTATCATACACATGGTCAATTCAAAAATAATTTCAATAACTTGTCAACATTTCATTGTTTAATCAGGTGTTGTAATAAAAAGATACAGGATGTGTCAGCAGTGAGCCTGGACACAAACATCAGAGGACTGGAATCCTTATACAGCTATCTCAAGTACCCAGATTTGTCTTGATACCTTAAGCTAGCCCCTATCTGACCTATCCTGTCAAAAGGGATGTCCAAACAAGATTAACTACCAAATCATATTTCACTGAATAGTTTCAGTAAATCTCACTAAACAATGAGGCAGTACTAAGAGATTGTAGATGTCACATAGCTCAGAATGATACTGTATTTTACATGTCAGATATTTTAAATAAATAATTAGTGACTAGACCTAGAGTATAATGAACATTGTATACTAGTAAAACAACATATCAGTATTCATTTCAACAAAACTAGCTTCGGAAATCAGAAACAATGTATCGGTAAATACAAAACTGTGGTCAGTGAGTATTTATCTGTGATAAGTTTTTTTTTCAGTAATCAGTGAACATTATCTGTTATCAGTCTATGTAATAAGTGAACATTGTATATGTATCAGTGAACATAGTATCTGTAATCGGTGAATGTATGTATATAATCAGTGAACATTATCTGTTATCAGTTTAAGTAATAAGTGAACATTGTATATGTATCAGTGAACATAGTATCTGTAATCGGTGAATGTATGTATATAATCAGTGAACATTATCTGTTATCAGTCTATGTAATAAGTGAACATTACATTTGTAATGAGTGAACATGGTATCTGTAATCAGTGAACATATTTTTTGCTATATGAATACTGCGAAATAATTTATCAATTACATATATAATAGTGTAATAATGCAAAGTACAAAGAATATATAAGGTAGCTGCAAGTAAAATCAGCCCTTTACTTGTATAAAGTAGTTTGACCATATGTAAGATAGTAAATAACTTTACACTATTGGTAACTTTATACACCAAGTCATCAATCAAGTATCTTGTATTAACTAAATTATAAACAAGTATAAGGACTTGCCTTGTTATTATCTTAATACATGTAAGAAGTTTAATAAATGACTGTAAACATATTTATATTTATTAGGTCTTCTACAAAATGTACTTACAATTTTTCATTTCATTTCTTTGCTTTGAGAATAATAAATTGACCCTACATAAAAGGTGAGAGAAATACAAAAGGGAGACAAAGGTCACCTGACACTGCAATTAATCTCAATTGAGGTTAATAGAAGATAATTGGAAATTAATGGTTTGACATACAGAGTGCCATCTAGTGACTTCAATTAAACAATTAATGTGACAATCACAGTGCCAGAGTACCTTACATGACCTTATAGACTAATCTAGATGACATTATCACTTTATATATACCTTAGATTGTGAATAACTAAGTAAGGATTTTACTCAATTTATTAAAAAATGTCACTGTTGAGTCACCATAAGGATTGCCTATCAACACACACAATATATGAAGTTAGATTCATCAAAATTGAACTTTACTATCATCTTAAACACACAAGTCCATCATAGAACAAATGTTTTACAAATAATATACAACAGATGTTTGTTTGTTTCATCAGGTTTAACGCCATTTTCAACATCATATCAGTTATATCGTGGTGGGCAGTTATACTAACCAGCTTCCCTGGACTTCATTTAGGCCTTAACCAGTACTAACCACATTCTATCCGTAAGATTCTGCTAAGCTACCCCACATAATTCAGAGGTGGAGGACAAACATAGGATGTAATATCTTCAGTCAAATTTGTCACAGACAGTGTGAGCCTCGCCCGGGGTTCGAACTCACAACTTCTCGACCAGTAGACAACGCTCCAACCACTGAGCTAGCCAGGTGGGCTAGTATACAATAGAAGCACACATAGTGATATACTCAACATAATGCCCACCTCTTTATAAAAAGAAAATACTTTTGGACCAGTTTTCAATTATTTATATACAGTATAACCTTTATAGAGCGACCCTCTCTTGAGCAACAACCTCCCTGCAACAACAGTATGATTTTTTACCACTGCATGATTTAACTATAAATCTAACCTGTCAACTGTAGAGCAACAGCATCTCAACAACAACATAATTTTGCTAGTCACAAAGGGTGTTGCTTTGGAGAGGTTGTACTGTATTTCCTCTGTATATTCGAACTTGATAACAAATTCATCTCAATATTTAAACAGAATCAATTGGTCCCAAATCTGGTTGTAGTATCAGACACTTCCATTTTCAGTAAACTGAGGATTAGTAGTACAGGTCATACAATCAATATGATTCTTGTTTAGAAAGTTCATAGCAGATTGTATGAAAGGACACAAAAATTAACAAGACCTTGATGTGTTATCAAAGAAAGTCTTACCAAAGATATTGAAATATTTTAATAAGTTCATTGAAGGAACAAAGTGTCAATATATCACTGACTACTGTTATATGAGTCATATATACTGACATAGTAATATGACCAAAATATTAAATCTAATGAAATTAGAGCTATGACAATAATTTGACTTGAATATAACAACTGGTCAGTTAATGAAATATGAGGCCATGATAGTAAATCCTAGCCACCATATAATGGTATAACTATGTACTATATGAGAAATGTGTGAGGTATGATGATGGCTTATACTGATATATCAACATAGTATGACATGTTAAGCATTATTTCTATAGAATGGAATCAAATATGTTAGCAAGATAAACGTGTCATATGAAGAGAATTTATTATAAAAATTGAAAGGACAATACACAATATGAACAGTATATTTATTATGACTAATTCTATAGATACTATCATATAGTCATATAAAGATAATGTGCCTCGTATTTCATCAGTATATAAAGTGCATAAATAATCAACACAGATGAAATACAATACATCAGTAAAAATCCTGCATCAAGTACTGACTAATAAATAGATGTGCATATTTATATCTGGATCTTGCAATATTATTTTTTTTATTTTGAAATAAAATATACTCAGGTTATTTAAAATAGCGTGCTAAAGAGGTATGAAATTTGACCCAAAGATACTGTATGGTAGGTTGAATTCATTTAGCACCAATTACTTCTTTAAATTATCCTATAGATTTCAAAATAGTCATAAAACAGTGTATGTTTATAACGTCAGTGCTGATTGTGATATGTATTATATTTCCCGAGTCTGCAAGTTGGCTGCATCTAACCTGGGTCACATTACCGGGTGACAAACTAACTGCTGACAACTAGTAGATACCCGGGAGGGTTTAGAACAACAAAGCAAGTATTCAATGACAAACTAAACCAGCGTCTATAAACACTGACCTGATCTGTAACAATGATACTGTGAAGATTCATCCAGTTAACGTGGTAATATTACAAAGTATAAATAATTTACAGTTGTCACCTCAATAAATTCTTTGTACTTTTATTTCCGATTAAACAAATTTCAATCTTAACTAAAGAATACATAGAATCTTCATAGACTAAGACCAGGGTGTGTGGGGGATGGGGGTAGTACAAGACAGACCAAGTTTCCAACACTTTCTATGATCAGAATCTATCCAGACGGTAAGTTATAACAAATGATTAATGTAAGCAATACATGTACTTACACTTCATTCATAACGTGAAATAAGTAAGATGGATTTATTTTATTAATACAAAATAAAAATATGATGATGCCCATCTTTTACTATAAAATCATTAAAATTAATATACCGGTAATCAATTTCCATAAAAACCCATTTAACATTTGAAAGAATAATTTTCTTCATTCAACAATATCACTTTGAAGAGACGACAGACCTGTCAAGACATTGCACACAGTCCATCAATTTAAGCAATACTATAAAAGATCTAACTAACAGATCAATACCAACATTAGTCAGGTAATGATCAAGAAGCAAGCAGTAATTGTCATCAGTTAACACCTCAACTAACTATGAAAATATAATTAGTCAGGATCATATTATAACCGACAGTTTCAATACTGTAAGATCAAAAAGGGTTAAACTAGGGGTCAGGAGACAGGTTCCCTACTAATTGATCTAGATTAGTCCTAATTCTGACAGAAGACACCAGGAGACCCTTAATCTTCCTTTCGAACTGTTCAATAAGGTCAGACCCTAGCACTGTGGTAGTGAATAGTTTAATTCCTACAGCAGGTACAACTTGATTGATCTGTGTAAAATTAGACGTCAGATATTACCATCAGGTCAGTGGGAAGAAAAGACAAGGACACAAATGAATAAATTGACACCCAATTATATTCTACATTGCACTTAATTCCGTTGACACAAACTGATACCACATGTTAGTATGGTCCCTGATGGATGTTACAATTGACATGAAAATATGGCCAGCCTCATTGTGGAACAAATAGCTCAATCTGGAGGGGTGTTGCAAAAATTAAATAATGCTCAGATATTTAAAGGGGCATGCCCTGGAACTGAAGCGTCTCAAATATCAATCAAATTGGTATCATTTTAATGCCTAAATCTATTAATGAAAGTCCTGTAAAGTATTTACAAAACATCCCACTTGTTTACTCAAAATACACATTTCAAGATTTACAAAACCTGCCGATTTCGGCCTCAGAAATTATTCGTCATTTTCACAACTCGACCCTTTCGGTATCTGTCAAAACCGAAAATATCGCGGGAAAAATGTCAACAAACTGAAATGGTAAGTATTTCTCATGTTATGTTCACTTGAAAGGCAGCGCACATGCTCAGTTAAACTCTCAAACGTATCGGAAATATCATTGTCGTCAATAAAAGGCTGTAAGCCTTTTATTCAAACCGACATACAAATACCGACGCGAGCGTTATAGGGTCATTCTTCTTTGACTTTTCGGTAATGATTGGTTTTACAAGTGACAAACGCGTTTTTGGTGTACGAAAAAAAAGACACAGCAGTTCCTGGGCATGCCCCTTTAAGCGCCCATTCTTGATTTTGTTTTCTTCAGTGGGTCTAATGCCATTTTTTGACAACATTTCAGTAATGTCCATTCTTCAGATAGACCCAATATTGAGCAGCATTGTGAGACAGGACACTGTATAGAATTATAAATGTTTACATACATCTGTCACAGAATGAAATGATCACAAACATAGATGGACAATAGTTACAGCAACTTCATAGACTTTATTTACAATAATACAATACATACACATCTACGGTAATCAGCATTCACTTTATCCAGGTCAATTATATAGACCTAAATAATGTATATTTAAACAATGGTTGTCCAATTGGAATGAGTGAAAATGGGTATGGGTATATCACAGAACAATGCATAGTCAAGTGGAAAAATAGTTTGCATAAACTAAGGGAGACAATTCTTCAGTAATAATGGTAACACAAGTAGAGGTTGTGTCCCCTTTTAGTTAGTCACAGCAGCTACAAATAAACCAATGATTCAATGTTAACCTATATATTAGGTAATGCAGATACCTAAAAATTACTCGTTCAATTAGGGAAAGTAAGAAACAAGATTGACCAATCAGAGAGTTACTTCAGTGATTTTTTTCATCTCCATTTTGGAGTTGTGACAACTAGGTTATTGGGATATTTTATCAACAGACAATGCCATATAAATAAAGTTCTCTGATTTTTTTGCACTAGTATACTATACTTTGTGTCAGAAAATGGTCTTAACTTTGTCATTTTATTTCCGATTTTGAAATTCTGTTTTTTAAATGTTCATAGGGAATTTCTCCATTTCGATTGGGGGAAAATTGGAGCCTAAATGCTATTGGGACAGTCTGTTTACCTGACCCAAATGAAAAATATCGCTTAACATGGTCTCTGCTCATACAAGAGCTCTTCTTAAAACACAATTGGAATGTTTCGATTATTAAATGTTAAATTGTAAGATAATGAGTACACAACATTTCAAACAATCTGATAATATACATAATAATAAGAATCTTCCGTACATGACAACACATAATATGTGTATAATATACATACCAATATCTACTTAGGCAAAAAATAATGTTTATTCCTGGTTACATGTTCATTAACAATAGGGTAGGTATGTAGGAATTGTTTTCTTTTTGTTGCTGTGGAAACATACTGAAAGATAAAATGGTAAGAAGTGGATGTATAGTACCTCGGGACAAATAAATCTAGGGTCATGGACCATGACTCAACGGAAAAGTTAGGGTAGGTCAGGCAACCAGAAACAAATATTATTTTACACCTATACATTTATATATATATATACACTATATACATATATTTCCATTTACTTCTATACAATTCCACTGTGCATATTCTAACATACATTAAAAGTAGACAAAAAATAAGGATAATACAAGAGTTTCATTAAGTTTTCTTGTAAGAGACCAAACCTTGACTGTCAGAAGGAGGCTTTCCATACTCATTTCCATGTCGTAAATGATATATTACTGGAATTTCTAGGTGGCCAATTTTTGCTTCTCAGCAGTCAATTTGACCTCAGGCCACCGCTTATTGAAAACACTGATTATATATTTCCTCAAAAATACTAGATAGAAGTTTGCTGGTACAAGGTATCTGAGTAGCTGAGAAATACAATAAAGTTAAGGGGAGATAAGTGTGTCCTAATGCTGTAAGGTAAATTACTGCCTTTCTCCCTGAATGCATAAAATGTCTCAATTAATAATAGATAGAACAATTCTTTATTTGATTAAACATAATGAACACTTAGGTATCACAGATAGTCCACATCATATAAACATCTCATCATAAATATACTGATACTGTTCCTATTTCACTGGCAATCCCTGAAAAAATAAATAAAACATGACACAACTACATGTATACATAAAATATACATGTCTGACTTAATATTAATGTGATGATGAAAAGCCTCACTGGCAATAGTATTGGATCTGTTTGTTTCTAGAAATATATATGACATTAATCTACAAATCTAATATACAGTGGACTCTCATTGACTCAAACTCGCCGGGACTGATGAAATCAGTTCCAATTTTCCTTAGTTCTAGCCATAGGGAGTTAAACATATTTTTCACTTCATGAAATAGAGTTATTTCCCTTGTATAATATGTATTGTGTTACATTATATCATGTTATCGTCCATTACATGTTCGTATATCTGAAGGATTATTTAGGTTTAAAGTTTTTGTTATTGGACATTATACATATGACTTAGAATGTATTTTTGAGAGCCAATTTATACCAATTTAGAGTATTCATAAGGATTAAGTCAACAGACATATTTTGCTCCTGTATAACCTCATATTTAAATTAAATGAGAACCAAAACTCTAAGGTTAAATCCCCCACAATATACTGATAATAAATAAATCACTAACCACAGACATTCTCTCCTATTTTGATGTAAATATATCCATCATGTCCGAAGTCAGTACCCCATGAATTTCTTACAATATAATAAGGAAATTCTCCTGAAAGTAAAAAAATACCATACAATGTTTTACAGGGATATTAATATGAAATAATTTAAGAACATTGCACACTTTCCATAAACACCAAAACTATCAGACTATTTCCCATGTATGTATTGGAGCATGTCATGATGTGTAATATTTGACAATGAATGATCGGTGGTCTAGTGGTAACGTGCTGGACAACGGAACAAAGGGTGGGTTTGAATCTTGGCTCCTCCCTTTGAATTTCTCAGGAATTTTCAGTGACCCTGTCCAAACCACCGAGCCAAGTACTGTGTCTAGAAATTCACAGGAGAAAGGGCGAGGCATGTATCAGAGCTTTACACCAAACACAAAGAACCAGGAAAAACTATTTGAAGAGTAGGGATATAAATGCCCGATTCTCCTGTATCTCCCTCTCTCAGTGGCAGTCCTGAAATGATCCTAGCTGTCCCATGGGCCATAAAACAACAGACAAATAAATAAACAAAACATTTGAGCTCAATGATACAAAACATTAATGTATTTCATCTTCATCATCACTGCTTATAGTCAGATTTTATTTGAATCACTGGAGATATATTATTTCAATAACTAGACGTTAATTACTTAAGTACAATAATTACAATAAATGCCAAATGTGGTAGTGTATAAATGCTAAGGTGGATAGGAGTCAGCGAGCAGAAAATGTTTAATTGTGTTACCTGTGAGATCATACCCAATTATCTGTACAGCGTGATTAGGAAATTGTTCACAATGATATTGTATAATACCACCCTGGTAATTGTTCCATGTTGTTGCATCAACAGCAGCCACTACTGGTCCCATCTGTAAGAGTTGTAATATATGTTCCTCATTCCTTTGTCTGAAATACACAACCCATTGAAAATTTATATCTGAAATATGTAACACGTTGTAACATATGTCTGAAATACACAACACATGGAAACATATGTCTGAAATACACAACACATGGAATCATATGTCTGAAATATGTAACATGAGAAGTCATATGTCTGAAATATGTAACATGTGAAGTCATATGTCTGAAATATGTAACACATGGGATCACATGTCTGACATATGTAACACATGGGATCACATGTCTGACATATTGTAATTATTGTACTTAAGTAATTAACGTCTAGTTATTGAAATAATATATCTATTCTTGGCCCACTTTTATTTTTAATTTATGTTAACGATATGTCAGATGTTGTGAAAAGTAAACTCTTGTTATATGCTGACAATTCTGCTATCTTATATTCTGGCAAAGACAAACAAATTGTTGAAACATTTTTATCAGAAGATCTGAAAAATGTTAGTCATTGGCTCATAAATAATAAATTGTCTCTACATCTTGGGAAAACAGAATCTATTCTTTTTGCATCTAAGCCTAAATTACGATCCACTGAAAATCTTAATATTTCTTGTAATAATTCAGTTATTGAGCCAACTTCATCTGTAAAATATTTGGGAGCAATTTTAGATCAGTCTTTATCTTTTAATGAAATGTGTCGTGCAATTATAAAGAAAGCAAATTCTAGATTAATGTTTCTATATAGAAAAAGAGAGTATTTAACTCAACATACTAAAAAACTTCTTGTTTCTTCACTTATTCAATGTCATTTTGATTACGCTTGCTCAATATGGTATTATAATTTAACAAAATCTATGCAAAAACAGCTTCAAATTATTCAGAATAAATTGATCAGATTTGTACTAGACCTCGATTGTAGAGCACATATTGGCCGCAATGAATTTAAATCTGTTGGCTGGCTCCCAGTATTGAGAAGAGTGGACCAAATTATTCTTTTACATGTTTTTAAAATCAGACAAGGGTTAGCACCATCTTATCTTTCTGAAAGGTTTGTCCATCAAGACCAGATTCATTCATACAATACAAGGTTCAGTAGTAAAGGTGCTTTTTCACAGATAAAAGTAAAAAGTTTTGGATGTAAGACTTTCAGTTCAGTGGGTGCCAAATTATGGAATAATTTACCAGTTCACATTACAAGTTTAAATAATATTTCTTCTTTTAAAACTGCTGTAAAAAATCATTTTTTAGATACTTTATCTGTTTAATTTTTATAACCTGACAATTTACATCTTAATTTATTTATTTATTGTTTTATTCATTTTTGGCTATATATTGCATATAAATTACATTGTTAAGTGCTTACATTTATTAACTACTCTGTCTCTGTGATAAATGTACTAATTTTTAATGTGATAACTTTTTGTGATACATAATTTTTAATTGCCATTGTAATGTACCTTTTAACTTATTTACCCACCAAATATATACATGTTGTTAATTAAGATATTTAGGATTAAGGTTTAATAGCTTGTTGAAGAGTATAACTTATTTATTTATTTGTACTACTACCACCATTGCCTTTCTAAGTCATGCCACCGACACTAAGGACCACAATGGAAATAAGGTTTATCCTTTTTTGTGCTATCCTTGGTGTTGGTGCATATGTCATGATTATATTTATTTACAACTTGATTTGTACGTTTTAAAAATGATATCATGTTGTTCTTTTAATTGTCATGTTATATGCATTATATGCCAAATAAATCTATCTATCTATCTATCTATATGTAACATATGAGATCATATGTCTGAAATATGTAACACAAGGGATCACATGTCTGAAATATGTAACACATGGGATCACATGTCTGACATATGTAACACATGGGATCACATGTCTGAAATATGTAACACATGAGATCAGATGTCAGAAATATGTAACACATTGGATCACATGTCTGAAAGGTGCCATAAATGCTGAACACATGAAATCATATCATACTGAGGTCCTTATAGGCTTAAAAATACAGGCAAACATATTCTTTTACAATAAAACAATGCAAGACATGTAGGTGACATCACTGCATAGTTCAGATTCCATCTTCAACAGTAAGAAATAAAAGTAAAACAAAGTACATGTATAGTAAACTTACTTGTAACATTTGTAACTTTTCACATGAACAGCTTTTGAAGAGTTAGACATTATCTTACAGAAATTAGATTCATCTGTCAGTGGATATTCTGTATTAGTAACAAGTGGAGTCTTGGACTGAAATAAACAAGTGCATCTTTTATTTTTAAGCGATATAAAATCCCCTGGCAGAAGAGGTCATTCATCAATGGTACTTGTACTTCACTTATGTTTTTTACATTTTTCATCCACAACCTTCTATGAATCAACTTCTTAATTGGTAAGTAAGTGGAAGAAAGGAAATCATGTTTTTTTTCTATAAAGTTTAACATTGCACAATCAACCAGGTTAATTTGGAAACTTGCTTGCTTTAATGGTGGTGGTGGAATACACTCAAGTGGGACCATGTCCTACCATAGGAAATCTGGATAATTAACTTACATATGAAACATGTCTGGTCCTTGATGGGATTTGAACTGACAGTGATGAGGAACTAACTAGTGAGTAGTGATTACTAGTCAGAGACAATAACCACTAGTGAGTAGTGATTCCTAGTCAGAGACAATAACCACTAGTGAGTAGTGATTACTAGTCAGAGACAATAACCACTGGACCATGTAGGCCTTTACGTAAGAGGAACATTACTATGTAAAACAATAAGAATATACATGTATCTAATATACTTCAATACACATTAGATTTGACTAGAAAGATATGGTATGTAGGTATGTAGCTCTGCATAAAACAACATATTTTTCTCTTGGGTATGATGTTCCACAAATCTGAAGCTACTACAATGTAAAGAAAAGGAGAGAAACTCATTACCATAGCAATTGATTGAGGATGTGATTTACTAAAGAAGATTATCATTCTGTAGTCACAGAAAGTGCATTGAAGTATGTGACAAATATCAGAAAATAGTGATATTATTGATACATTAGTCTGACAGTATAATTGATCTGGAGATGTATTTAAACATTATATAATAAGCTCCATTTTTTTAGCGCAAATTCATTGAGAATAGAATTGAGATTTGAGCTCGGACACTGTTCTCAAGTTTTATAACCTCTGGGCCAAGATTACCAGTGCATGTGCGTTCTGACTACACTTTGTATACAAGGTTTTACTTACATAAACCATCCAATGTAAAGCCATACATGTATCACCTCCAGCACAACCAGCAGCGCCTGATGTACAATCTATCACCTGTTGTACTGACAGATCCACCGGAGAACGACCTTCACCTTTAGAATACATACTCTCTACAGTCTCAACAGTACTGAAAGCCCTGAAAAAAATACACTAGTATATCAGTATGTGTATAAACATAAACCGTTACGGCTTTATTTCCCAAATAAAAACACATTTTATAATAACAGTTTTCATATCTTTTTATAATTTTTGATCAGGGTTGCTTGCAACCTTGTTCTTGGTTACTACCAGTTTTTGAACCTCACAGTATCAAATTCTAAAAATAGTAACAACTGGTTTCCCCTATCACAACCGATAAGAAGTTCTTCTCCAAACGCCAAGTAAATAGTTCCAATGAGAAGACGGCATTCAGTCATATCTGGTTTACGCTGTCCATATAAAAATTACTTTGCATGGTGTTAAGATTATACGTAAAACATGTTGCTTAATGAATGGAATGAAATATGTTAAAATAAAAGTTGAACATGATGAGATTATTACGCTGCTTAATATCAAATGAAAATATGTAATTTTACCATGTGGTTTAAACCCACACTGTAAACAAGGTAATCACTAAACATTAACAATAATGTTCCCAGGTATTTCAGCCTTCCCCCCCCCCCCCCCCCCGGGAATCACTGTAATGGCCTGTTACTAATTGAAGGGTTATAAATTACTGTTAATAAACCAACTTCAACCAGAGCTCTGTGATGGGTGATTTATCACCTCATGTCCAGTCTCTGATGTGAACTGTTGATAAAGTACAACTGTGATCATTTTTGAACTGTGACTTGTATGTGTAGCAGGAATATTGATCAATGAAAAAAATAAGCAGTTTAATAATTACCAGTATGTCATATTATAACTCAGCAATATGATATTGCAGCTAAAACAGAAATCAAAGGCCTGAAGGCCTGAAAGCAGTTGAATTTCCTGAGCATGAACCACTTAAATCATAATCATCATCAAGAAAATGAAGATAGTATTATAATTGTTTAATTGCCTTAAATCAATGAGCTACAACAATTTGTCATGTTACTCATCATAATAGAAAGAAACCTAGCAATAGGCACAATTATCAAACTTTATGTAAATTGGTTCATTATGTGTAAGCACAGGAACCTGTTACTCAATAAAAAAAATTACGCCCCTTAAAAGAAACATATATATAAATAGTAGGCAAATTTTTTAATGGGTGTATTTTTTTTATAGTATAACAGGTTCCTGTAGTATAAGCAATCAACTTCACATTTTAGATTCATGAAGCAGTACTGGTATGCAAGAGGAGGACTAAAAAGGTTAGTTATATGGACAGACTGCACGAGGAATAAATACTAGGGATGTAGAATTTGACCGAATCAAGTGTCTGGACATAGAATATCAGACATTTCATGATTTAGCATGATGCATGATCTGAGCATGATTTCAAACATGGACTTCAAATAAGCTTCTGACTGGAGACTTCTAATGCGCTTCAACCTAATTTGCATACTGAAGCACATTTGAAGCGCTAATTAACATAATTGGGACGGGACTTCATATGTGTGTCTCCATTACTTTCATATATGTAATTTTATCTGTATCTGTGAAGTTCTCTAGAAGCGGGAGACTTTAAAAGTACTTCTTTGATATTCCAGGGGGAGGCTTCATTTGTACTTCAGATATGCTTCAGGAGTGCTTCTTTTGTGGTGGGGGGGGGGGGGGGGTCTAAAGAATTCTTGAAACGCCCCAAATTCAGTCAAACGGACTGTTTATAAATCTGTTTTAATAATGATCCATTTATGTTGAAACTGTTTTAAAATAAAGATGTATTATGCAAACCCATCTCACAAATAAGAAATTCATTTCACGAGATCGAGTCCATTCCGTACTTTATATCTATCAGTAGGCGGAACTTTTGTGTGGATGGATACTGAATTATCAAACTCAATAGTTTTGCAGTTTGAAGTGCCATAACAATGTAATAATTCAAAATGAACATAATCCTGCAATGTGTCCAAATTGTATCATAACTGCAATCGGTAGAGTTATTCAACCAGAGGTACTATTTTTCAACACAAATGTATGGATAAGAGGCGTTACGTTTTTATTAATACTTAACAGCGTGTATCACTATAGAATCTCTCGCTTCGCTTTCACTTCTAGATTGAAAGTATCACTGATTGAAATCCCAGTAGACTTTAGTTTTGACGTTGCATATTTTACCTAGAAAGATATGTCTTACTGGTGAAATTGGCCTTTATTTGTATAAGAAACATTTCAAACTGTTTTTAAATCACAAAGTTCATATAGAAGTGTAGCCCTTTTTAGCTCATCTGTATCGGACTGAGTCCATCGTCAACACTTCATTTATACATCACCTCTGTCATAATCGGACAGTTTGTATGTAAGACAATTATATAATATGTACCGGTATGTATATATAGATGAAAATTACACTACTACAGTAGTAACAAGGTATATGAAATACATATTAGTTAAGAATAGATAAATATGTATTCATTGAAAGGTATGACCTGCAGTGACAGAGAATATAGAACCCAGATCTCCGGGTTACAAATCCAGTGCACTAACCACTGGACCACAGTCACAGCTCTCCATTCACTGTGTGGCTGATAATACAGCAGTCTGACCTCAGGATCAAATCCTGTTCTTCCAGCGCTATCAGTGCTTTGATTTAGTATTTTAGTGGAAAGAAGAGGATAAATAAAATATCCAAATTCAACACAATGTAAAGGTTACTGACCAATTAGTAGGTAAGAATTATCATTAGCAATTTTTAGATACAAAATATAGACTGATTTTCAACAATGTATAGCATACAATCATAGCACACATATTTATTAAAGACACTTCCAGGGATTTTTTGGGGGCGATTTTATAGCCAAATTCTGTCCTATTCCCAATGGAAAATAGTCTTTTTTCCCAATTCACAGACTCCAAATTCCCCCCCAAATTTTTATTTTTTTTATTAAATTTATTATTGTAGTAAATACCTTATCCTACTACTATTCTATGGGAGAGTAAGTAAAATATGTTGAACATTGCAAAAATTGTAGTTACAGTTTAACCTGGCCTTACGGTCACCTGGAATCAGCGGTCACCTCCTTTTAACGGCCAGTTTCATTCCCCCCAACAAAATTCATTCTATATTTACCATGGATTAAACGGTCACCTGGCAAACGCGGCCAGCGGCCAGTTAATTTCATCTCAAATACCATATTTAATCCGCATTAAACGGTCACCAGCCAAGCGCGAAATTCCAATATAAACATCGCTGAAATACACATTATGTCACAAAAAAAAAACGCTAAATTTTTGATTGGTTGGTAACTAAAATAAATAGTACATGTAATACATAAATTGTTAATTTCTATTCCTTTTGTATTTTTCTGTACTAAATGTTGATACATGTACTGATTATTATATTTACTGGGTAATCATAGTGTATAGTACTACAGCTGTATTAATAAAACAAAGATTAGTGAAAAATGGTACTGATATTCTTCACCTGTGTTAAGTGGTCACCTGCCTTAAGCAGCCAATTCGGTCATTTCCCTTGACTGGCTGCTTAAGACAGGTTGGACTGTATACATTTTTTCCCAATTTTAATTAAAACACCGCGAAATTCCCAATCCCAAGGGTATGGGTCACATTCCTATAATACCGGGGAAAAAAAACTGACATCAATAAACAAATGCTACCAACAAGAACAGATTAAACATTGATGCATTAAAACATAATGTATAAGTATTATATATCTCTCAATAAGAGGAAAGGTCACGGACAAAAGTAGAAATACAGTCGTATATTACCAACATCCTCCGCATTTCTTTTGATTTTTCACAGGAGATATAATACTGTAGTTCAAGTAAGACCTCCTGCAAGTAGAATATACCTAAATGTATCATATATCTAATATAATTACACTTCAATACACATTAGATTCGACTAGAAAGATAAGGTATGTAGCGCATCACAAAACAACATATTTTTCTCTTGGGTATGATGTTCCACAAATAATCATGCTGGGTCATTTGTTGACTTATCCCGCATTAATGGTTGATGAAGACCCCAAGCGTACACCTGAGTAGAACTGCTGACTCGTAAAACTAGCTGGAAAACTACATAAAGTTGCTGCAAATCTATATGCCCGCCCCCAAAGTGGTGGGGGCACAAAAACAGTCTTCGAATTAGTGGGCAGCCCCCTGCCCGAAAGGATTTTTTTCCTTCTTTAAGTCTTTTGGGGACAACCTAGTTTTAGAGAGTTTCCTTCATAAAGTATATACTCGGGCAACCTGTCACAAAATTTTAATTCAAAGACTGCAAAAATATCCGTTTCTGGTTACATGCTTATTAGAATTAGGGTAAATAAGTTGGGGCTTTTTTTTGGCTCTTGATTGTGTATGGAAATGTGAATAAGTGAATGTACCTTTCTTCGGGCCAAATAAAGTCTACAGGGTGGCATAGAAAAGTTAGGGTAGGTCGGGTAACCAGAAACAAACATTTTTTACCGAAATTGAAAATCCTGAAAATGTTGCTTAAGTGTAACTATTATTGTGGGTTGATAAGATTGTCCTCATTTATACACAGTCACTATTTTTTAACAATAACATTATATTCAGAGGGGATATAAGATTTCAGGCTGGGTGGGGGGCATACTATTTAGGAATGTAGGCTGTGGGGTGTGTGCGTGACCTCCCCTGCAAAAAAAATAATTTGAAGAAGTAAAATGGTGCATTCTGGTGAATTTTGGTCCGTTTTCTACCTCATTTAATTTTAGCTGCAGTTGTGCTAGAAAACCCAACAAAAAGGAAAGATCAGAGTGCTTAAATTCAGAATAGAATAATTGAATGCTATTTCAATGAATGATATGTCATTTCTATCTATGGTTGGGGACTTTAAGGTGGTTCGTGCTGGGTGCGCTCCCTTGATTCAATCCACCTCTACTATTGATAAAAGTTACCAACTTACCAGTCTAGTCTTTGTGGTATTTGAAGTTTTCTTATATCATAAAGACTTGAATGACTGTTGAGGTTGACTGGTTTCACAATAGGTAGGATGTTGCTGAGGTATAGCTCTGAAATTCCAAAATAAAACTAAGATAAGTTATATATAAGAAATGTCTGAATGGGAAGCGAATTCTCTAAGACATACTGTTTCATAAAATAATTGATTTAATATGAAATACACAATTGCTTCATTTCAAGAAATATTCAAATTCTCTGGATACCAATTCTGCCATGATATTTTTACATGTACACAAAGTACACATGTACTTTAGAATTAGGGGGTGACAAATCAGTTGTCCTTAGAAGGGGTTGAACCCAGAACCTCTATCTCTGCATGCATACAGTCACCCAACCACATTTCAAAAGAGTTAACCCAACAGTGAGCCGCCAAGCCCTATTAAGTTATCCATATTCCCTCAATCACAACAATGGCTTCAAATTAGCTATAAGTGCCCCCATGTGGTCAGCTCAGTGGTAAGAATGTTGGTCTATATATACTGATCAAGAGGTTTGTAGTTTGAACCCTGGGCGAAGCTCACACTGTCTGTGACAAATTCAACTGAAGATATTACATGTTAAATTAGCCCCAAAGGTTCTAATTATGTGGGGTCGGTTGGCAGTAACTTGCGGATAGAATGTGGTTAGTACTGGTTAAGGCTTAAATGAATGTTTTAACGTCATACCCTTAAATTCCTGAAAACTGAGATGAGAGAACTTAGTGACACCATATTTGGCTCCATTCTTCAAAGATCCACCAGCATTGTTTAAACGAAGAGCTTGTTGGTAATTTTCCTGAAGATAAAATATAAAAGCGCTATAGCTAAGAAATTGTCTCAAACCCGGCCATAACAATGTATACCAATTTAATCAATAGTCACTAATGAATCTAGAGTTTTCATACTGGCCATTTTTATGCCATTTTAGGTCCGGTATTTGGCCCGTTCCCAAGTAAAATAGTTACTGTATATCTGTATTTTCCCCAAATAGAAAAAAAATCTCCAAAATAAAAAGAAATCATTCATTATGCTATACCTAAAGAAAGTACAGTATGTTAGTCTTTAGAAATTTCCCATTTTGGTGTTTCGTGACGAAAATTTCCTCTATCAAAGCGACCCGATACCTGTATCACAAAGCATTAAAAAAGAGCTGTCATATAATAGTTAATGCATAAATTCTAAATTAACAGGAACTTAATTTGTAACTTCTAATAAATTTGGCACTCACCTGGTAATTTTTCTTTGCTTGAATAAATTCAGTACTGTTGGCCTTTAGTTTTACGCCATAATTTGAAATATATTTCATTAATTCTTTATCTGAGAGAGCGTTCGAATGACAAACGCTAATTGTTGAGAAAAATAACAAAATAAAGTATTTCATTGCTGCCTGATAGGAAGTTGCTGAAAAATAAACCGCGTAAGATTTTATGTGAACACCGGTGTTGAAACTTCCTTTTCCGGTAGTTGTTCAAGATGACAACAAATATCAGCAAGAAGCGAAAGGTTTTGGCATTTTATTTGTTATCGAATGATTGAATGTTACAAATACGTTTACATACATTTACATATATATCCAAACAATAGTTACCAAAGTCCAAATTCGCGATTTATCTGTTGATGATTATGATTGAAGGCGATTATCTATGGCATGTATTTTCCAGCCTCTGTAAATTGTCAGTATTAGTGCTACATAAAATGTTTCTGGTGCTCGTTAACGGTTTATTAGACATAATGCGAAGAATGCTACAATGAAAAAGATGAATGCTTATTTATGGAAAAATAGTCCAAGACTTTGCATTTTTGGGGTCGTTAATCTGAACGTGTGACTGAAGTGTTCTGATAGTAAGTTATGACTTCCGAGACGTGTTTCAGTTAAGACCGGGCTAAAGGAAGATCTTGTCATTCTGTTGTTAATGTCGCTTACTCTGTGGATGTAATTTGTTCCATGCTTAGATCTGTAAAGTAAAAATAATGTTGTTCACTAAGTGACATTTTATTGACTTGATGGGAACACTCAAGTGTCTCTAAAATGCAACAAAGTTTGGGTTGGAGATCTCTTGAACACCGTAGAAATGACACAAGGCTATTCATGTTTTATAAAATTTATGATAACTTGGTCGCTATACAATTCCCACAATATTTACAACCTCCAGTTAGAGTTACTAGACTTATGCATCCTTACTGTCTCCGCCAGGTTCACGTAGGCACAGACTACTTCAAGTTCTCTTTTTATCCGTATACTACTGTCCTATGGAACGGTCTACCTCCAAACATTGCTGTCATGCCGAGCCTTGATTGTTTCAAGCAGGCAGTTTCAAAACTGAATTATTAGATCAGCAAAGGATGTTTTTAACACTTTTTAAACCTCTTCTCTTCAGAGCTAACACAGTTAATGTACTTTTTGCTTTTACTACTCACATTCTCACTAATTTACTTGGAACTTTCCTTGTAGTTATTTTATTTTCTCTCTTCACTAATCATGGCACGCACCCCTGTCCATAACACTCGAAAGAGGAGTGTGACAGTATTGATAGATAGATAGATAGTCACCCTTGCACTTAGACGAAGGTCTTTGACGATGATACGTATGCATTACATTGCAGTTCATCGTCAAAGCCACTTGTTCTTCTGATGAATTATAGTATAATCTATCAACATGACCTAAACCGTACCTTCAACAGATGAAAGTTATTGAATATTTTGCTGATGTTTCATACTATTCTTTAGTCCTAGTCCAACTAATTAGACTGCTTTGTGACGGCGAGACATTTTTTCGACTTGGCTCCGTCCCGCACAGTCTAACAAAGATCTGCATATTTGTGTGCGGAAAATCCCCGTTGAGCACGATAACTAAAATATCTGTGACCAAAGTGAACCATTCCGTGGGTAGAAAACACGTTTCTATACTCATATGAGTATAAATCATTCCAACATACCTTTTCTGAAAGATGCATTAATGATTTGTTTCTCCCCACTATTTCCCAACTGAAATCGCAACTGGCGTAATGGCGGTAAAATGCCGGTGTCATGGTAAACATTGCCTACTCTCAAAAATTCGCTTCGCAATAATTTAATTACAAGTTTAAATAAGCTGGCATGTCAACGAAACGTTGGCAAGTTAAACTTAAAATCAACTTTCGTTAATTCTAGGTACTCATTACAAAGATCGATTTAGAATTAAACTGTCCGACGGTATTTGTATACCGAGTGTAACTGGATGTGGCTAAAGTCCGTTCGTACCGGTTTTTTTCACGCGATGTAAAATTTAAGTTAAATATTTCAAATTTGACATTTAACTCAGATTTTTACAGCACATTCACGCAGATTATTGTTATTTCTATCGATTTAAGTAAGTTATGTCTGTTATTGAAGAATTTTGACGTAATTTGAATTTCCGCACGTAAATATGCAAATGTTTGTAAGGCTGAGAGGATGGCCTTCCCGAATTCGTTCACGAAAATCGGCCAACCGGAAAGCAAAATTAGTAGGGCTAGATGAAGTCTGTAGTGTATCGGAAAGCATGTAAAATGATCTGATTCAAAAGACGCATGAACAAGCATCTTAACCTGTTGACTTTGAAAGAGGACAATTTCATAACTAAAATGGTCAACAAGACAAAATAAAATAAAAAATTAGTAATTGGACCCACAACTACCTTGCACTATGAAGCATTTTCAATATCATGCATTAATTTAGGCATTTATACCAAAGTATAGAAATGTTAGTGCTATAAAAAAATAATTTGAATATAAGAATATTTCCCCCTGTGTAGTGTATTTGCTCTGGCTGTAATATCCCTCCCCACGAGTCCTGCGTCCCTTTTAGTTCTTCCCACTGAGTCCTTTCGTTCCATTAAGTAAAAATGTGAGTTCTGCCTAAAAAATGGCCTGAATCCTGCGTCTCAGGGGAGATATTTGGTTACCAGGAATTAAGTTTTTGATATTTGAGTGCAACACTGATAAACACAGTAATGTATCAGTCAGTTTATTTACTCATTTGATTTACCTGGCAAATTTTCCATTTCATTGTTTGGATTGCTAGTTTGTTTTCGCTTCAGTATTATGCTGAGATGCATTAGGCCAGAAAAGAAGTGTGTACAGTTGATTGACTTAATTTTAACACCACTCCTTAAGAATGGCTGAATCTAAAGTTTGTATATATAAGATGAAAAGTACCTCATGTTCTCACGAAAGGTCTGTCTAAAAAGTTTTTTGACCAACCCTTCCCTATTTTGATAGTCAAGTAAAGATTTTGTGAGTAACCCTAAGCATGACTTTAGTTATTTTCTAGCCTCATCTTTTGAATGAGATATTCAAATGTCAGTTGCTTACTATTTCAGTTTGTCGCGGACGGTGTGTTCAAGGCTGAATTGAACAACTTCCTCACCAGAGAGTTGGCTGAGGATGGTTACAGTGGTGTAGAAGTCCGTGTTACTCCAACTAGGACTGAAATCATCATCCTAGCCACAAGAACACAGAATGTTCTTGGTGAAAAAGGTAGACGCATCCGTGAATTGACATCAGTTGTTCAAAAGAGGTTTGGCTTCCCAGAGGGTACTGTTGAGGTAGGTACATAATTATTTGTATAAAAAAATTATTTGCTCATTTTAAAATTTGTTTTGGGATATTTTGTGAAAATCATATTTTGTGGAATTCTCTTTAATTCTTTTGTTTGTTAAATCCATATTTTAACTTTTAACCAGTAACTGAATGGACTCCGGTGAGTTATATTTTTTAGGTGTTCCTGTACTTTAAATATCTTTATTATTATACCCCACAAACGAAGTTTGAGAGGGGGTATATTGGAGTCACTCTGTCGGTCGGTCAGTCCGTCCGCATAAAATATCAAAAGTTTGTGGAGCAAACTACTTTCACATTTGCAATTGCAATGAAACTTGAAATATGTTATCACCATGAAGTAGGACTGCAATGATTCACCAAAGTTCGAATATATCCGAATGCATGGAATCGGATCGATTATCCGATTTGGAATCCGTATTTTCGGTTCGGTACGGTTTGGCATTGTCATTTAGCGTACGCCGGCAATAATATTATCCAATCAGCGCGCGTCATTTCATTTACTGCGTCGCATGTAAACAAAAACAAGTATGGCCCACGAAAAACTGCTTGTTGATACACTGGCGTCACTAAAATCGAATGTGTGGCGAGAGTTTGTGTTTGAGAAAAGATCTTGGTTTGAAGACTAGTCGTATGTTATAAATGCACTTCAAAAAAAGTGCATACAAATATTTTTTGAAACAGTAGAATGACTTGTACGTATATTTTGGCATATTAAAATTTAAAGTCTGCCCTCAGTTTCACGGTACAATAGAATAGAAAATCAAGAATGAAGGGTGTTTTTTTACCTGGAAATCTTAAGTCTTCGATCACAAAGTGTACAATTGGTAAATTGTTTCAATTGTGGGAAACTGTTGTTAGATCAACATTGTAACTTTTTCTAATACGACATTCTGAATTGCATACAATAGAAATTAATGTATTATTAATGAATAAGTTGAGTAAAAAGAGTTTGAGAAAAAACTTATTTTTTTATGAAACATATGGGGTCAGGTTAAAAAATCCTACGTTAATTTAGGTAGTCTATATTGATGTAGATATCCGAATCGAATATTCGATAACCGAGAAGGTTATATCCGAACTCGAACCGAACCGTAGGGTACCCGAATCGTTGCAGCCCTACCATGAAGTGTAGATATGCAAGACATAATTTTCATACCCAGCGATTCACTAATTCCAGGGTTATGTGCCCTTAATCATAGCCATATAGTGTAGAATGGCAGTCTTAGTTTGTGGAGCGAACTACTTCCACATTTTTCAAGGGATTGAATTAAAACTTGAAACATATTATCAATATAAAATGTAGATGTGCAAGACACAATTTTCATGCCCAGTGATCCACTCATTGCAGAGTTATGTCCCCTTGAACTTAACCGTATAGTGTACTATCACATTCTTAGTGTCAAGGCGGGGGTATCAGTCACCTCTGTGACATCTCTAGTTCAAATTGAGTTTTATCATTCAAAGACTACTCACAAAAAATAGATTTTTTGTGATACAAGTTATTTTGTTTGCGTCCATGACTTATTTGCAATTTTAACCTGATTTCTTTATTTGATTTCAGTTGTATGCTGAGAAAGTAGCTACCCGTGGTCTTTGTGCCATTGCCCAATGTGAGTCACTCAGATACAAACTCATTGGTGGTCTTGCTGTAAGAAGGTACATCAAATTTATGAAATTATTTTGTTGCATTTCTACTTTATGTGCCTAGCAGTGTTCATTGAATTTGTGCAATTCTAGTGACCTATAAAAGTTTGTGAAACTTGATCAATTGTGCAGAGGTTAGATTTCAGTTTGTGTGTTAATGACATCGTTTTTCAATGATTGATTATCATAGTTATATACAGTGGCTGGTTCAGTGATAACCTTATCAGTTTTCCTGGCCTCTGTATTACAAACCAGTACTTTGCAAATTTGCCTTCAAAATTTATCTGTGATGCAGATTTTTTTTCTAAGTGGCTGCTGCTACTCCCTTTCAAAAAAATCTGTTAGGAAAAATTCATAAACATACTTTATTCTAAATGGCAAGTTACTAACTATTTTTCTCTTTTCATGGGATACTTCATTTTGTCCTTATTTGCTTGATTTAGATACCAAAATTAAGAAAACAATGCTGTTACAGTGACCTTAATGAGTTAATTTCTCATTTGGCAAGTTCTTGAAAAAGATGGTTACTATGTAGATACTTGTTCTGTCTAAAATTAATGTTTTACTGGATTCAAAATTCTGACTGGCTATTGAGTCTCTCTGTATTGTGATTTGTGTAATCAGGATTACTAATCTCTATTGCATTATTTTCAGAGCCTGTTATGGTGTGCTTCGATTCATCATGGAGTCCGGAGCTAAAGGTTGCGAAGTAGTTGTATCAGGGAAACTTCGTGGACAGAGAGCCAAGTCAATGAAATTTGTTGATGGTTTGATGATTCACAGTGGTGACCCAATCAATGATTATGTTGATACAGCAGTCAGACACGTCTTGCTCAGACAAGGTGACTTGATTTAACTATTTGCTTGCTTTGTTATTGTAAAATCGTTATGCTCTATGAGTAATGGATTCCCCTTAAGGGCTCTCCTTTGACTCTTGAAATGGCATTTTGACTCTTGAAATTTGAAAAATAAGGTTTTTGACTCTTGAGAATTGGAACCAAAGGGTCAAATTTACTATTACTTCAGTAGAAAATTATGTTGACTATACATTTCATAAGCTAAGGGTCATTTTGACCCCCACCTTTTGAAGTCTATGGAGCCCCCTGAGCCTTATTTGCATAATTGATTTTCCCAAAATTTTCTTTTTAACTCACCTGAGTATGTAGTGCTCGGAGAGCTATTATTAGTGTCAATAAGTGTCTGGCGTCAACAATTGGGGTTGTTAAAGCTATAGGGGTCACAGTTTTGATTTGATCTAATCAAACTTGTTCAGGATGTTCTTGTCTATGATTTCTTGGACAAATTTGAACATGGGTCATCTAGGGTCACACATTAGGTCACCAGGTTAAATCACATGAAAACCTTGTTAACACTCTAGAGGTCACAGTTTGGATCTTCATCAAACTTAGTCAAAATGTTTGACTTCATCATACTTTAGACAATTTCGAACATTGGTCATCTAGGGTCAAAAATTAGGTCACGGGTCAAATTCCGGAAAACCTTGTTAACACTCTTAGAGGTCACAGTTATGATTGGATTTTCATCAAACCTTGTCAAATTGTTTGTCTTTATGATATCTTGGACAAGTTTGAACATGGGTTATCTAGGGTCAAATATAAGGTCATGGGTCAAATCCCAGTAAAACCTTGGTAGCACTCTTAATGGTCACAGTTTTGATTGAATCAAACCTTGTCAAAATGTTTGTCTTTATGATATCTCAACAAAAATAAAAATCAGGTCATCAGGTCAAATCATTGGTAAACCTTAATAACACTGTAGAGACGGCATCATTTATCAAATCTTTATGAAACTTGCTCAAAATATCTGTTTTGATGATTTCTTGGGTCATTGTTAGGCTCTCACCTAGTTAAATGTTGAGAAAGAAGTTGCAATGATATAAAAGAAGTTGCATTCTTTACTCAAGTGAGCGAAAAAGGGCAATTAATCTTTTTGTGCTCATAGTTTATAAAGTCAAAATGGTATAAAAATTCTCCTTTATGTCCCAAGATCATGGAAATATGCTTTCTGTTACATTATTAGTTATGCTAAGTTTGTAAAGTAACACAGATTATCCCGCTTATCTAAAAGTTATTGTAAGTTTTTTCCAAGGTATATGTGAGCCATTCTTTTAATCAACATGGATAAAGGTTTGGTCATTAATTAATTAATAAACATTACAGAAATATAGATGTTGACAAACAATGTTATTCTTCAATTCTAAGCTAAGCAATACCCTGTGTTCACTAGCTTGTTTAGCTTTATATCCTAGTTCTTACATATATATCAAGCAGTTAGTTTACATTAAGTAATGATTTTATTATATGAATTTTACAGGTGTGTTGGGCATCAAGGTGAAAATCATGTTGCCACATGACCCAACTGGCAAGATTGGACCCAAGAAGCCCTTACCTGATCATGTTAGTATTGTTGAGCCCAAGGATGAACAGGCCCCAGCACAACCCTACAGCGAACAGAAGGGAGCCAAGCCACAAGATGCCGTGGCACCACCAATTCTGTAAAAAGACTGTAGAATATTTAAATACACCATTGTGAAGAGATTTTGTGTTTGTCTTATGTGAAGGTTGTAATTGAATTGAGTGTAAAATGAGATAGGATATATATGGCTTTTTGTACATGGGAAATGTATGTTCATCAGAATTTACTTAAGACGGAAGTTTTTGCTTTATCTTACTGTTTGTACTGAACATAATTCAGTTTTAACAAAAAATTATGAATGGGAAGTAAAATAGTGTAGAAAAGTGGCACATTCTGATGTATGTATTTTTCCCTATGTATATGAAGCTGTCTCCACAAAACTTGATGAAATGTCAGTTTTAGTATGCAACAAATTGTATCACTGATAGTGATGTTAAAGTTGAAGTATAGTTAAATCTTTTCAAATTTAAGTATCTGGCCCGAGGTTATAAAACATAGATTAGTCTCCGAGCTCAGATCTCATTTTTTGTCTTTAAATGTTTTTAAGTTCATTGTGATCAGACGATGATATTGTTACATTAGGCTGACAGCATAATTCATCTTAACATGTATTTAAACATTAATCAGCTGTATCTTTTCAACTATTACCGGTATACTTTGAGAATGGAATTGAGACTTGAACTCAGAGATTGTTTTATAGCCACAAGCCCTGGGCTTCCAGATTGTCAATAAGTGACATAAGGGTTTTCCCTTTAAGACTTGGATGAATTTGCATAAATGTTCACCGAAGCCTGATGTGACCTTACAGGCTATTTGCTTCCTAAATATCAGTAGGGACAATAGACAATGTTTTTTCATGTTTGATATACGATAATTCCTACTTGGTTTATGTAGAAATGTGGGTAAGCTTGTTCTAAAACCTACCTGATGTATGGGATGGTGAATCTTTGATACTTCACACATTGTTGTCTTAATTAAAAAACTAACAGGAAATAGTAGATTCATAGGGAGTAGTCGTCGGGCAACAAATTAACTAAAATGTGGGGTATTTAGGAACGTAAAAAGAAACACAATTTCTTGTATGTTTTTATTTTGACATTGTGTATTTGACAATACTTACTGGTTAACAATACATATATGGGAGAGAGAAGGGTAGACTTTTGAGAACATACAATGTCTACATGTACACTGCTGCATAAATTAACCTTGTTATAACATGACAGCTGTATAACAGCTGATCTCATTCAAAGATAACATCTACAGATATCTAGGAACACGAAAACTTGAGGAGACCATTCATGCAATACTGGAGATATAAAACAATTTACTGATTGTATGTAGCATTATTCAAATCTTTCAAAGCATCAACTAGAAAGATACTGACTTGTACAACTTTCTATAGATCATGAATCACAAACAGATTATATAAATAACTCCAGCTTTAATGATTTGATGGACAAACTAGTTACAGGATGAAATGTCCTGTCATGGTAAATGCATTCACAAAATCAGATCTACTTCTTTGTAAGGTATCGTATGTATAATAAATACCATGTTGAAACTCCAGATATTTTATCTGTGATGGAAGTTGACCTTTCAGACAAAATTGAGTAAGTCCTGTTCTACATTCTAGGAATTTAAAAAAGAACTTATTTCACATTCTTTTGATGCGACACTCCAGTAAGCTGAGAAATGTAGAGGTATGACATGTACCGGTAGTCGAATAATATAAATATCAAATGAGACGAACAACAGTAGTAGAATCACAGAGGGTAAACGTAAGAGATGAACTCTCTCATACTCTTCATAAATAATGATTATAAATAATTTACCTACTATACATATATGTATAAGAAACTTTATACAATAATAATTGTAAACTCAACAAAAAAACTGGGTCTAGACTAGCTAGAAATAGCATTACATTGATAGTAAAACATGTCATTGAATAGTATACGGTAAAAACATTGCATACATATAAATGAAGTAATACACGTAAAAGCATTTATAACAAAAACAAATATAGATCTACGATGTATAACACTGAATTTACATTCAAACATAAAAATCCTTCCATCCATAATACAATCTTTAGAACCGAGTCAACATCAAGCACCTATTAATAATTACTTAACTATCAAACTGGTGGTAATCAATAAATACTTGATGATAAAATTATGAGGCAGAATATTCTTTGTCACTAATAAATAAACAACATACAATCTATAATGTGCACTGAATATCGTTGGCTTACAAGGATCTGGTAGAAGAAGAAATCTCTCCATTAAGAGGGTATCTTCCACTCATTGTCTACAGTAATGTTCTCATTTGAACATCAACTTAATAAAATATTGAATATTATCACAGAAACTAATATCATGCATACAGTGGATTCACAAACTACAGTACAACCTCTCTAGAGCAACCTCTCAACAACATAATTTTGCTACTCCCAGAGTGTTGCTTTAGAGAGGTTGCACTGTATAGATAAACTTAAAACATTAATCATACCAATTTACTTTCATTAAACGACTCTTTAGTTTAAAATATTAGAGCACAAAGCATATCTCAAAGTAAATCATAGTCACCTGCATGTTGTATGATGTAAAAAAACAATGCTTTAGTCATAATATGAGAATTTATAATTCAAATACTGTTGAATCTATCAATTTAACAATAAATTATTTTTGTTCATGAATCCACTGCATTAACGTACTCCATTCACAAGTACAAAATAAACAGGTACATCCATACTATAAAAACCTTAGCTTATAATATAAACAAAATACTGCTTTTTTCCAGAACAAAAGAACATCAGCTGTCTGGCATTAGGTCAGAACAATAATGTTCACTGTTTCTTTGAAATTCATTCAATTATTGGGACGTAAAAAAATGTTTGTTTCTGGTTCCCGGACCTATCCTAATTACATCCTGTGGCCCTAGACTTTATATTAGGCCCTAGCAACGATTTAAATCACTTTCTCACTTTTTTAATCTTACCACAGGCTCTCGAGAGCAAAAAAGCCCAAACCGACCTACCGGTTCTATTTTTAATGAGCACGTAACCAAAAACAATTGTCACATTTTTACGCCTTAAAACTGAGATCTCTAAAACTACACAATATAAATATTATACATGTATAACAATTGATCGATTTAAAGGCAAAATTGCATAAAATACAAGGTTTTTATCATTGGGACTAATAAACATGGGACTTAATACCTGTTAGCACCTAAATTGTATAAAAACAACACTTATGTAACATGTAAAATATAAAACATAGAGACAAAGTAACAAATAGTCAACACAAATTAACATGGAACAGATTTTGACAGTACTGAGTCTGTAGTGTCTAGTATGTACACGGTACCGGACAGTCCAAACCAGACAAAATCTGATCCGAACAAATCCGCACCAGCTGAACCAGACACAGTTTGATCCAGACAAAATCAGACGTGTCAAAATCTAAACCAGACAAATTACAATAGAAATACTATCAGATCCAAACAACATTAGAACATGACAAAATTCAATCTTGACACAATCAGATCTAAACACCATCAGACCTAGACAACATTACATCCAGATCAGATCTAAACACTGTCAGACCTAGACAACATTACATCCAGATCAGATCTAAACACTGTCAGACCTAGACAACATTACATCCAGATCAGATCTAAACACTGTCAGGTCAGATCAATGTTCAAGTATGTAAATATGTATGTGTGTGTGTGTGAAGAAATAACATTCTAGTAGACACTAGTTCATACCTATCATCCAATCATTGCACTAATTTACAAGCTGCCGTTTTTATATGTATAAAGTACCCCAACACAGTATCAATATACCCTGATACAATTAGTACTTTGATTACGTTGAAACACTTTGGCTACAAATCTGAACACTATAAGGACCCTTTGTTAACTAATATATGTTAATAACAATAGGACAATACCTTTAAAAAAATCTTTAAATGCAGACATTCATGAATATAAGGCACTCGACCTGATGTTGTACTACCATGTTGTCAACATGATACAGTGAAATATCATGTAATCCTTCGATGATGTAGTGAACAATATCACTTCATACATAACATATTGAATGCCATATGTGTGAAAAATACATCTTTTGATACACTAGTATCCAGATCTATTTCACATCTGATTTTGGCAAACAATGAGCATTGACTAATTACCTGCAGTGAATTTCAAAAGCAAAATGACATAACCAAGAATAAAACGCACGTAATCATGATAATTATATAACTGTTATCAAGTTAAAGTGAAGAAACTTCAGCTTTGTGATTTTGGCATCTCTTCTTTGGCATCGTTTTGAATATAATGTAATTAAATAAATGCACCAAATATATCCACATGTTTGCTGTACATCCATACAGAACGTATACCTTCTACGTGTACGGAGTTATCACACTTGCCAAAGTAACAAATGATTCGTACTGTCATCTTTTCCCGCGGATTCATTCACAACATTAGTACGAAAATCTTCATATCCGTCACCGCCACTTATGACAAGCATCCTTGTCGCTAAAGCAGCAGTCATTGTAGCTACCGATGATCTACGTTTGCTCAGATCTTGCGGAGTAGGTACATCAGAATCACGATTATTGTTATTGGTTCTGTCACTTCGGGAATGGGTATTCACAAGTAACGGCGGTACAGCACTGGTAGCCATTTCAACACAAGTTAGAAATCTTACGTGTCCAGTATGACCGTATACCAAACCTGTTCAACAAAAAAGTGTCATGATATTACAATGTATACACTGAGTGGACTTTCGAAACATACGCCTTGATGTACTCGATATTTGAAAGAAATCAAATACGTGTGAAATAATTCTTGTGTTTTAAATACTGGTACTTAAATACAATCAGTTGACATAAAGAAATTGAGTACTGTATGTAAATAGTGTTTTGAATATATTGAAAGTTTACCTAGTATTCAACCTTGTGTGTTTAACGATTTTCTAATATACAAAATAGACATTCAAATATTTAGCTGAGTGTATAAAGTTTTAGTAACACTATTACATTATACCAGTCCCTCGTGCATAAAAATGTTGTAATATTGATTTTTAAATATTCCATCAACTAGTCATGGTAAAAACCTTAAAATTACAGTCTAGGTCGAACTTAATTGATTATACATAAATGACTTATCATACAGTACATCAGAATAAAGATACAGTAGGATCACAAAACAAGCTCGAAAAATGTAACATTAATTTCTTTCCAAACTTTACAACTTACTTGTAAATACTCGTACATCATTAAACACACATGTTTCATAAACATTTGAATGCTTAATCCAGAGTTTATTTGGTATATCAATACATGTATAATGCAGTACTTTAATCAGATATCTTCAAAATATTTGGATTGTCTTCCAAGCCAACATATCCATTAAATATTAAACTAATAAGAAGAATAGAGAATACTTACCTGTTACATTTGGTACACTTAGGTTTCCTTTTATTGTAGTTGAAGTTATTCTAGGCATTGGTATTGTTAGAATAACCCCAGCACTTGTACCAATCCAGAGTAAATCTTTACATACAAGTAACGCAGTAATACGTAAACATGCTGCCTTATGTTGTCTTATAATATCATCAGCAGCTACAATATAAACAATTATCTTACATAACACCAATTATGACTATATCACTGATCACATAAAATACACACAATCATTTTATACAAGTAATAATACAACACTACACTATCAGTACAGTGCGATTTTTATAAACTGTCAAAGCTGAATAATTACTCGGTCGCTGAATACGATTATTTTAAGCTTTGTACCACAGTTGATAGTTTTTGTTTATTTTACCGTTTACATGTTTATATAATATCATATGTAGCACATCATTAAATACACGTACGTGATTGTACATTTGACGACTTACAAATCTCACCGAAGCTAAAAATAAATTGACCGTGAAATAATGCAGCTTTGACAGTTTAATAAAATCGTACAATACAATTACACAACTGAAGTAACGCAATATTTATAATGCACACTTCAGTAACATATCTTTATTCAAGTAAAACAAGAAATGCAGCAATGCCAACAAAAAACAGTTTATTGAGTAAAAACTGCTTTCCTATTTCCAGTAATAGTGACTATGATCTCCATCACAGAACTGCAAGTACAATCCTGAACTGGTCCCTAATACCAAAGCTCTTAAACTTTGTAGAAAACCTGATTCAAAGGTACTCTCACCACTATGAGTTTAAACCCAATCAGGACTAATTTCACATGTGAGGAAGCTATCAAGCTTCGTAGGAGTTTGCTTGGGGTCCTCCTCCACCCAAATAAGCTTTAAAGTCGCGAAATGATCCTGCCTGTTTGTGCAACGTTGAATCAAAGTGATTAATAGGCAAGGCAGTCTCATTAAAGACAAATATTCAGAATTTCTAGCCAGGGAATTAACATTCTTATAATTTTTATACATTAACATTTTTATCTCCTGTCCCATTTCTTTATTTAATACAACATCTTCCTAATGCAGTGTGAACCCTGAAAAATGGAATTTTCTGAAAATCTCATAAATTTTCAAGTCCCACTTTTTTGGAATTTATCAATCAGACGATTTCTGAAAAAAAAACGTAATTCTCAGAAAACTGGACTTTTTGCTCAGTCTGGAAAGGGTCCAGTTTCAGGTGTTTTACTGTTTAAGGGCCAGACATTTCACACAGTTACACACACTGACTGTTCACTTACATTGTAACTTTTGATTAACAGCTTGTGCTATGTTGACCTCTAACAAGAATTCAAAAGTTGTAGCATGATATAAAACAACTTTAGAACTTTGTTGAGATGCGATCCATACACCCTGACCAGCATTAACAATACACTGAACACATCGATTACTGTCCTGGTGAACTTGAAAAGTTTGCTGAAATGTAATATAAATACGTATCAATAACAGTGAGGCATTGGAAATATACAACAAATGATTGCCAATATTATATGTTTCAAGAAGTATACAGTCATTTTCCACTAACTATTAAGTCAAGATATAGCACAATGTTGATATACTGACTCAGCTGAAATCATCCAAGCAAGCTATCATATATACTGGTACACTTTTGGGGTTACCGGTAATAGTTCCTTTATTTGATAACCCATTGGTGATTTTTATGACTGGTATCTTTGTTATATTGACTGTTGCTCAAATGTTTGTTTTATAAATCTATCATAGTAAATGTTGATAATAGAATGAGCAGCACATGAAACAATAAAAGCAAACAGTTAAACTCCAAAAACGGGACCACCTCAGACTGGGCGTCCAGTTTTTGGGGATTAACTGTATAATGAAAGAAAACTTACTTCTATACTCAACGTTAATGGATTAATCACACAAATATTGTTCTGACGGCCGCACCATAATTTACCCGCAACAGCTAACATTTTGACTATAGGGGCCGTCACACTCCCTATAGCTCGTGTATAGGGATTTTCAGAATCCCAGGTCCCTTCTGAAAAAAATAGGGTTTCATGTTGATAAACAAAGATAAGATTAGGATTTTTAGAAAAAACAACATATTTAATCAAAGTACTGAAAGTACTCATGGAAACTACACTTACATAGACTTCCACTGTAACATGGAACAGGAACTAGTTTAATAATTACGTGGTGGATGTAGAAAAGCATAGTACTTATCTGCATCAAATTTCACGGCTAAAGAAAGCTGAACTATTGTTCATTTTTCAATAAAATCCCATCTCCCTCAAAATACCTAAAACCAACCTAAGACATAGGAACATATAGGACAAAACATCTCCCAAGTGGATTCCCCCTTCAGGGGATCTAATAATAAGAAAGTTCTAATGAAGAACTAATGTAGTGCTGCTTTCGCCAATTTTACTTATTATATCATAATAATTAACAGTGCAAGTGTCAATGAAAATAAAGGTCATATAAACAAACATAACTAAAATAAGACAGACAAATCTGAACTATCACTGGCAAATCAAGCCAGTCATGACATTAAAACTAATCTATACTAACCACTGGGGTCAGTAATGAATTTCAGAGTATTACATAAATTACTGAGCCCAATTGTTCAACACTTAACTAAATAAGATTCTTGATGTTTGTTCAATTCAAACCTTACCTAAATCTCTTCTGTACACCATGAGATCACCATTAGACAAGGATACAAACACCTTGTTGTCAAGGTAACTGTAAAATATATAAACAATATACTATAATAACAAACAAAACATGTGAAGTTTATATTTTATAATGGTATCATATTAATTCTACTATGATACATCACAAATACACATTACACAGAGCTAATGGTTCAAACGTTACCTAAATTACCTTCTGTTACCTACAAATATTTACTTATATCTTAGCATGTTGATTTTAGAGTATAAAAGTTCTGAATATTACTGACAATTAGTGCAGTCACAAACATTAGAGTGGAGGAAAATACCAAGTTACCAACCATTTTTTGGTTGTTTATATCGAGTTTTACGCCCCTTTTCAAAAGTCAGAGTCATATGAGGCGGACAGTTCACCTAACAATTCCTGGGAAGAACCAGTACTAGACTCCCATCCTCAGTAAGCAACCGCCTACTTTCTCACATAAAGAGGCAAAGTCGGTAGCTGGGCTTGAACCCACAACCCTCTATGCTGGGCTCGAACCCACAACCCTCTATCAGTGAGAGGTTACAGTGATTTGAACCACTCGACCACTGATGCAGGTTGAAAATCTTTTGAAAAGATGAAAAGTCATACCCAGAAAAAAGTGTTTTGGTATTTATGGTTATAAGTATCTAGTTACAAGAGAAGAATATTTTAATCACGTCAATACTTACAGAATACAAAATATTGGATAACCAAGTTGAATTTTCAACTTATTCTTGGTAGTTTTGATATTATCTGTACATTGGAATATATGGATGCTGAAAAACAAAAATCATTTTCTGTAATTTAATCAAACAACAATGAACCTGCAGCCAGACTGGTTTTAGATGTTTTAATTTTTTATTATATTAAAAAAATACAGACAAATTCAATTAATAAATTAGTGACATATCTTACTAATAAGTTACTGACAATTCTATCGATAAATGAGTGAAATAAATTATTTAAAAATCAGTTACATATTCTATTAAAAAGTATGAATCTTTACCAAAAATAAAAATGACAGATTCTACATAAAAGTTAATGTCTGACATATCTATATTCATAATAGTGAGGTGAGAAATATACTTAAATGTTTAACCAAATTATAATCAATAGGTTCAACTTGATCTATCTGATTTGTTATAACAACAGTGCAGCAAGCGGTGCCAATGCTTGTCAGTTCACTGTCTCAATAAGATCCATTCACTATGAAGTTTCATGTTGCCATCTCTAATAGTTTCTGAGTTACATTAAAGTTTTTGCACAGACGCAGATGACGCAGTAATAACAGCAGCTCTTTTTCTTCAACAGCCGAGCTAAAAATGAACACACATGGTAGAATATACCTTAGAAGTGAGTACTGAACTTACCATCCATCTTCTGTGCCTAACCACATCGTGGACTTCAATGGATTTTGTGTCCAAGCACCAGTAGTTGGGAACGGGTCTGTGTTACCTTGTGGAGGTGTATTTACTGACTGGTCACTCTTAGCTTCATCCTCTGGAAGTACAAAATATATAATATTATTATTGTTATGTATCATAATAATGTACAGTGCAGCCTCTCCAGAGCGGCCCTCTCTTGAGGAATAACCTTCCTTCAACAACAGCATGAGTTTTTCCCATTGCCCGATTTAACGAATAATTTAACCTCTTTAGAGCAACAACCTTTCAACAACAACATAATTTTGCTACTCCCAAAGAGTGTTGCTTAGGAGAGGTTGCACTGTACGAGATGCATATAACAACACACAAACAACATCTGACAAGAAGAAACCATACAAAACATCACTGAGCTAAACTAATCAAAGTTACATTTACAGTGAAATTTAAAAGATATTGACAAATGAACTCAGATCCAACAGACATTGAATTCTGATCCAACAGGTAGCGAACTTAACCAATATGCTTTGAACTCAGACTGATAGATTGTTGGTTCATGTTCTGCCTAACATAAGATAGGACCTCACGTTAAATCCCTGAATTAGGAAGCACCACTAAAGAGTAACTGACCAAATAATAGTCAAGAATGGAAGGAATATGGTTCATATAATATTTATTTCGCCCCGTTAGCTCAGTGGTTAGAGCATTGGTCAACTGATCAAGAGGTTGTGAGTTCAAACCCCGGACGAGGCTCACACTGTCCTTCACAAATCAGACTGAAGATATTACATCCTATGTTAAATTGACCTCCACCTCTAAATTTATGTGGGGTAGCTTGCTGACAGAATATAGTTAGTACTGGTTAAGGCCTGAATGAAGTCCAGGGAAGCTGGTTAGGATAACTGCCTGCCACGATATAACTGATATAATGTTGAAAAAGGCATTAAATCCGATGAAATAAATAAATCATATAATATAATAGTCATACAAGTAGAAACCCAAACTTCTCCCAAATCAATGGTGATAACTGTAAGAACGTCAATGATTTAAAAGAATGATATATTTTTCATATATGTTTACCAGTAACAAAGAGTTTCCCAGGTGATATGAATTCATCGTCTGTTTCTTCACTTGAACTAGAATCTGACTGGTACCCATCTTCACTGACTGATTCTGTCATTTCTGGATTGTCAACTTGGAAACCAGGATCTTCCTCTGATATGGTTACGTCTACTTCCTCTACGCTAATTCTTGGACCTTCACCAGTTGGGGACGGTGGACCCTTGTAGCGTTTGGCACTACTTTTTCTGTTGTAATAGACAAAGATTTAAGATTTATTAAGTAATTTGACTACATGATAAATTGATATAGCAAGAATCTGTATTTTATTATGAAAACGGACAATAACCTACATCTTAAAACACTATTATAATGTGATTTTATTAAACTGTCAAACGCTGAATTTGACCCTGTATGCTTTGAACTCAGCCTGACTGTTTGTGAGTGCTATAGCTACTTTTCAAATCAAATTACCAAGTTATAAATATTCATTATTTTTTCAAACTTTGAGTTTTTCCTTATTAAAACAATAATGAAGAATTACTATATACCTCCTCAACATGGGTAATGAAGGAACAGCAGCTATACATAATATTCTAGCATTACATCCTGGTACTGGTGTATTTAATGTAACAATAGGTTCTGGTTGTAGGCTCAATAAACACATGTGACCCACATAACCGTCACTATTACACACCCATACATCACGATAACCACTTGAGTTCACACCATCTATAGCAGCGGCACAGGAAAACTGAAATAAACAAGTGTGACCTTGACATTGGAGCTACAGGCATGGGAGTTGCATGTGACACATCATGTTAAGATGGGTAACATTTAGTCTGCACTATTTTAGTGAGGGTATAATAAATAGCAACATTTTACACATGAATGATAAGCATGTGATGATTAGTGAGAAAAAATATGGTATGTGATAAGTGGGATGTCAAGAAAGGGGGGCTAGGGGCCACTAGGGTCCCGTGTGGATCCAGGGATGATCAAAAACTTAGAAATCCACATGCTGACATTAGCATGTTAAGTCAGACCAATAAAATCTAATTCATGCAAAGAATATTTACCAAGGACGGATGCATATTATGTTTTCTAAGTATGTACAGTAAAACAAGATAAAACAAGAGCGCCGAGAACTGTGCCAACACTCTATATATCTATCCACCTATGAAGTTTCATGTTGCTACCTCTCATAGTTTCTGAGCTAAAGTTTTTCCACAGCCCAGATGCTGACGCCACAGTGATCACAATAGCTTAACTTTTTTTTCGAAAACAGACGAACTAAAAACATGACAATATTTTCTACATACCTGCATTCCTGCTCGTGTTTTTGTTATCTGTAATGGTTGTAGGAATTCAGCTGCCCTCTTATCAGATAGTAATGCTGTCATGTAAAATAAAACAGGAATTAACTCATCACCATCAAATGTAGATGTCCTAAATGCATGCATACTGTACATAATCATATCAATGTTTAACCAAATCATTATACATACAGCTTCATGACAAGGTCATGATATAACAATCATATTCAATCATATTTGAAATATGTATAAATATAGCATTTAAGTGTAATATCTGATACTTAAAGCCTCAGAGTAAAAACTTGAACTGAGAATTTATTACAAGATATCAGAAGGAATGGTTAAATAGCACCAACATACGACTTTAGCAACAAAGACAATGTTTGTTTTAATAGCATCAAAGAACAACTTACACAGTTTTTGTTTAGCATCAAGGAGAGTGGTCTCCCATGAACTTCTCTTTTCTCCTGATATAAAATGCACTTCGAGATTTAAAACTCCCTCCCTGCAATAAGAAATATGATTATTGTCACTAAATGTCAGTAAGTCACATATGGTAAGTAAATCACCTAATGTACACTTAGTGTAAATAAGGCCAGATAGAGAAATGTCTACGGTTGACCGACCCTGTTTTTTTTGCATCGACTCTTAAATGATGTTCTTAGATCATGTTCTGTAAGATAATACATACTGTGTAGTGACTAGAAGATCCATTTTACTAGAATCTAGTAATGATGTACTATAACCATGTGGTGTTAGATAATACATACTGTGTAGTGACTAGAAGATCCATTTTACTAGAATCTAGTAATGATGTACTATAACAATGTGATATTAGATAATACATACTGTGTAGTGACTAGTAGATCCATTTTACTAGAATCTAGTAATGATGTACTATAACAATGTGATATTAGATAATACATACTGTGTAGTGACTAGAAGATCCATTTTACTAGAATCTAGTAATGATGTACTATAACCATGTGGTGTTAGATAATACATACTGTGTAGTGACTAGAAGATCCATTTTACTAGAATCTAGTAATGATGTACTATAACAATGTGATATTAGATAATACATACTGTGTAGTGACTAGTAGATCCATTTTACTAGAATCTAGTAATGATGTACTATAACAATGTGATATTAGATAATACATACTGTGTAGTGACTAGAAGATCCATTTTACTAAAATCTAGTAATGATGTACTATAACAATGTGATATTAGATAATACATACTGTGTAGTGACTAGAAGATCCATTTTACTAAAATCTAGTAATGATGTACTATAACAATGTGATATTAGATAATACATACTGTGTAGTGACTAGTAGATCCATTTTACTAGAATCTAGTAATGATGTACTATAACAATGTGATATTAGATAATACATACTGTGTAGTGACTAGTAGATCCATTTTACTAAAATCTAGTAATGATGTACTATAACTATGTGATATTAGATAATACATACTGTGTAGTGACTAGAAGATCCATTTTACTAAAATCTAGTAATGATGTACTATAACAATGTGATATTAGATAATACATACTGTGTAGTGACTAGAAGATCCATTTTACTAAAATCTTGTAATGATGTACTATAACTATGTGATATTAGATAATACATACTGTGTAGTGACTATAAGATCCATTTTACTAGAATCTAGTAATGATGTACTATAACAATGTGATATTAGATAATACATACTGTGTAGTGACTAGAAGATCCATTTTACTAGAATCTAGTAATGATGTACTATAACTATGTGATATTAGATAATACATACTGTGTAGTGACTAGAAGATCCATTTTACTAGAATCTAGTAATGATGTACTATAACAATGTGATATTAGATAATACATACTGTGTAGTGACTAGAAGATCCATTTTACTAAAATCTAGTAATGATGTACTATAACTATGTGATATTAGATAATACATACTGTGTAGTGACTAGTAGATCCATTTTACTAGAATCTAGTAATGATGTACTATAACAATGTGATATTAGATAATACATACTGTGTAGTGACTAGTAGATCCATTTTACTAGAATCTAGTAATGATGTACTATAACTATGTGATATTAGATAATACATACTGTGTAGTGACTAGTAGATCCATTTTACTAGAATCTAGTAATGATGTACTATAACTATGTGACATTAGATAATACATACTGTGTAGTGACTAGAAGATCCATTTTACTAGAATCTAGTAATGATGTACTATAACTATGTGATATTAGATAATACATACTGTGTAGTGACCAGAAGATCCATTTAACTAGAATCTAGTAATGATGTACTATAACTATGTGATATTAGATAATACATACTGTGTAGTGACTAGTAGATCCATTTTACTAGAATCTAGTAATGATGTACTATAACTATGTGACATTAGATAATACATACTGTGTAGTGACTAGAAGATCCATTTTACTAGAATCTAGTAATGATGTACTATAACTATGTGATATTAGATAATACATACTGTGTAGTGACCAGAAGATCCATTTAACTAGAATCTAGTAATGATGTACTATAACTATGTGATATTAGATAATACATACTGTATAGTGACTAGTAGATCCATTTTACTAGAATCTAGTAATGATGTACTATAACTATGTGATATTAGATAATACATACTGTGTAGTGACTAGAAGATCCATTTTACTAGAATCTAGTAATGATGTACTATAACTATGTGATATTAGATAATACATACTGTGTAGTGACTAGAAGATCCATTTTACTAGAATCTAGTAATGATGTACTATAACAATGTGATATTAGATAATACATACTGTGTAGTGACTAGAAGATCCATTTTACTAGAATCTAGTAATGATGTACTATAACAATGTGATATTAGATAATACATACTGTGTAGTGACTAGAAGATCCATTTTACTAGAATCTAGTAATGATGTCCTTAAATCATGTTCTACAAGTTGTTTTCTCAAAGCCTGTGTCATGTCCCTCATTACATCATCCATACTCTAGAAATATAACAGTTACCATGGAAATAAAGCAGTTATAAATATCAAAAGTTATCATATGATCACATTATAACAAAAATATTACAACAAAAAAACATAAATAGTAATAAGTGAAGTCATACAAATTTGTGTCAAATACAATTTTCAAAGTCTATTAGACAAGAAATATAACCAATTCCATGTGTAATTCAATAGAGCTGACAGCAGAATATAACTAAGTAAAATGATTTTGACAGACAGCATAAGTGTACCACAATCACTTGGTAAAGTCACACCTGTGTATTTGATGCACTTGAAATTTGGACCCAATTTTGATTGTAAAAACATGCATCTTATACACTAGTAATGAAATAGACAAACAAATACTTACATTATGGTTACAGTTAAGTTTATTTGTTAAATCTTGAATCATTTCAAGTAGATCTAAATCTTCCTCAACTTGTTCTTTATCTAAAGTGGTTGTTGGCTTCAGTGTACTTTGACCTATTAAAAGTAATATACAAACAAACTGTCAGAAAGAAACTTAAACTTTGATTTCTCATTTTCAACGTGATTTTAACTAATAGACATGCAATGGCAGTTGATCCTTCCATCTTAAATCAATGCTGGAATCAAAATGGTGCACACATCACATTTTGCATGCAAAAATTATGTAAGCAGGATTTCCTGAAATCTGTTAAAAATTTAATCAATACTGTAAGCTCATTTCATGACCCATTAAACAGAAATAAAAAATATCAACAATATAATTCATGAATTAAAAACAAAAGCAAACAAAACAACAGTAGGAGCCAGTTTTGTCGACACTAGACGTCATAACAATATCATATATAATACCAGTAAACAGATATTTGAATACATGACTTCATGCTTGTAGTGTACTTACTTTTCACAATTTCAATATCATCCAGACCAACTTTAAGCCATACTTTGTGTTTTACATTTTCTACGAAATCTTGCCCAGTTGGAGATTTCCTAAAAAAAAAACAAATACATACATGTAGATAATGGAGATTCTACAAATATACATGATAATTACAGTACTAAGGTAAAGATTCTGTTTATTATAGTGAGACCCCTATTGAAAGGTAAGTCAAGTTGGCTTATGAGACACCTATCTTTCGTTTGCACAGTACCTCCTGAATCCCTTCTCTTTTTGGCGAGCGCCTGGCTGAGATGGGCCTACGGTAACTATTAACTAGCTGGCGGCTCACCAACCGACCGCATCAGTTCTAACCCAGTCTTCACAGGGGTTGGAACCTTTTATCTCCGCTCTGAAGACAGACACCTTAACCACTTGGCCACAGTTGCAGTTACATGATAATACATGGTAATTATAAAATAAAACAATGATAAAACTATCATGTTATCATACAAATAGATACCAATTGAATCAATATATTACTAATACTTAATAAATTTACTTAAATGACATTCAAACATTAATAAAATTAATTGACACTCATTGAGTTTTATACTTGCTACAATTTAAGCATTAAAAATAACATTAAAAAATCTCTTACAAAATAATTGATATTTTTCTAGTGACTGGTCCACTTTTTCTTTTCACACTGCTGATAATGATAAGATCTGAGAACATCCAAATACAACATTGATCTTTCTTATTCTGAAATCAAAACATATTATGGTAAAATACAGTAAAACTGTGAACAAATGTTACCCTTGGGATAGACAATGTGACCTTTACTGACAGAGGGCCTTTATTTGGAGGTCAATTTGTTCTAAATAATCAATAACTGTTTTTCGAAAATTTGACCTTTTTTTACAAGTGGTGCCTTTATTTAGAGAAGGCTACAAACACTGGCTTGACTGTATCAGTTAAATGTCAACCATATCTTATATTTGAACATACTCATTTATCTTCAATCTAATGAAGCGAAGACCTATCACACTCCATACATAGTCTAAATAAGACTTTCAAAACTTAGGTAAGCAAAGTAAGATTATATGAATCATTCTACATACTTTCATTTAGATAGAACTAATAACACTCGTTGCAGTTCATATACAACAAATCAAAACTATATGATGTCTGTATGCACAAAAAAGAAAGCTAATTATCAATAATGATTCAAAGATGTGACATAACATATAAAATAAAAGTACTAACCTGTATGTTCACCATATCATGTCTGAGGTAGAATCTGTCAGGAACTGCCAACTGTAAAATAACAATGGAAACAATATAATCATCTAAAGATCTATGTCACATAGAAACTTATTCCATTAATCTTGTCTTTCAAGCGTCTAGAGCTCTAACTACAGCTTTAGTCTAGACCTCATACAATGATTTTAGTCTAGACCTCTTACTATGACTTTAGTCTAGACCTCTAACTATGACTTTAGTCTAGACCTCTTACTATGACTTTAGTCTAGACCTCTTACTATGACTTTAGTCTAGACCTCTTACTATGACTTTAGTCTAGACCTCATACAATGATTTTAGTCTAGACCTCTTACTATGACTTTAGTCTAGACCTCTTACTATGACTTTAGTCTAGACCTCTTACTATGACTTTAGTCTAGACCTCTTACTATGACTTTAATCTAGACCTCATACAATGACTTTAGTCTAGACCTCTTACTATGACTTTAGTCTAGACCTCTTACTATGACTTTAGTCTAGACCTCTTACTATGACTTTAGTCTAGACCTCATACAATGACTTTAGTCTAGACCTCTTACTATGACTTTAGTCTAGACCTCTTACTATGACTTTAGTCTAGACCTCTTACTATGACTTTAGTCTAGACCTCTTACTATGACTTTAGTCTAGACCTCTTACTATGACTTTAGTCTAGACCTCATACAATGACTTTAGTCTAGACCTCTTACTATGACTTTAGTCTAGACCTCTTACTATGACTTTAGTCTAGACCTCTTACAATGACTTTAGTCTAGACCTCTTACTATGACTTTAGTCTAGACCTCTTACTATGACTTTAGTCTAGACCTCTTACTATGACTTTAGTCTAGACCTCATACAATGACTTTAGTCTAGACCTCTTACTATGACTTTAGTCTAGACCTCTTACTATGACTTTAGTCTAGACCTCTTACTATGACTTTAGTCTAGACCTCTTACTATGACTTTAGTCTAGACCTCTTACTATGACTTTAATCTAGACCTCATACAATGACTTTAGTCTAGACCTCTTACTATGACTTTAGTCTAGACCTCTTACTATGACTTTAGTCTAGACCTCTTACTATGACTTTAGTCTAGACCTCTTACTATGACTTTAGTCTAGACCTCTAACTATGACTTTAGTCTAGACCTCTCACTATGACTTGAGTCTAGACCTCTAACTATGACTTTAGTCTAGACCTCTCACTATGACTTGAGTCTAGACATCTCACTATGACTTTAGTCTAGACTTCTCACTATGACTTTAGTCTAGACCTCTCACTATGACTTGAGTCTAGACATCTCACTATGACTTGAGTCTAGACTTCTTACTATGACATGAGTCTAGACCTCTCACTATGACTTGAGTCTAGACATCTCACTATGACTTGAGTCTAGACATCTCACTATGACATGAGTCTAGACCTCTCACTATGACTTTAGTCTAGACATCTCACTATGACTTGAGTCTAGACATCTCACTATGACTTGAGTCTAGACATCTCACTATGACATGAGTCTAGACCTCTCACTATGACTTTAGTCTAGACATCTCACTATGACTTGAGTCTAGACATCTCACTATGACTTGAGTCTAGACATCTCACTATGACTTGAGTCTAGACTTCTCACTATGACTTTAGTCTAGACCTCTCACTATGACTTGAGTCTAGACATCTCACTATGACTTGAGTCTAGACTTCTTACTATGACATGAGTCTAGACCTCTCACTATGACTTGAGTCTAGACATCTCACTATGACTTGAGTCTAGACATCTCACTATGACTTGAGTCTAGACATCTCACTATGACTTGAGTCTAGACATCTCACTATGACTTGAGTCTAGACATCTCACTATGACTTGAGTCTAGACCTCTTACTATGACTTGAGTCTATACCTCTTACAATGACTTTAGTCTAGACTTCTCACTATGACATGAGTCTAGACCTCTCACTATGACTTGAGTCTATACCTCTTGCAATGACTTAAGTCTTGACCTCTTGCAATTAATTGATACTAGACCTATAACTATACTTGAGTCTACTCTAGACCTTAAACTATGACTTGAGTCTAGACCTCTAGCTATGACTTTAGTCTAGACATCTCACTATCAGTTACACATATCCACTTTTGTCCTGGTTATTGTAAACTTACTTCTGTTATCAGCAGAATTTCCAATTTCTTCAGAGTTTCTTGTTGTCCATCTTCAGTTTGGGTCTCATTTAGGGATCCAATTTTACGTGCAAATTCATGCATGACTTTCTCAGCTTCTTGTAGTAAGGTATAATCAGGATGATCTCCTGATGTGTTGACCAGCAACCTCTGTAACAACAATAAACAACAGTGTTAGTGGTATGGGTGTCATGCTACATAATGTAAACATCATACATCATGGAATACCAGAAGATTCAGTTTAACAGTGTAACCTTATTTTCTATTTATCCATTGTTTCACAGCCCATTTGACAGCTATGGTCAAATCAGAGCTGCCCAAGAGAGAGGGAAGAAAACATACAGGAAAACCGGGTATTTATATCCCAACTCTTTTCGAATGTTTTTTTTTATTTTTTTTTTTATTGTGCCCGGTGTAAAGCACCGATACACGCCTCCCCTTTTTCTTGTGATTTCTTGACACAGTACTTGGCTCAGTAGTTGGGATGGGGACATTGAAAAAGCTTCCCTCAGAAATTTGTAAGTTGGGGCCGAGAATCGAACCCACAACCTTTCGTTTAGTAGTCCAGCGTTTTACCACTCGGCCACCGATCAGACATATGGTAGAAATGAAGCAGCAGAAGATAATCACTTACCTGAATCAGGAGTTCATATCTAGGAATTCTCTGAATAGGACGAACAATTAAATCTTTCAATGACAATTTACTTCCACTCTCTTTTTGACATTGCTGAAATGAAACAGAATTCTATTATAAATAAGACATTGAAACTAAATGCAAAACATCAAACATTAAGTTGTGGACACCAGAAATATTAAATTACTGAAAGTACTCATGGAAGCTGAACTAACAGACTGGCACTGCAACATGGAGCAGGGACCAGTGTAAAAATTGCCTGGAGGATGTAGAAAATGTACAGTACTTTGGTCTGCATCAAAATTCATGTGCGCCAACGAGTGATGGCTAGTAGGGAAAGCTGTTCACTTTCCAAAAAGAAGGTACACACAGAAAACATTTTTACACACTTTTACAAACCTATACAGCTTATTTGAGTATACATATTCACCCACGAATTCAAACCTGTTGAGAAGAAGTAGGTATAACGACAATCAGAATCTTAACAAGTTTAGATAACATAGAAGCAACAGAACTGTATTCTCTATGGCCATCGGATGACCATCATAGAAAAAATGGTTACATTCTGAACAGATAAACAAAGGTAAATTTAAGTTTTATTTATGAGTTTAAAGTTGCATCATAACATGGGTCTGGTCATATGTTGACTTTTCCAGTTTTTCGCAATGGAAGAAGATCCCAGGTGCACACCTGGGTGGAGCCACTGACTTTCTGGTTGTGGGTGGGATTTGAACTCAAAAGTAATTAGGGGCTACAGTGATCACTAGTCATTGATTTTAAAAGCTCAAACATAGAGGCCCTCAATATTTATTTACATGTGTGTGTTAAAAACAGGAAAGAATAAAAGTATAGAAAAAACATAACTCACCTCTACAAACTTCTGTACTGAAGATTTGGTTTGTAAAGCATTTTCTATAACTTTTCCTGATGTTTTATAATTCTCCACAAATGACAGATAACTATCCTGTACAGTCTGACCTGAAAACTAACAACAACAAGGAACAGTCAGTGAGATGATGATAAAATCTACAATATTTATTAATTTATTGCATCGGATTTAACACCATTTTTAACATTATTTCAGTTATATCTGGCGAAGTTATCCTAACCAGCTTCCTTGGACTTCATTTGGATCTTTAACCAGTACTAACCACACTCTATCTGCAAGCTACTACCAAGTTACCACACATAATTCAGGACAGTTACACAGGATGTAATATCTTCAGTCAAATTTGTCATAGACAGTGTCAGCCTCGCCCGGTGTTTGAACTCGTAACCTTTTTATCAGTAGACCAACACTCTAACCACTGAGCTAACCGGAAGGGCTAAATGTACAATGTGTTCTGTTCTCAATTAACTCATTATAAACACAGTCTTTGAATTAACTTTTTGTGACAGGTTCCCCGATTATATACTTTATGAAGAAAACTCTAAAACTAGGTTGTCCCCCAAAAGACTTAAAGAAGGAAAAAAATCCTTTCGGGCTTATACATACTGTTTTCTGTATAATATCTCCTACAGTGCTGGTGTCTGTATTCCAGCGTGTCCATACTTGATTAAGGAATTCCAGGTAGATTTGGTGATGTGTTAAAATCTCAGGTATCATATAGAATATATTGTCAACAACACGTTCATCTATACCCGATACTGTCTTCAATGGGTCCATGTAACGCTGAAAATACAAAAAATGTATAATTAACAATATGTACATCTATACCTGATAAAGTCTTCAATCTGTTCATATAACACTGAATATGACAAACATACAATTATATACTAATACAGTTAAATCCAGACTAAGGGTTGTCATTAGGGTTACCCAACCGACACTAATCTTTTGGTGCCAACTATAAAGTTTCACAGCAAAATCCAAAGTACAGAAAATACTTCTGGGCAAATATTTCCTCCAAAATAATAATTGACAGGTATGTTAAGAAGAAAAGTTAGAAAAGAAGTTTTTCTTCAAACTATCTACCCTATTTTTTGGTATAGTACTGGTTACTACAAAACTTGACTAGTTTATTTCTACACACCTTCCTATTAAACTTGGTCAAAAAGTGTGATAATGAATAAACAGAACAGGTCAAAACTTACAAGTATACAAACATAATATTACACAACTAGAAAATAATGTATCACTCAGCAAATCAAACAGTTTTGACATCTGTCATACAACAACATGTTGTTAGATGTTACATAAAACCTACATCACAAAATGATTCAATTGTTGAATACAGCTTCACAGGAGGATATAGTACAAACATCAGCTGAACACAGAAAAGACAAAATAAGAGCCAGCATACAAGATAACCACAGACATACAAAGCTAAGATGAAGATTTAATTGGAAATACATGGACAAGTGTTGGACAGTGAACAACAACAGGAATTCTGTAAGAATGAATGCATCTAACAAGGTTAAAACTGTATAACCGCCAGCTATCTATCTACCAGGTTAATGTTTCCAACAATTTTATAGCAAAACTCTTGACAATAAAACCCCAGCATGTAGATCATTAAAAGCACTGACAGACAGAAATATCTGCACTGTTTAGGGCTAGGTAAATGATTTATATGAATAAACGCAGCTCTGTAGGTATCTTAAATCAAAGTACTGAGAGTACTGTCAGGAACGAAGTTAAATCCATCCTTAAAAAATTAAAGCCTGTCCCTGTCGAGCACTTATGAACAGTTCACAAAATGTTCATGAGCTTATTCATGAATAGTTCATGATTTTATTCATGACCTACAAATTGTACACTTGGTTCATGAACTTGGTCTGGTGAAGTTCATAAACAAATGTTCAAGAACTGATTCAGGACTTCATGAATTGTTTATGCACTTCAGTTGGTGAACAATTCATGAATCTTAGGTTCATGAACTATTCATGAATTATTTTCATTAACCTTTGATGAACTTTCATGAACTTTTCATTAATAAGCTCATGAACTGATGATATTCATGAACAGCTTCACGGATTGTTCATTAACTTAAGATTCATGAACTGTTCATTAAACTTAGGTTTATGAACTATTGATGAATTATTGTGATGAACCTTGATGAAAGATTCATGAATTTTCATTAATTTTTCATGAACTGATGATGAAGCTTCATGAATTGTTCATGGACTTTGGTTGATGAACAGTTCATGAATCTTAGGATCATGAACTGATGATGAGTGAATAAAACTATTTCCAGTATGTAGTGACTGAAAATTTTGTGTGGATGAATACTTAATTATTATACTTTTTACAGTTAAAATTGCCAAAATATTTCCCATACTTTCAAGATCGTCAGAATCCTGCAAAGTCTGCAATGAATACTTATCCAACAAGAGGTACTATTTTTCAATGCGGATGAGAGGAGTCACTGTTTTGTAACTACAAAATGTGGTGTATACCTATAGGAACTTTGTTCCTAAAACTCAATCTAGTTGGAATTTACTATCATAAAGGGCCATAGGAAGCAGGGAGGGGGCTGGGGGGGGGGGTAGTTAGCCCCCCCCCCCTTATAGTTTCAGCTCAAATTGAAGTTAAAATGGGCTATAACCATTGTTAGACAAAACTAGACCCCCCCCATCTGAAATTGCTTCCTATGGGCCTGCTATAGAAAATAAAAAATATATACATGTATCTAAAAATATGTACAAACAAAGAAGGTAATACCATCAAATAATTTCAGTCTTCATTGCCCTTTTTCATGTACGAAACAGAATGTATTATTGTTTATTTATGGAATTCTTTTGTTACAAACCGGGGCGTACTTACCTATATTCATTGCACAGGCATAATCTTGCTCTCAGAAATGAGAAATTATTAACGGCCATAAAATGCTAAGACTAACATGGCCCGAAACCTAACCAGCAAATTTTCTAGAGGTAGGCCAACCCCCTCCCACCAGCCACATAGAATCCTTTTGGCATTACATGTGCACACACTCAAATTGATCCGAGGAACGCCCCCGATTTACGATCAACCACGCTTACATTTTAATCAGTATGATGTAGAAATATTGAGTACAAGAAACAAGAAACGTTTCTGCCTAAGCTCAACACTTACTTCATCTGAGAAACATTCTAACAAAATTTAACCAAGCGAGTAATTGTAGAGAAATGTTATATCTACCCATGTCTGCAGGTAGCCCTACGTGCCACAATAGTATCTAATTTAGGTGATTGATATGATATTTTGGGCACGCAGACTCATGCTTCTAATAGTAGCAGTGGTATAATTAGAATCATTATTACCTGTAAATTTGTAATTAACCATAGTTCTATAACTTCAATACACAGTTTTTCCTGCATCTAACAACTGTCTATCTTTTTTAAGTAACTTTACATTGATGTATAAACTGCATGGTAGCATACTCTGCTAAATTATTATCAAATAACTGCAGTTAACATCTAAAACTACCTGTATTCAAAGATTCCAGTTATCTTCACTGATTTTAAACATATAACATGATTGGAATAATAAAATATTTGGGGTAAATTAAAATATAGTCCAACATGTATACACAGACTTCATCAATACATCGTTCCTGGGAAGAACCAATACTAGACTCTATCCTCCGTAAGCAACTGCTTACTTTCTGTTATATATAGCACATGTATTCTGTCCAGTAATATTTCAACCTTACATAAGGAACCGGCCACTTCTTCGCAAATGGAGGAAAAGTCTGGCTGAGACATTGAATTAAATGAAATAATTATCTTTCCCCCAATTATGCCTTACTTCTATTTCAATGCATAAATGTATATTTTTTTAAAGATGGATATAATAAATTAATTATCAATTCTCCACTGGAAATTACTTGGTTTTCATTGGGTTTAAGGACGCACCAACAGCCAGGGTCAATAGCATCTTTTCAGGCTTTAACAGTTGAGGATGTCTCGGATATACACCGGACAGACGACTCTACATTCAGGTACCTATGTGGCTAGACATACACCGGACAGACGACTCTACATTCAGGTACCTATGTGGCTAGACATACACCGGACAGACGACTCTACATTCAGGTACCTATGTGGCTAGACATACACCGGACAGACGACTCTACATTCAGGTACCTATGTGGCTAGACATACACCGGACAGACGACTCTACATTCAGGTACCTATGTGGCTAGACATACACCGGACAGACGACTCTACATTCAGGTACCTATGTGGCTAGACATACACCGGACAGACAACTCTACATTCAGGTACCTATGTGGCTAGACATACACCGGACAGACAACTCTACATGCAGGTACCTATGTGGCTAGACATACACCGGACAGACGACTCTACATGCAGGTACCTATGTGGCTAGACATACACCGGACAGACGACTCTACATTCAGGTACCTATGTGGCTAGACATACACCGGACAGACGACTCTACATGCAGGTACCTATGTGGCTAGACATACACCGGACAGACGACTCTACATTCAGGTACCTATGTGGCTAGACATACACCGGACAGACGACTCTACATGCAGGTACCTATGTGGCTAGACATACACCGGACAGACAACTCTACATGCAGGTACCTATGTGGCTAGACATACACCAGACAGACAACTCTACATGCAGGTACCTATGTGGCTAGACATACACCGGACAGACAACTCTACATGCAGGTACCTATGTGGCTAGACATACACCGGACAGACAACTCTACATTCAGGTACCTATGTGGCTAGACATACACCGGACAGACGACTCTACATTCAGGTACCTATGTGGCTAGACATACACCGGACAGACAACTCTACATGCAGGTACCTATGTGGCTAGACATACACCGGACAGACAACTCTACATGCAGGTACCTATGTGGCTAGACATACACCGGACAGACAACTCTACATTCAGGTACCTATGTGGCTAGACATACACCGGACAGACAACTCTACATGCAGGTACCTATGTGGCTAGACATACACCGGACAGACGACTCTACATTCAGGTACCTATGTGGCTAGACATACACCGGACAGACGACTCTACATTCAGGTACCTATGTGGCTAGACATACACCGGACAGACGACTCTACATTCAGGTACCTATGTGGCTAGACATACACCGGACAGACGACTCTACATTCAGGTACCTATGTGGCTAGACATACACCGGACAGACGACTCTACATTCAGGTACCTATGTGGCTAGACATACACCGGACAGACGACTCTACATTCAGGTACCTATGTGGCTAGACATACACCGGACAGACGACTCTACATTCAGGTACCTATGTGGCTAGACATACACCGGACAGACGACTCTACATTCAGGTACCTATGTGGCTAGACATACACCGGACAGACGACTCTACATTCAGGTACCTATGTGGCTAGACATACACCGGACAGACAACTCTACATGCAGGTACCTATGTGGCTAGACATACACCGGACAGACAACTCTACATGCAGGTACCTATGTGGCTAGACATACACCGGACAGACAACTCTACATTCAGGTACCTATGTGGCTAGACATACACCGGACAGACGACTCTACATTCAGGTACCTATGTGGCTAGACATACACCGGACAGACAACTCTACATGCAGGTACCTATGTGGCTAGACATACACCGGACAGACAACTCTACATTCAGGTACTTATGTGGCTAGACATACACCGGACAGACAACTCTACATGCAGGTACCTATGTGGCTAGACATACACCGGACAGACAACTCTACATGCAGGTACCTATGTGGCTAGACATACACCGGACAGACAACTCTACATGCAGGTACCTATGTGGCTAGACATACACCGGACAGACAACTCTACATTCAGGTACCTATGTGGCTAGACATACACCGGACAGACAACTCTACATTCAGGTACCTATGTGGCTAGACATACACCGGACAGACGACTCTACATGCAGGTACCTATGTGGCTAGATATACACCGGACAGACAACTCTACATTCAGGTACCTATGTGGCTAGACATACACCGGACAGACGACTCTACATGCAGGTACCTATGTGGCTAGACATACACCGGACAGACAACTCTACATGCAGGTACCTATGTGGCTAGACATACACCGGACAGACAACTCTACATGCAGGTACCTATGTGGCTAGACATACACCGGACAGACAACTCTACATTCAGGTACCTATGTGGCTAGACATACACCGGACAGACAACTCTACATTCAGGTACCTATGTGGCTAGACATACACCGGACAGACGACTCTACATGCAGGTACCTATGTGGCTAGACATACACCGGACAGACAACTCTACATTCAGGTACCTATGTGGCTAGACATACACCGGACAGACGACTCTACATGCAGGTACCTATGTGGCTAGACATACACCGGACAGACGACTCTACATGCAGGTACCTATGTGGCTAGACATACACCGGACAGACAACTCTACATTCAGGTACCTATGTGGCTAGACATACACCGGACAGACGACTCTACATGCAGGTACCTATGTGGCTAGACATACACCGGACAGACAACTCTACATGCAGGTACCTATGTGGCTAGACATACACCGGACAGACGACTCTACATGCAGGTACCTATGTGGCTAGACATACACCGGACAGACAACTCTACATGCAGGTACCTATGTGGCTAGACATACACCGGACAGACAACTCTACATTCAGGTACCTATGTGGCTAGACATACACCGGACAGACAACTCTACATGCAGGTACCTATGTGGCTAGACATACACCGGACAGACAACTCTACATGCAGGTACCTATGTGGCTAGACATACACCGGACAGACAACTCTACATTCAGGTACCTATGTGGCTAGACATACACCGGACAGACGACTCTACATTCAGGTACCTATGTGGCTAGACATACACCGGACAGACGACTCTACATGCAGGTACCTATGTGGCTAGACATACACCGGACAGACAACTCTACATTCAGGTACCTATGTGGCTAGACATACACCGGACAGACAACTCTACATTCAGGTACCTATGTGGCTAGACATACACCGGACAGACAACTCTACATTCAGGTACCTATGTGGCTAGACATACACCGGACAGACGACTCTACATTCAGGTACCTATGTGGCTAGACATACACCGGACAGACAACTCTACATTCAGGTACCTATGTGGCTAGACATACACCGGACAGACGACTCTACATTCAGGTACCTATGTGGCTAGACATACACCGGACAGACAACTCTACATTCAGGTACCTATGTGGCTACATTCTGTATTTTGGGGTTTTGTGGGGCTATAAATTAGAGCCACCTAAAAAAATTAAAAGCCACCTAAGAGCATTTTATAGCCACATAAAACCTAAGTAACCCCTAACCCTTAACCTACTATTTTCAACTACATTGTCCATACAGATAAGCCACCCAAGTGTAAGCACTGACCTTCTGCAACCTAGCTGGACAGTTTCCCCATATGTGAACTTTTGCCCTAAGGTGGGATACAGACACACAGTGAAAAGGGGCTAGTGATTACAAATCAGAAACAAAAACCACTCAACCTGGGTTTACATTATTTCTAATTGATATCAATACATAGAAAGAAGGAATGTTGACAATCAAGAGAATGACTTTGATACATTAACAACAATACCAGTGTGTCTGAATGTCAAAACGGAACATACCAAGAGGCACAGCATGATCTTGCCAAGAAAACAAAGATACACTATTATCTAAGATTAGATCAGTCAATAAATAATGTATATCTGTTAATATACTGTGCTTTCATTAATGTTTGTTGCTTTCTGTTTTCATAAGTTTGCTATTTTTATACTTAGACGTTTTTTATCTAAGAGAGCAAAATATTTCATGAAAACTTTAATAGTTCTATCACAGGGTTTTAATGCCACACCAACAGCAAGTAAGTCATTAGGCCAACTTGTCAACCATTAACATACAGTATACCAGGGTATAACCACCAACCTTCTGTAAGCTGGCTGAACAACTTCCACATAAGATATTTGGCTGGTCCTAGGTGGGATCTGAACTCACAGAGGTAATGCATCTGACAATATTTTGCCCTCCCGGGGGACGGCGGGCATACACGGGACTTAAGACAGAAGACTATTTCTGACAGGTGGGAATTTGAATAACTAAATGACTCTGGGTCCCGGGAAATAGACTAGACTAAGGCCAGGTTTTACATCCCTGTCGCATTTGATACACCAAGTAGACTCTAGAGTGGGGATTTAGATGAATACGGTTGGAAAAATATTGACAGGTGCATAATGGGCTAGTGATTACTAATCTGAGACCACTTAATATAGTCTTAACCACTTGACAAGAGAATCCATTCATAGAAATATTTCATAAAGAAACAAAGTCATGTTACTAGTCTGTTTTTTTTTATGTTTTGGGGAAGGGACCCTAGACCTAAATTTGGGGATGAAATAGCAGGTTGAAGCCTCTTTAGGGGAAAAAATTTCACCTGAAACCACTTCGGGGAATGAAATTTCAAGGAATAAATTGGAAATTTTCAGTGGGAAAGGCACCCATTACAGGCTACAATGATATAATAAACAAAAACCCTGCTAGTATTGTCTTTTCAATTATTAACAAAACTATAATGCAACCAGCATATTTATTTTAAATTTTCTGCTAGTAATAAAGAGGAGATGCACGGAAATAAATCTTCAACAAATATAAGTGAAACAGCAGTAATCATACCATAGGAATTTTACCAATAATTTCAGTAATAACTAAATGTTGAAAACTATGAAGACAGCAAAAACTTGTAACATATCAGATACCTATATAGATACTGCAGAACCCCTGAACACGGGACCCCTTCCTGGCTGGGCCATTAAAGTCTGGTATTTTTTTAGAAATCCAGTTTTTTAGAGAACTACTGATAATTTTCAAACAAAAAGGGGACTTGAAAATTGTTCGATTTTCAGGGAATTACAGGTTTCAGGTATTTTATTATAAATGTATTTATACCAAAATAGAATGTAGGTGAATGGTGTAAAACAATACGTCTGCATCTATACAACATTAATACAGTGAACCAGTCCATTTATCTATCCAGACTGGTTTATTGGTAAAATCAAACAAAAAGCCCTAATAAAATGTGTTCTTATCTTACATTTACTTGATCATTATCTATTGTTTTTCCTTTTCTTTGTTTACCATGAATATCTACCAACATAACCTAGTAAGTCTTAGATGTCACTTTGACCTTCATCTTTGAAAAACTGGTAAGCAAAAACTTCACACAGGTTATCAACAGTTTAATTTATGGTAGTAATTATAGTATGGTTTTATTAAATCCCCAGCTGGTCAGTGAAGGTCATCTAGCTATATAACAGACACAGATAAGTAGCAGGACTATGTGATCTTGATGACCTTGCTAACCTTATATGGATCTGTCAATATCTAATTCATCTAAATCCAAGACATTTTTGGGCCTGATTACAATTTTACTATTAGACCTCCATTGCTATTTATTGTGATGGTCCAGTATTGAGTGCACACAAAAAATGCCTTACAAAATGTATATGCTATAAGATAAGGCTATATTCTATATATAATCACTCTAACAAATTATTACACCTAGGTCAAAGTTGAACATTTTGTTAAACCCGAAAACATGCACTTGGTGCCTGCCTGGAAACAAATTAACAATAAAACTAGTCCGGCCTGGACCTGCAAATATGGCATGTAAGAAAAGTAAGAAATTCTGGCAGGTATTGGAAGACTCTCGTCCATGCAATAAATATTCAGAATCAGAGTACTGAAAGTACTCATGGAAACTGATTTGCACTGCAACTTGGAACAGGAACTAGTTTAATGTGAATGAAGAAAAACGTAGTACTTTGGTCTGCATTAAAATTCATGAGCACCGAGCGAGTGACGGCAATGGAAAGCTGAACTTTCGTTAAGTTTCCAAAATTCCGACAACACCAGATTATCATTCAAAACTACCTAGGGGGAGTTTTTGACCTAGAAGAAGTATTACAATGACTTGAAGGAGATTACTAGAACTATCACTAAAGGTGATGAATACCCCCAGATGCGGCCTTGACACAGTTATTGTTACATTTTACAGAGGGAAATATAATGCATTTTCATTTTTTTAATACCAGCAAATTGTTGCTTAGATATATCCTGACCAGTTTCTAAATATACATTATATAAAAAATAACAAAGGGCCATAACTCATTAAAATTTACTTGGACAAAACCTATTGTGGACATGCACAACTTAGCAAACTACTTATCACTTCTAAGAAGTTTCACTGAATTCCTGCATGTAGTTGCTGAGAAATAGTAAGGACAAAATTTACCTAATTGTATAAAACAAAGGGCCATAACTCAGTGAAAATTAATCCAAACAAAACCTGGTTATTGCATGCACAACTTGGCTTGCTTTTTATAACTTCTGTGAAGTTTCAATGAATTCCTATGAGTAGTTACTGAGATATTGTATATACACTGTATAAAAACAACAAAGGGCCATAACTCAGTGAAAAAATTCAACCAACCAAGACAAGCTTAATGCATGCACAACTAAGCTAACTACTCATCACTTCTGAGAAGTTTTATTGAATTCCTGGCAGTAGTCAATGAGAAATAGTCAGGACAAAATTTGCCTATTGTATATACTGTAGAAAAAAACAAAGGGCTATAACTCAGTGAAAATCAATCCAAATGAAAAATGATTTAAGCATGCACAACTAGGCTAACTACTTATTACTTCTGTGAAGTTTCGTTGAAATCCTGTGAATAGTTGCTGAGAAATTGTCCGGACAAAATTTGCCTATTGTATATACTGTATAAAATCAACAAAGGGGTATAACTCAGTGATAATTAATCCGAACAAAAATTGCTTTAAGCATGCACAACTAGGCTTACTACTGATCACTTCTGTGAAGTTTCATTGAGATCCTGTGAGTAATTGCTGAGAAATTGTCCGGACAAAATTTGCCTATTGTATATACTGTATAAAAACAACAAAGGGCTATAACTCAGTGAAAATTAATCCGAACAATAATTGCTTTAAGCATGCACAACTAGGTTTACTACTGATCACTTCTGTGAAGTTACATTGAGATCCTGTGAGTAATTGCTGAGAAATTGTCCGGACAAAATTTGCCTATTGTATATACTGTATAAAAACAACAAAGGGGTATAACTCAGTGAAAATTAATCCGAACGAAAAATGCTTTAAGCTAGCACAACTAGGCTTACTACTGATCACATCTGTGAAGTTTTATTAAAATCCTGTAAGTAGTTGCTGAGAAATTCTCCGGACAAATTGTGTCTACAGACGCACGGACCGACCGACCGACCGACCGACCGACCGACCGTCAAGCGTGAATCCAATATAGCCCCCATATATTTCATATCTGGGGGTATAACAAGCAGTCCTGAAGATGAATAATTCTGTTTCACTACACAAAGGTAGAAATGATTAAAGTTACTTTACAATGAAATTATACACAAGTCAAAACAGAACCAGGAACTCCTATACAATATACTGTATTTTCATTTATTTTCGTCGGGCTCAATTTTCGTGGTTTTCACTAAAATGGTTTTTTCGTGGGGACATCAATTCGTGGATTTAGATTTTTGAAAAGAAATGCCTATCTCCGCATTTAAATTTGTGGGGATATGATTTCGTGGATGAGCCGACCCACGAAATCCACGAAATTAAATCCCCAACGAAAATTAATGATTCCACAGTATCAGTACCCAACGGAGCTACATGAATAACATACTAAAGTAATTCATAGTTCTTTACAGATTGTTTGTTTCAAATCCCTTTTATGAGAATAAAAGGTATGATTCATTCTAGTTTGTTACTTCTCATTTTGGTGTTAGAAACATTAGTGTCAGTTTACAAAATATAGGCAGTTGGTTCACAATAAACACACTTATTTTTTTACTTCATGAACAAATCTATTCATGAATAATGCAAGAACAGTTCAAGAAAATTCACTGAAGGGCCTCACTTAAGTGACATCTAGTAATGGCGATATTCAGATCATGTAAATTAGACGTCTCTAAAAATGTAACTCAACAAGCATTATCTCCAGGTCTGCTCAGATGCTACATACTGGTAATTATGTTTCAAACTAGAACGAAATATAAAACAATAAAATTTTACCTCTTTGAGCATCCTGAGGGCGTCTACATATTCTTTTTCATTCCTGTATAATTCTTCAACAATATGGTATCGTTTATCCTGAAATACATAAAACATGCCATAATGCTACTCATTACCGCCTCTTAAACCTCTAGTTCAACAAAGAAATTTTAAGCTTAAAATATCAAATCTGAATAGACTTAAGATAAGGAAACAATAAATTGTGAGATGGGTGTGAAAATCATCAAACTTTAGTGGAGAAATATTTTCAGTCAAATGAAGAAGTACAAGAAAACTAGAGCAGGTAATGTAATGTGTTAACCATCCAAAACTTAACTACCAACATTTGTATTTTAAATCAAAAATGGAATTGCAAGAAAATAGTTCCTCTATGAATTGCATGGCTCTAGCAGACAGGGAATTTCCAAGGCTAGATTTTAATTGAAGTGATATAGAAATGTCACCCTAAACTCACCAGAACTAACAACATAAACTCCATAATACCACATGACACACAACATATCAAAGGACATTAATGACATGTATATACATATAGTGGTTTTACAGGATAATCTTAGTACTATAAACCCCAAATTTTATATAGGTACAGAATTCACTTCATATCAATGGAAAATATTGTATTTACTTAAAACTAGTCATAGATAAACATTAGTAAACCCAGGGTTTGTTCAAATGGAAGACTATATTGTACTAATACTTATAGTATCAACTTGTGATATTTCCCTCTTACACTAACCAATGATTATGTATATATTTACACAAAGATTTTTTTTATTTACAGATATAGCCCCTTTTTCATCAAATATCTTACACCTTCTCAGCGTTAAAATGTGTTTCATCAATATTTTCTTAGCTTCGAATTCTTAAGTTTAAGAACTTTAAGAAAGATTCTGTCTTCATTCTGTCTCTCATGAGCTTTCTTAAAGACAGGAATTGTTGATAAAAATAGTATGTACCAAACTAACATGCATGTCATAATCTTCAATACAGTCTATATATACCAGTACTAAGTACTTAGAATGTACCTGCTACTAGTGCTGGTAACCACATTGACACTGACTACAGATTAATTCCAAAGTTCAATGCTACCATTAGCTATCAACACCTATCCTAACATACAAATAGAAACAATACTAGTACAATAACTGTCTGTGCCATGAATATTACACCAATCTCATTAAAATTAGTACCTGATGATACTGTCTTCTATGTATAACAGATTTACTAACAATAAAATCCTGGAGAGCAGTAAGGACAATTCTATATTTATGTTCTTTAGGCCATCCTTAAAAATTATTTTGTTTGCAGTAACGCTACTTAATTACTCATCAAAAAGGCCCCTACCTAACTTTTGCTGTTCGTTTGTTACACTACACTCCTTTATTGTTGTTTTTTGCTTCTTGGAAAAAAATAGCATTCTGACATGTATCTTGGGTTCAATATAAAAATTAAATTGAAACAAAAAAATTCTCCCTACCTAGGCACTGAAAATTCTCTGGGTAGGGTACCCCAAACAAACATTTTTATAAGGGTGGCCTTATATAATATATATTGTTGTTCTTTATATACTTTTGGAAGCAATATATAGTGTTGATGCTCCTTCCTATTTTCTGGTTCAATTGCACAGTACAAATTCCAACACCATTACCGGTATATCAACAACAACAACAACCACTGACTACCTATCTTTCAGAGACATGTACTTGAGGGAAAAGGTAACGTAAATTCCTCCTGGTAAATTCTAGGCATTAGATATTCAAAACAACATTTAAACAAAATAAGATTTCTCATACTACAACAATACCTAGGATACCACGGCCAGATGACATTGACTTTACAAATTGCTAAAAATGTCATAATTATTTATCATATTTTCAGGTTTAATGCCGTTTTTTCAACTATATTTCAGTCATGTATGGCGGTCAGTTCATCTTTAAAACCACTTTTTGAGTGCAATATTTTAACCTAAGTGAGTACTAACTTATCCTTCCACAAGAAGCTGGCTATACTGCAACTCATATGGAGGCATGTGATTGCTCCAAGAGCAATAAGGCTGAAATACCCTACCCCCACCCCCTTTACTCTTGCAAAAACATCATTTTTGAGTAGGTCAGACTGAATCTGGACCCTTTTGTTCAAAGATTTGAAGACAAAAAAAAAGAAGAAAATCAGCTGAAAGGAGGAAGAATCATACCCCTGACTTTTTTAACATATTCGTTAAATTATCGTAGGATATGACCTGCCTTGACTAGGAAATACGACATGTAAGAGAAAATAAATACTAGAGTAACTATCCTAACTTCAGATAATTTATGTACATCATGATTGTTAAAGACGATTAACTGATTACTGATACTGTTAAAATACTATGAACATGACAAGTACCTGTGTATATGTTCGATACAATGATGCTCCAGTCAATATACTCACAGGTGTAAAACATACTTACATATAACCGTAAATATTGAATAGAATACCAATAATTACATCTATGATTCTATTAATAATCAACATATTCAAGAACCACAAATATACGATGAATGTTGATAAACATACCCAATATATACCTTGGAATGATTGGGATAAAGGAAGGAGTGGCCACAATACAGTTACTGCAATGCATATTTTGTTATATTTGTTAGTGATGAATGCATGAGGGGTGGATTAATTGTCTCGTGGCAACCTGCTGGTCTATTAAATGAAAGCTGGTGGGTTTCGATTCTTGGCTCCACCTTCCAATATTTCAGGGACGCTTTTTCAGTGCCCCCATCCCACTTATTGAGCCAAGTTGTTTAAGAAGATCAAAGGAAACATTTGTGGCATTCATTCATTAATAGTTCATGAACAATTTATGTTTATCATATGAATTCCATTTGAAAGGGTCCACGGACAATTTCTGTTTTAACTAAAATATATCAGTCTGTGCTTATTTATTGGTTGACAGTGACACATTGCTTGTGATCTAAATTTCTTTTTTAACATACCCGGTATACTTTAATCTGTGATATTGATGCATTTCACCTTGAACTATAAAAAGTTCACAAACTCCTTATGTTAAGTTTTAAGTATCACATCATAGCATTGATCACAGTGGATTATCTTTTCATGAACTTTGAGGGTTAATAGATAAAACACGATTCATTACTTATCATAATATATAAGAGGCCAGGAAACAATCCAATATATATTACAGTGAGATTGTACAGATAATTAACTTATATAATTACAAGAAAATATAGCCAAGATCATTAAATGGAAAACAGACAGTGTGAATGTAGCATCCTACATCAAGGTTATAGATGAGCAGTCTAATATGAAATATTATTGTTGCCAAAAATAAATTTGCGTGTTTAGGGCAATGGTCTGATAACAGTTAGAAAGAGAAGGCAACAAGTTTATTTATCAAGGCAAATTGGTGTACTGACTTCAATCATAAATTTTATTAAGTTAATTAACAGCAATCAATTTTTAAAAAAAAGGTAAGGTCAGGATACCCTTTTTTTACCTAATTCATGACTATGCTAACTAGACTCTAGTGTTCTATCATGCATGTATAATATATTAATGTACATGATTATCAGCATATTACATGGGAAGTACACTAACAATGGAATCATAAGAGACACAGATCTGACCACTGATTGGATGCTTGCTCTGAGATATGTCAATTATAATGTCACAACTACACTCAAATCTTGCCTTCAATTTATACTCAAATCTTGCCTTCAATTTATACTCAAATCTTGCCTTCAATTTATACTCAAATCTTGCCTTCAATTTAAACTCAAATCTTGCCTTCAATCTACACTCAAATCTTGCCTTCAATTTATACTCAAATTTTGCCTTCAATTTACACTCAAATCATGCCTTCAATTTACACTCAAATCTTGCCTTCAATTTAAACTCTAATCTTGCCTTCAATTTACACTCAAATCTTGCCTTCAATTTAAACTCTAACCTTGCCTTCAATTTATACTCAAATCTTGCCTTCAATTTATACTCAAATCTTGCCTTCAATTTAAACTCAAATCTTGCCTTCAATTTATACTCAAATCTTGCCTTCAATTTAAACTCTAATCTTGCCTTCAATTTATACTCAAATCTTGCCTTCAATTTAAACTCTAATCTTGCCTTCAATTTATACTCAAATCTTGCCTTCAATTTAAACTCAAATCTTGCCTTCAATTTATACTCAAATCTTGCCTTCAATTTAAACTCAAATCTTGCCTTCAATTTATACTCAAATCTTGCCTTCAATTTAAACTCAAATCTTGCCTTCAATTTATACTCAAATCTTGCCTTCAATTTAAACTCTAATATTGCCTTCAATTTAAACTCAAATCTTGCCTTCAATTTAAACTCTAATATTGCCTTCAATTTATACTCAAATCTTGCCTTCAATTTATACTCAAATCATGCCTTCAATTTACACTCAAATATTGCCTTCAATTTAAACTCTAATATTGCCTTCAATTTATACTAAATCTTGCCTTCAATTTATACTCAAATCATGCCTTCAATTTAAACTCTAATATTGCCTTCAATTTATACTCAAATCTTGCCTTCAATTTACACTCAAATCTTGCCTTCAATTTAAACTCTAATCTTGCCTTCAATTTACACTCAAATCTTGCCTTCAATTTAAACTCTAACCTTGCCTTCAATTTATACTCAAATCTTGCCTATACTCAAATCTTGCCTTCAATTTAAACTCAAATCTTGCCTTCAATTTATACTCAAATCTTGCCTTCAATTTAAACTCTAATCTTGCCTTCAATTTATACTCAAATCTTGCCTTCAATTTAAACTCAAATCTTGCCTTCAATTTATACTCAAATCTTGCCTTCAATTTAAACTCAAATCTTGCCTTCAATTTATACTCAAATCTTGCCTTCAATTTACACTCAAATCTTGCCTTCAATTTAAACTCTAATCTTGCCTTCAATTTATACTCAAATCTTGCCTTCAATTTAAACTCAAATCTTGCCTTCAATTTATACTCAAATCTTGCCTTCAATTTAAACTCTAATATTGCCTTCAATTTAAACTCAAATCTTGCCTTCAATTTAAACTCTAATATTGCCTTCAATTTAAACTCAAATCTTGCCTTCAATTTAAACTCTAATATTGCCTTCAATTTATACTCAAATCTTGCCTTCAATTTATACTCAAATCATGCCTTCAATTTACACTCAAATATTGCCTTCAATTTAAACTCTAATCTTGCCTTCAATTTACACTCAAATATTGCCTTCAATTTATACTCAAATCATGCCTTCAATTTACACTCAAATATTGCCTTCAATTTAAACTCTAATCTTGCCTTCAATTTAAACCCAAATTTTATCTTCCCCTTAATTTTCTCTCAAATCTTGCCTTCAAATTTACACTCAAATCTTGCCTTCAATTTACACTCAAATTTTGCCTTCAATTTACACTCAAATTTTGCCTTCAATTTACACTCAAATCTTCCCCTTAATTTTCTCTCAAATCTGGAGACAAATGTTCTAAAACACATTCAGAGATACAAATATGATTTTAACCAAGCACTAATGAACAGACAGGAATATTCAAACTGAATAGTACTACTACAGACAAGGCTTTAATTTGCTAACTTTGTAAAGAACAACTTGCTTATACAGTAGTTTCATGTCATAAGAACTTAAATAAAATATTAGTACCATGGGAAAACATATCTTGTCAGTCATCTTTCATACAATCCACAAATACATGTATGACACATAATAGAGCAGTAATTCCAAATATCACATTTTTTTAGTCAAAACCTCATTAATTAATTCACAGTTAAAACAAGCAGACATAACATGTCTCTTAAAATTAAACACAGTTATTTGATTGAGTACATCAAACTCAATCAAACGAATTTTCGCAAAATTGTTAATATTCAACCCACGGTATAATGCTGTCTAAATGTACCCTAAAGACAGATTACAAAGAAAAAGATTTAAATATGTGGATTTTTTGTATTTAATCCTTCACAAATGAAGAAACCACACAAAAACTAGCACACCAAAATTATTTACTTTGTAATACTATAATCATAGTTCTACATATCACTTATTGTTAAATGAAGGTAAATGACCGATAATTGACAGGATCATACATTACAAATAGATGTAAAAATATACAAATTTTGGACACATTGTAATTTGATGCTTGTCAACAAATGTTTCATTATTTACATTATTTACCACTCCTAAATACAGCATTAAAATGATACAAATGCCTAAAAATATGGTGATACTTTTTTAGACAGTGATCTTATCAACACAGGTGACTTGAATTGCCACAAAAACAGGTTTTCATTCTATAGACACATACATCCCTCGAGGGGTTGCTCAAAGAAGAGTATTCCACTATATATATCAATTGTGCACAAAATAAAATAAGGGCCATAAATCTACCAAAAATGAACAAAACCCTACTAGGTCACTTGATGACAAAAGTTCTATGAAAGTTTTATCAAAATCCATTTAAAAATGTGGGAGAAGTTCTGCACAGAAGAATATAATTTCTCTTTTTCATAATTTATGCACAAAATAAACAAAGGGCCATAAATCTGTCAAAAATGATTGAATCACAAAACTATAGGGAAAAATGCACTGCAGGTATACTTGGTGACAGAAGTTCTGTGATATCTTAGGCTGCCGGGTCATCTAACCAGCTTTCCAGGACTGTACCCTAACCAGTACTAACTTATTACCAAGCTCAAGGAGCTGCATCTTCTCCTGGACTGTACCCTAACCAGTACTAACTTATTACCAAGCTAAAGGAGCCTGCATCTTCTCCTGGACTGTACCCTAACCAGTACTAACTTATTACCAAGCTAAAGGAGCCTGCAACTTCTCCTGGACTGTACCCTAACCAGTACTAACTTATTACCAAGCTAAAGGAGCCTGCAACTTCTCCTGGACTGTACCCTAACCAGTACTAACTTATTACCAAGCTAAAGGAGCCTGCAACTTCTCCTGGACTGTACCCTAACCAGTACTAACTTATTACCAAGCTAAAGGAGCCTGCAACTTCTCCTGGACTGTACCCTAACCAGTACTAACTTATTACCAAGCTAAAGGAGCCTGCAACTTCTCCTGGACTGTACCCTAACCAGTACTAACTTATTACCAAGCTAAAGGAGCCTGCAACTTCTCCTGGACTGTACCCTAACCAGTACTAACTTATTACCAAGCTAAAGGAGCCTGCAACTTCTCCTGGACTGTACCCTAACCAGTACTAACTTATTACCAAGCTAAAGGAACCTGCATCTTCTCCTGGACTGTACCCTAACCAGTACTAACTTATTACCAAGCTAAAGGAACCTGCAACTTCTCCTGGACTGTACCCTAACCAGTACTAACTTATTACCAAGCTAAAGGAACCTGCATCTTCTCCTGGACTGTACCCTAACCAGTACTAACTTATTACCAAGCTAAAGGAGCTGCAACTTCTCCTGGACTGTACCCTAACCAGTACTAAATTATTACCAAGCTAAAGGAACCTGCATCTTCTCCTGGACTGTACCCTAACCAGTACTAACTTATTACCAAGCTAAAGGAACCTGCATCTTCTCCTGGACTGTACCCTAACCAGTACTAACTTATTACCAAGCTAAAGGAACCTGCAACTTCTCCTGGACTGTACCCTAACCAGTACTAAATTATTACCAAGCTAAAGGAACCTGCAACTTCTCCTGGACTGTACCCTAACCAGTACTAACTTATTACCAAGCTAAAGGAACCTGCAACTTCTCCTGGACTGTACCCTAACCAGTACTAACTTATTACCAAGCTAAAGGAGCTGCAACTTCTCCTGGACTGTACCCTAACCAGTACTAACTTATTACCAAGCTAAAGGAGCTGCAACTTCTCCTGGACTGTACCCTAACCAGTACTAAATTATTACCAAGCTAAAGGAGCTGCATCTTCTCCTGGACTGTACCCTAACCAGTACTAACTTATTACCAAGCTAAAGGAGCCTGTAATTTCTCCTGGACTGTACCCTAACCAGTACTAACTTATTACCAAGATAAAGGAACCTGCATCTTCTCCTGGACTGTACCCTAACCAGTACTAACTTATTACCAAGATAAAGGGGCCTGTAATTTCTCCTGGACTGTACCCTAACCAGTACTAACTTATTACCAAGATAAAGGAGCCTGTAATTTCTCCTGGACTGTACCCTAACCAGTACTAACTTATTACCAAGATAAAGGAACCTGCATCTTCTCCTGGACTGTACCCTAACCAGTACTAACTTATTACCAAGATAAAGGGGCCTGTAATTTCTCCTGGACTGTACCCTAACCAGTACTAAATTATTACCAAGCTAAAGGAGCCTGTAATTTCTCCTGGACTGTACCCTAACCAGTACTAACTTATTACCAAGATAAAGGAGCCTGTAATTTCTCCTGGACTGTACCCTAATCAGTACTAACTTATTACCAAGATAAAGGGGCCTGCATCTTCTCCAGGACTGTACCCTAACCAGTACTAACTTATTACCAAGATAAAGGGGCCTGCATCTTCTCCAGGACTGTACCCTAACCAGTACTAACTTATTACCAAGCTAATGGAACCTGCATCTTCTCCTGGACTGTACCCTAACCAGTACTAACTTATTACCAAGCTAATGGAACCTGCATCTTCTCCTGGACTGTACCCTAACCAGTACTAACAAATTACCAAGCTAATGGAACCTGCATCTTCTCCTGGACTGTACCCTAACCAGTACTAACTTATTACCAAGCTAAAGGAGCCTGCATCTTCTCCTGGACTGTACCCTAACCAGTACTAACTTATTACCAAGCTAATGGAACCTGCATCTTCTCCTGGACTGTACCCTAACCAGTACTAACAAATTACCAAGCTAATGGAACCTGCATCTTCTCCTGGACTGTACCCTAACCAGTACTAACTTATTACCAAGCTAATGGAACCTGCATCTTCTCCTGGACTGTACCCTAACCAGTACTAACAAATTACCAAGCTAATGGAACCTGCATCTTCTCCTGGACTGTACCCTAACCAGTACTAACAAATTACCAAGCTAATGGAACCTGCATCTTCTCCTGGACTGTACCCTAACCAGTACTAACTTATTACCAAGCTAAAGGAACCTGCAACTTCTCCTGGACTGTACCCTAACCAGTACTAACTTATTACCAAGCTAAAGGAACCTGCATCTTCTCCTGGACTGTACCCTAACCAGTACTAACAAATTACCAAGCTAAAGGAACCTGCATCTTCTCCTGGACTGTACCCTAACCAGTACTAACTTATTACCAAGAAAAAGGAACCTGCATCTTCTCCTGGACTGTACCCTAACCAGTACTAACTTATTACCAAGCTAAAGGAGCTGCAACTTCTCCAGGACTGTACCCTAACCAGTACTAACTTATTACCAAGCTAAAGGAGCTGCAACTTCTCCAGGACTGTACCCTAACCAGTACTAACTTATTACCAAGAAAAAGGAACTGCATCTTCTCCTGGACTGTACCCTAACCAGTACTAACTTATTACCAAGAAAAAGGAACCTGCATCTTCTCCTGGACTGTACCCTAACCAGTACTAACTTATTACCAAGCTAAAGGAGCTGCAACTTCTCCTGGACTGTACCCTAACCAGTACTAACTTATTACCAAGCTAAATGAGCCTGCATCTTCTCCTGGACTGTACCCTAACCAGTACTAACTTATTACCAAGCTAAAAGAGCCTGCATCTTCTCCTGGACTGTACCCTAACCAGTACTAACTTATTACCAAGCTAAAGGAACCTGCATCTTCTCCACAAATGGAGGAAAATCAACATTTTTGTTAAATTTCACAGAACAGTATGACCTGCCGCAACAGTGATTTAAAAGCTCGGTTTAAAGCTGGGTAACATGTTCTACATATTACTATAAAATTTAATAGTAGTAATGAACCTTAGTATTTTAAGGAGTAGATAAGATGATGATACAAAATGTAGAAGAACTAAATACTGTACTTAACTTACTATAAATTTATTATCAAGAACAATAACCAAACCATTTCAAATAGTTATTCATACTTCATGAAGTATTAATGAAGTACGCAAGAATAGTTCAAGAAAAAATCTTGTTTTAATGAATACCTTTCAAAGGGGACCCGGAATAGCCTAATGATCTGATCAGTGGAATTTATTTGATATAATGTTGCTACTTCATACATTATGTCACCATGATATGATTACTATCATATATGAATACTGTGAACATTATATACATGCAGAAAAGCTGGATAAAACTAAGGGGTCACCTTAAAATGCTACATGTGTGGTCTTTGTTGGTTTGTTATTGGTTAAAGCTTTTTATCTACAATAATTCAGTCAGTCAGTCGGTTTACTAGGTACATTAACATAACTAAACATTTCCACCATACCACAAACACCTGACAATGCCATGTGATCAGTGCACCTGGACTTAAGAACAGTAACAGAAGTTATACCTACATTCAAAGGTACAATATGGTTCACTGGCTGGGGTCTATGGCCAACTACCAGTAAGACCAACACTCAGGGCTCGACATTAACACTGGTCCGTGACCAGTGGTTTTTGTGCAGGACCATTAACTCATGGAATTTGAATGGTCCGACGAACCACTGAAAATTCTAGGACGAGTATCAATATTTTACTATAAATAAACAAATAATGTATTAATAGTCCTCTGGTCCACCATGGAAGATAAGTTAGTGTCAAGCCCTGACAGTCAGACTATAAATGAACAAAATCAGAACAGCGGCGTGATCCTTCACAGAGGCACAGAAGAGTTAATAAGATGGATTTATGGTGGTTTTGGCAATACATGATACACAGGGTTCTCAATAGGTTTGTGGTCAACAGGCCCAATAGCTAGATTAACAGGCCTGCTAGAGGGGATCCAGGCAGTTTTCCAGCAATTTTTTAACCGGCTTTCTCGGCTGTCGCCCGTTTGTTTTTCAGAACCCTGTCAGAGTGACAGATTAAGTGTTAATAGATAGATTTATTTTGGTTTTGGCAATACATGATACATAGTGGAATATTTTAGGATTATGATGTAGAAATACCATGCCATCACCCATGTACACCAGCACCAGGGTTAACACAAAAAGAGAAGACTTTTATTTCCATTGTGGACCTTAATTAATGTAAGCTAGTTCAATATGGAAGTCCTACCAGGTACCAGTAAAGGTTAAATGATGAAGAAAGCTCAAGTTGGAAATGTTGCATTTGCTACAAATGTATTTTATGAGGAAAAGAACATGCACTTGAAATAACTCAACAAAATGAATTCCCCAGTAAAACACAAATAAAAGTGAGTGATCTAATTTTATCCTCCATTTTTTTAATTTGAAGAAGTTATAAATGATGTGACTGAGTATAGCAGCAAGCATGTGAAATCAATGATTTGGCAGAATTTAGCCCAGAGAGGAGAGGAAGGAAGTCTTGTTTATGGTGTAAGATTGGAACTTCTGGCATTTCTCCAATGTTTCCAAGATATACTGAGGTAGTAGCATCTGCCAAGAGAACTGTCTATACTCTCTGTACATTGTACTGTTCAAATCTTCCAAAATCTAGCATTGAGAGCTATAGCAGAAACAGAACAGTTCCAAGTATGTGGCTTATATTCCTCCCAAACATTTACTGAAATCTACCTGTACACTTGAAAATACATATACAAATTAGCTTCCCTCTGTGAGGCACAACACGGGGAATCTAACTTACCTGGAGCCACTTTTTATCCTGCCATAGATTTATAACATGAAAACTTCACAACACGTTAATGAGAACTAATTACCAATATCATCACATTCTTAAGTTTAAATTATACACAGCAGTACCTACCCATGAACATTTAAGAAAATACATGAATATGTAAAAAAAAAGTATAAAAAGATTGTTAAATATCGAAAAAGAAATTATATTTTTGTACCAAAATGCTACTAATATCGAACTTGAAAATTAAAAAAAAGTAGTTCTTTAACTCTGTGCAGCAGAAACATTAAAAACCAAAACTAAAAAAAAAACACCAGAAATTCCAGCATTTTCCATATTTTTACCCCTGTAATAATAGTGACCCATAATTAAGAACTTAATAAACAAATAACATTAAGAGAGCTGACAATACACCTGTAGATAAATCAGTTTTGAATTAAAACCCTATATATATACATTATACAGGAAGCCATCTATGCACACTCCATCATGATAGAAATGTAGAAAGACGACAACAAGGACTGACACAGAATTATCTGATGAAGATACAAATCATAGCAATCTATATCTGTATCATTTATAAATACAGCATTATAGAACAGTCAATGTATGTAATGTATAAAAAAAAAGAAATATAAAAGTGTCATTGTTTTCAACACCAAGAACTATTTTAACCAAAGTTCTAAGGCTTTATGATCACTGAGACACCATGTATACATGTAACAGTCTTCACGAATCCAGTCAAAAAGCAAGCCAAGAGGACTTACCACCATTTTAACACCTATAGTAAAATAGATTTTTTTTTCAACTACCCGTACTCAAAAAAATAGCCCAACAAAATTTACTAATTTGTTCTAAATTTTATTGACTGGGGACAGCGGTCATTAATTAACATAGAAATACCTGCTTTACTAAGTATTATATGCCAGCATGAAGACATAAAGTGGACAATCATCATTTCACAACATCTGCATTCTTTGTATGTAGCACCAGGACCTTGGACCTAGTCCACTGAAATGGTCATTGGTCCAGTAAATTTGAAAAGGTCCAACCGTCCAGTATTTTTTTCAGTGATAATTTTACCATGTTTCAGAACAAAAATTGAAATATTTGAATCACTCACAAAAAATAAGTTTTTTTTTTAACAAATTATATAAAATTTTGTGTACTCATTTTGGTCCAGTAAAAGTTCATTCGGTCCAGTAAAGTTTGCGTTTTCACTGGACCCAGTGTCCAGTGCTTTAAAAAAAAATTTGTGAAGACTGCCTGTGATGATTAGGATCAGTAAGATGTGTTTACAGTAAGATTTTATAAGACCATGATGATTTTCACAGATCATTGGCCCTTTGAATGGAATTCATAAAAACATTAACTTTTCTTGAACTAATTATTCATGAATATAATATGCATAACTTTTTTTTTTAACAGGGGTCGATTGCTGGACTTGTAACCAAATTTCAGCAATGCATACATTATACAATGTACATTAGGTAAAGTTTTATATAGACCATCAATTTACTGAGTAATGCAAATGCAAATTTAGTATTAACAAACAGCTTATTATTTCTATTGCTACACAAAGTTCAAACATACTAAACGTCTTAGATATACATAAAACATCAGATAATGACCTTTAAGACCCCTAGCAAGAAGGTGTAAGTCATTTATGATAAAAATAGAGATAGTATCTGAAGGAAATGTTAAAACCAAGACTTCACTTCATTAGTAAACAAACCTGAAACATCAAAGACATGTGTCAGTTAATACACTTGTGTCCTAAAGTTTCAATACACTGGCCACATACTGAGGTTCTTCATTTAAAATAAAAAATCAACACTTTATTAGTTTGTAGTATGATAAATTATAATTTTGAGACCTAGTCTTCTGATTATTGTTAGTTAGTATAAGATTATTATAATACATAGTATCAATATATTGATTACAGGATCTGAGTCACATACAAACTTGACTATATCTCATTAAATCTACAGTACAACATCTCCAAAGTAACACCCTTTTGGAGTACTCAGGTAGCAAAATCATGTTGTTACTTAAAGGGGCATGCCCTGGAACTGAAGCGTCTCAAATAACGATCAAATTGGTATTATTTTAAATCAATTAATGAAAACCCTATAAAATATTTACAAAACATCCCGCTAGTTTACTCAAAATACACATTTCAAGATTACAAAACCTGTCGATTTCGGCCTCAGAAATTATTCGTCATTTTCACAACTCGACCCTTTCGGTCTCTGTCAAAACCGAAAATATCGCGGAAAAAATGTCAACAAACTGAAATGGTAAGTATTTCTCATGTTATGTTCACTTGAAAGGCAATGCACATGCTCAGTTAAACTCCTCGACGTATCGGAAATATCCTTGTCGTCAATAAAAGGCTGTAAGTCTTTTATTCAAACCGACATATAAATACCGACGTGCGCGTTATATAGGGTCATTTTTTAGTGGACATTCTTCTTTGACTTTTCGGTAATAATTGATTTTACAAGTGACAAACGCAATTTTGGTGTACGAAAAAAAAGACAGCAGTTCCTGGGCATGCCCCTTTAACCTAAGAGAGGGCCACTCTGGAGAGGTTGTATTGTACATACTAACAGATGGATGGACAAACTACATACTTGACTAGATCAGATCAAATGTACTGACAGACGAACAATACTCAAACTTGACTAAAACAGATTATATGTACAAACAGTCAAACAGACAAACAATACTCTGACTTGACTAGATTGGATTATATGTACTAACAGACAAACAAACAATACCCTAACTTGATACAGAAATACCTACAGAACGACATACATACAATACAGACAGACAGACGAACAATACTCTAGACTAACTTGACTAGATCTGATCTCATGTACTGACTGACGAACTGCATACCCTGACAAACATGTATGATTTAATTTCTCTAAAACAATTTCATTAAATATATAAATATAATATACATTCTTAAAAGTGATCTTGAATTGTAACAACTTCATACCAGTTTATGAGTTTCAAAGTCACAGAGGAATGTATGAAGAAGCTACCTTGTACCACTACAGGTCACCAAGTTTGATACAGTCTACAAATGATCTAACAGCCTACATAAAGTGGTGACAACAAACACACAAGTATCAAATATGATGACTATCTTACTGAGATACTCTGACAGCAGTAAAGTATTTGTCACCTGACAAGGACAGTCAACCATAGATAAAATGAACTTGACCTTAAGTTACAATCTGTTTGATTTCATAACATCCTACATTCAATGCTGTCTCTAGTTATCAGGATAGTCCCGGAGGTTCAATAGTGTGTTTTACGCTGAAGATATACCTATGGAAATGTTAATCAGCAGGGATTTTTTTCACAGGCAGGGGAAGGGGCCTTTTCCTTAAATTTGGGGGAAAATAACACATATTTTTACGAAAGGGGAAGAAAGAACTTGATGTAAATTTAATTTTAGGGGGAAACTGGCTTAACAGTTAACTGCATGAATTTAAAGAATTTAAAGAATTTTCCTGCTGTAGAAAGAAAAAAGCCCTGGATCAGTTCAGACACAGACATGGTACATAATTATCATGTAATACAGTGTTCAATACTAGTGTATGTCACTACAAAGATCTGGGGCGAGCTTCATAGACTTATCGTAACGTTAGATAACAGTTCAGTAATTCATTCATCAGTAAGGGATGTTGTTAGGGATCTACTGAGGGAAGTTGAAGGGGAATGTCTGAAATGGATCCCCGTAACATCAAGCTTTTTAAATTTTAAAAAATACTTTATTACCTCAAGAAAGTAATCTATGTCTATGAAATGGGCACCTTTATAGGAATTATACTGTGTGATAGAGTATAGCAACCTAGCTTAGTAACCTAACCTAGTCCTAACACACATACAAGGAGTCATATTGTATAGAAGAAAAATACAAAATGTAAAATACTTTGTACTTTATCTTGTGAGGTAATAAAATTGTCATGTAAAAATTGCTAAAGGAGACACAAAGTCCGTACAGTAGTTCCCCTTATTTGTTCAAATTAGACCCCCCCCCCAAAAAAAAACACCTAAATTTTCACAGATAAAATACTGTAATGATCATTTTCAGTGAAGTATACCATGTAGTCATCCAAGTCACAGTCTATTTAGTACCAGTAAATCTAATATAGAAATAACAACCAGCTATGTTGAGGCAGGATAAAACCACAATGCTTCATTGGCCAATCACAATCAACTACTGTGATGTTTATTCCGACATTGTGAAATATTTCAGAAACATAAAAATATTTAACACTATCTTACCTTGACATATTCGACATCTCTTTCTGGAGAAACCGATGGAAGACGATCTGTGTTCCATACAGATGGCATACTGCTTGCCATAATGTTGCCATGGTCACCGATCGGCAAAAATTCCATACTTTTATTTCCACTATCACTCTGTGCCCCATCTTCAACTGTGGTCAAAGAATGCTTACGAGAGTCTTTGTCTTTATTATTACCTCCACTTAATTTTCTCTCCCTCTGTAACACACTTGCTGAACTCACACTTCTCAAAATTGGTCTTTTGGGTGACGGGACGTTGAGGAGATTATTTTGTCGTTCTAGCGTTCCGATCGGGGAGTAACTGATAGGTGTTGAAGTGGAACTTTCTGAGCCACCAGAATATAATGAACATGCAAGATTTATCCCTTCATCTCCCTCTTGTTCCTGCACTGGAGACATACCCCCAGATTCCATTCTCTGAAAGCCTTCACTACCAAGACTTTGTGACATGGAATCACTTGCAGAATAATCAAAAGGTTCTGAGGAATTACTTTGTGGTGTAAATATCACATCACCTGATTGTTCTTCACTTTCTCCTTCACATTCTTCATTATTCTCCTGCATATCATCTTCAACTGTAGTTTCATTATTATTCAGAACGTCTTCATTTACATCAAGCTGATTACTTTCTTCCTCATCTTTAGCAGAATTTTCATCTTCAGCTATCTCACTAATTGAACCCTCCATTGCATCCTTTTGTAATAGAGGAAAACTATGGCTTTGACTAGCATTTATAACACTTGCAACATCAAAATCAAAACTTTTATTACCACTAGGGTCACTTTTTGACTTTTGCTTTGGAGACCTTCCATTTCTCCTTTCTGGTTTTTCTGTTTCAGTTGATACTGGCTTAGTAATTACTTCATCAGTTGCATCACTAATTTCCTCTTGATCCTCTTGTTTATCACTTTCATCTACACTTCCATCAACAGGCTCATCAAAAGGCAATCTTGATTCACACCCAGGTAGAGCTGGAGGGCTATCTGAACTTGGAGTCCTGAATATATTATGACCACCCAGGTCCAACTTACCTTCCTCTTTCTCCTTGTTTCTCGTGGGGAAAACAGGAGTTGATAATTTTCTTAAACTTGAAAAACCTGATAAATCCAATCTATTGGGCTTCTTAATAACACTTTCATCAGCAGATACTCTTTTCACAGGAGGATTGTCATCACCACCACTGTCTTTGCATTCATCTTGCTGACTTTTTAATAAAGGAGGTATTTTAGTCTTTGGCAGTGGCAGCCCTGCATATCCTGGCCTTCGTTTAGGTGGAGCAGTTTGTCTTAATCTCAGGAATTCTGAATTTCTATCAATAGGGTGTAGAGTATAAGTGCTGACATGGGTACTTGGTATGTCACTATCAGACATTGAAGTACCTTCTTCTTCTCCAAGTCGAGGTGAATCTCTAGAAGATTGGGATTCCACTTTTGATCCAGCTTTCTCTGCATTTTCAGCGTTGTCACCTGATGATATTGATTCTTTATCACATTTTTCAGTTTCCTCATCCTCACGTTCATCTTTTTCTGGTATTGGTTCAACAAGAGAACTTTTCTCAGTGTCAATGTCTCCTACAGAAGCAGTTTCTCTTTTTGAGCCACTAGCTCCTTCAGGCAAAGAATCTGGGAAAGAAGGTTCGTTACTAAGAGCTGAGTCGGCACTTTTAGGTTTATAAAACACATCATCTGAAACTTTTTTATCCTTTTTTGATTTACCTGAACCACTAGATGAGCTGTCCTTTGGACCACCTCTTGGGCTTTTTAATTTATCAGTAAGTAATTTCAAACTTCTACTTCTGTTTCTATTCAAACTTGAGCTTCTATGTGCAAAATTTGGAGAGCCCGGTGGAGGTGAGGTTCTTGGAGAAGTCTGGGTTGAATGAGCTTTAGGGATTGACTGTGTTTTAATTACTTTAGGCCTCATTGATGGATCAAGTACATTACTTTCTTTCCAATTCTTTAATTCATCCATAAAATGTTTTATCTCCATGCCCTGACCAGGGTCGGTTTTATGTCTGTAATGATGACCAATCGTATGGCTGCCGAATTTAGGCAGTTTTGGTCGAGTGAATTTAGGAGATATTTTATCACCTGACCTCTTTTCATTACCATCATTACCTTGTGATTCTTCCATGGCCTTTTATGATCAACGCCATCTATAATTACTTCACACTCATCTTCAGCAATTTTACCATGATCTGTAATTTGTAAAATCAAATTAATATACAGTATGATGAAATGATGAAACGCTTGAATTGAAATAGTTATTTGATGTTTGTTCATTTGAGAGTTTTACGCCCCTTTTTTTCAACAGTCAGAGTCATATGAGGCAGATAGTTCACCTAAGCATCATTCCTTGGAAGAACCAGTATTAGACTCCAATCCTCCATAAGAAACTGCCACTTTCTCAAATAAAGAGACATGGTCGGTAGCTGGGCTCGAACCTTTGTCAGTGAGAGGCTACAGTGATTTAAAGTCAGCGACCTTAACCCCTAGACCACAGAGGTGGGTTGACAAATAATTGTTTGAAGGAAATCAAACAAACAATTTTAGAAAGGTGTATTACTGTAAAAAAATATTAATGTGAGGCAAAGGCAGCCAGTAATTGAAAATATCAAACTTAGAATAACACCAGGTAAAAAGCCTTGTGCAAGCTGCGACCTACATCAGTACATCATGTATACATGTGTACGTTGTTGATAAGTCATAAATGAATTACCATTTAGCACAAAGTTATCAAAGGAAGCATGAGTGAAAAAGTTAAAATGCTGACCACTGGCGGAATCCGGGGGAGGGGTGCACCCTCTAAAAGTCCACTATCATAGATAGAAATGAAATAGCATTCAATGAAATAGTACTCAATCATTCAATTCGGAAGCGCTAGGACTAAAAAATTACCAGAATCACAGGTGCCTGATGTATCTGGTCTGACATGCCCCCAATATATCATAATAAACACAAGGTATGCAACGAGTCATTTTTCCGACCTCACATTGTCCCGACATAATGATCAACTGAGATGACAAATGAAGTCCTATGATCAAATAAACAAATAAACTGCCGTTTTTTTAAAAATCGAGTTAAACCTGTCCCCTCGATTTCACGCTTTAAGTTTAACTGAATAACTCATCATTTTGGCGTTTTTCTGGAGATTTTTATGGAAAACACACGTGTCATGGCATGTCATATTTCTTCATGTTTCGACACTGATTGCAGACCAAAAGACAATCCTACCTGGTTTACTATATGTACAGTAATCGCAATAATCGTTAATTTCTACGAATATACAATCCTTTCGTTGACACAACAGCCATTTTGAGATATTGGGGGCATGTCAGACCAGATACGTCAGGCACCTGTGACCAGAATGCACCATATCACTTCTTCAAATTAAAAATTCTGATGGGGGAGGCTCCACACAAATTCTTTTAAAAGACTAAAAGTCAGAAGCTAAATATTTACTCATTTAAAGCCTTTGTAATACAAGTGACCACTTTCAAAAGTTATATGCATAGATATATATATTGTATAAGTGAATAAGAGCCACATCAGGGGCGCCGGAACATCCCCTCCCAAACCCTACCCCTCTGTCGCCCAAATGTCAAACTGCTTCCTGTGCCCCTGCATATTAATTGGTTCTTTAGTTTTTTGACAGGGTAGGTTCCATGACATCTTTTTATCAAATTAACCAATTATTTTCAATATCATCCATTCCGCTGTGCATAATATCAGTAGTCTGAGAATGACAATAAACTTATCAAATAAGAATAATATTCACTTTGATAAATGCATATGAAAATAAGCCATACTCCATGGTTATAAGTATTGTTCACAATCACAATCAAGTCTGTCACTCTCTCACAAACTTCAACAACAGAAGAATAGTTCCTCATTAATGATTACAACGCAAAATACATAGTTTATACATACGTGATAGTAGTTGTGTTTAAACTGCTGCAAGTGTATCCATACCAGAAGTGAAGTTAAAAAAGATGACATCTAGAATCAAGGAAACATAAATTCCACATTTCTCCTGCAGGAGCCCCACGAAAAGTCAAACAAAACTTTCAGAAGTTTGCAAAATGGACAATATCGTAAGACGAACACAATTATACTAAATCGATTTCTCACAAATATATTTGAAATAATTATTTCCACACATAACAGCTATTAAAATTCCGTAAGCAGAATATTTAAGCAAGTTTTTACTAAAAACTTAACGGAATCTACTTGCGAAGCACTCAACGCCGCCATATTGGATTATCCACTAAAAGGTAATTGCCGACAACCACTCTAGGGAATTATGTACGCAAGATTGATTCGATGCGCGCTAGCTGTTAGCAAGTCAACACGCAACGGAGAAAACGGCGAATTTTGAATACAGACGCAATGTGTCTAAAATTCTTTTATCTGTTAAAATGGTAATATAAGATAGTTTTAATGTTATGATAAACTGTGTCGTATCTGAGAACTCACTTGAAAGTTGCACACGAATTAAATTCATCCACACACTGGATCAGGCCGGGACTCTGGATCTAAATATCCATACACACTCTAGATCCAACATTCACTCACACACTGAATCCAAACGCTCATATACACTCAATATCCATACATTTATCTACAACTAGATCCATACATTCATCTACACTCTAGCATATATTCATACATTCATCTACACTCTAGTATAGATTCATACACACTCTAGTATTGATTTATACATTCATCTACACTCTAGTATTGATTCATACATTCATCTACACTCTAATATTGATCCATACATTCATCTTCACTCTATATTCATACATTCATCTACACTCTAGTATTGAATACATTCATCTACTATAGTATTGATTCATACATTCATCTACACTATAGTATTGATTCGTACATTCACATACACTCTAGTATTGATTCATACATTCATCTACACTACACTACAGATCCCAACATTCATCTTCACTATAGATTCCAACACGATAGATACTAACATTCATCTACACTGCCGATCCCAACATTCATCTACACTAACATTCATCTTCACTACAGATTTCAACATTCACCTACACTACAGATTTCAACATTCACCTACACTACAGATTTCAACACTACAGATTCCAACATTCATCTTCACTATAGATCCAAACACTCATATACACTACATATTCCAACACTCATCTATACTATAGATCCCAACAGTCATACACACTATATAGATTGTAACATTCATCTACACTATAGATCCCAACATTCATATACACTAACATTCATCTTCACTACATATTCCAACATTCATCTTCACTATAGATCCAAATATCCCAACATTCATATGCACTTCAGATCCCAACATTCATCTCCACTACAGAATTCAACATTCATCTTCAATACAGATTCCAAATATAGATCCCAACATTCATACACAATATAGATTGCAACATTCATCTACACTATAGATGCCAGCATTCATATACACTATAGATTGCAACATTCATTTACACTATAGGTCCCAACATTCGTCTAGACTACAGATCCCAATATTCATGTACACTATAGATTCCAACATTCATCTTCACTATAGATCCAAACATTCATATACACTACAGATCCAAAAATTCATCTACACTATAGATCCCAACATTCATACACACTATAGATTGCAACTTATATCTACACTATAGAAACCAAGTTCCCAATATTCATATACACTATAGATTTCAACATTCATCTGCACTATAGATCCAAACATTCATCTACACTACAGATCCCAACATTCATCTTCACTATAGATTTCAACATTCATCTACACTACATATTTCAACATTCATCTTCGCTACAGATTTAAACATTCATCTTCACTATAGATTTCAACATTCATCTACACTATAGATTTCAACATTCATCTACACTATAGATTTCAACATTCATCTACACTACACATTTCAACATTCATCTACACTACATATTTTCAACATTCATCTACACTACAGATCCAAACATTCATTGTCACTATAGATTTCAACATTCATCTACACTACAAATTTCAACATTCATCTACACTACAGATCCCAACTTTTATCTCCACTATAGATCCCAACATTCATCTACACTACATATTTCAACATTCATCTTCACTACAGATTTCAACATTCATCTACACTACAGATCCCAACATTCATCTACACTATAGACCCCAACATTCATCTACACTACATATTTCAACATTCATCTACACTATAGATTTCAACATTCATCTACACTATAGATTTCAACATTCATCTACACTATAGATTTCAACATTCATCTACACTATAGATTTCAACATTCATCTACACTATAGATTTCAACATTCATCTACACTATAGATTTCAACATTTATCTACACTATAGATTTCAACATTCATCTACACTATAGATTTCAACATTCATCTATACTATAGATTTCAACATTCATATCCACTATAGACCCCAACATTCATCTACACTATAGATTTCAACATTCATCTACACTTTAGATTTCAACATTCATCTTCACTACAGATTCCAACATTCATCTACACTATAGATTTCAACATTCATCTACACTATAGATTTCAACATTCATATCCACTATAGACCCCAACATTCATCTACCCTACATATTTCAACATTCATCTTCACTACAGATTCCAACATTCATCTACACTACATATTTCAACATTCATCTTCACTACAGATTCCAACATTCATCTACACTACAGATCCCAACATTCATCTCCACTATAGATCCCAACATTCATCTTCACTACAGATTCCAACATTTATCTACACTATAGATTTCAACATTCATCTACACTATAGATTTCAACATTCATCTACACTATAGATTTCAACATTCATCTACACTATAGATTCCAACATTTATCTACACTATAGATTTCAACATTTATCTACACTATAGATTTCAACATTCATATATGCTATAGATTCCAACATTTATCTACACTATAGATTCCAACATTTATCTACGCTATAGATTTCAACATTTATCTACACTATAGATTTCAACATTCACATATGCTATAGATTCCAACATTTATCTACACTATAGATTCCAACATTTATCTACACTATAGATTCCAACATTTATCTACACTATAGATTTCAACATTTATCTACACTATAGATTCCAACATTTATCTACACTATAGATTTCAACATTTATCTACACTATAGATGTCAACATTCATATATGCTATAGATTCCAACATTTATCTACACTATAGATTCCAACATTTATCTACACTATAGATTCCAACATTTATCTACACTATAGATTCCAACATTTATCTACACTATAGATTCCAACATTTATCTACACTATAGATTTCAACATTTATCTACACTATAGATTCCAACATTTATCTACACTATAGATTCCAACATTTATCTACACTATAGATTTCAACATTTATCTACACTATAGATTCCAACATTTATCTACACTATAGATTCCAACATTTATCTACACTATAGATTTCAACATTTATCTACACTATAGATTCCAACATTTATCTACACTATAGATTCCAACATTTATCTACACTATAGATTTCAACATTTATCTACACTATAGATTTCAACATTCATATACATAATAGATCCTAACATTCATCTTCAGCCTACATCCAAACACTCATGATACTCTGTACAGTAGATCTGGATGGTTTGGCCTTGAGACCATACATGGATAGGAAATGTATTGTCCATAACTTTTAATTAAAATCAAAGGCCTGAAGGCCTGAAAGGAGATGAATTTTGTGATGCAGGGATCTCTCTGATTTGATTCAAAATTTAAAACTGTATCAATACTTCTGACCGAAACAAGGACCTAGTACTGCAGGCTACTGTTAATTCAATCAAATATTAATGTACAAGGATCATGTAGCGTGTTTAAAAAAAATTCTTTCACCATATGAATTATCAAGGTCATGTTATATATCCTTAGTATCAAAGAACTCCTGGATCTAGAAATCACGAAAATATACACCAATCGTGTTCATCAAGGCGTGATGTACCAATTTAAAACCGATTTTTTAATGATGGTCTTATTTGACGCAGAAATATTTTTCTTTATGCAACATTCAATGTTATATAATTATATGAATATTATTGTTCTGAACTGGTGCAGCAAGCCTTTCAACTTGCGTCTCTACATCACTCGGACCGCTGTTAGCTACAGTATATTTTTTTATATCGTCCAACAAATTATTCAATGGATGGTTACCATAGACACTACAACTCATATGATTTGACACAATTCTCTCAACCGACTAAGCGGTCATATTGACTTAGGTAAAATCAGACCTGTTCCATGCCGTTCCGGATAGCTAAGTCTTGAAGATATGGAAACCTTCATAGTCACGGAGTATCATCAAATCTTGAATCATGAACGCACCATTTGACAAGAAAATAATGATTTGGCACTCACTTTTGGTGATAAATAAACGAAATAATCTAGCAACCCATTTGTTTGACAGCTTTGGTATACATTTTACAAATTTCAATCCTTCAGACGAAATTTATTTCCCGCGCAAAAGTATAAACTTCTTTCTAGTCCATTGCGAACGGTCAAGTTAAAGCGCTATTTATAGACTGGATTGTGAAAACCATGTCGGTACTCATCTGAATATTTAGGGGATTATTCACTTTATCTAGGGTGGAGAAGTTGTTTAAAACATTGATACATTAAACTAGTTCAGGATATAAAGCCAAAATGATACCCTTTAGAAATGGGTCTACTACGCTAAAAACAGAAAATTGATAAAGTTACAGCACCAATGGTATTTGCTAACTGACTGTGTGTGAATAAGTGTTTGAACTGTGTGCAGTATCGCTCAGTTAGCAAGTCAGTGTAACGACAAAGACCGAAGTACCGGGTAAATGTATTTTGAATTCTCGCCTAAAGTTAGAAAGCAGCATACTATTGAAATTCATAATTAGCATAATCATCTCCTAAAAACAACAAAGTAAACACGTTGTTTAACCATTTTATTTTCTGTTCCCAATTTCAATATACATGATAATGTATTGTTCCTATCACAGAAAATGAAACACATTTTACATATAAATCATAGCTAACCCAAGCAATAGTATATAACTTGTCTCTATACCAGTATAACATATAACACAGAGTATGGACAACAACAAAAATGTACCATACAGTAATTTCTATAAAATAAAACATGATAACCTCTGATACAAATATAGACAAGCATTGGTCATCGGACAAAATACAGATATACATTATACATTGTAGTCCTGTCATTGAAATAGCAGATTATTGAAAAAAATGTTACACATATTTATTGCACACCTTGTAGTTAAAATTACAGTGTGAACAAAATTGATGAATGACGATTTTTTTTCTACATAAATACTATACTAAGAAATATTTTACTATCTACCATATTCCTTCCAATTAGTGCCCCAGGGTAAGATAACTGTCAAGGGTGAGGAGTTTTCTAAATATAATCACTCATATCTATATAAACCTATCATAAACAGTTTCGACACACTGATACATAGGCAAATATGATCTCAATTTGCATAATGTCCTGTAAAACATTCATAATCAATCAACACAATAAAAACTGTGCAGATGTAATTATTTAATTCATCAATCATTGTATACAATACTGATAGTCCCACCTAAAAACCTTGGAGTGGTGAAGATTAGAGCTGGTGTACTAATTGGAAACAGTATGGTACTAACTGATATCATTGATGATACTATGACATAGACTGAATGATATGATAAAAAGCACCAATAACTACATACACAGGAGAAATACAAAATAAACAATACTTATAATGCACATGTACATTCACCCATCTGGTCATATATGAATATATTAATGAAAACAATTTCATACAAAATTTTACACATGATGTACTCAGATATGATATTCTAAGGCCCCCGCCCCAAAAGAAAATTTAGAAACTAATTCAGAATTTAATACTCAAGGATATACTATTATAACCACAATAAATTGTGAATTTAAATTACTACAGTGAAACTCTCCAAAGCAACTCCCTTTTGAGTTAGCAATATCATGTCATTGTTGAGAGGTTGTTGCTCAAGAGAAGGCCACTCTGGAGAGGTTGTACTGTACTATGATCTATTGGAAAAAATTAATATGTAATAATGTAACAATAATAATGACATACTAGAAAGGATCAATTAAAGTTATTTACATACAGCGGACTTCCACAGTTTTAATTGTGTTTGATTTAATTCATGATTGTCTCGACAGATCCATTCTGTGACAAAAAATGAGTTGCTTTATGTTATAATGCAAAGTAATATATTATTTTCCTTTAAGTCATATGAACAAACATAATTTTGCTTTATAAGCACAAAATGTAGAAGTAACGAAGATTACAACAGCTAGAATGAGGCAGGTCAAGCTGAGCCTGTTATGATTCATACATACAACAAATAGATAAAAATATAATTCACTTTTCTGCCCAAAATGTTTTAAATCGATCAATCATTCCACACTTCTTATGAGTATTCAGCACTAATTGTTGAATGATACGCTGCCAGGCAGCACCAATTAATCAAAGAGAAAATGCCAGACAGTGCAAACTTATGTTAAATACCCTGCCAGACAGCCCTAACTTATGAATGGTACACTGCCAGACAGCCCTAACTTATGAATGGTACACTGCCAGACAGCACTAACTTATGAATGGTACACTGCCAGACAGCACTAATTCATGAATGATACACTGCGGGATATCACTAATTCATAAATGGTACACACTGCCAGGCAGCACTAATTCATAAATTTGTACACACTGCCAGGCAGCACACATTCATTAATGATACACCGCTAGACAGCACTAATTCATGAATGGTATACTGCTAGACAGCACTAATTCATGAATGGTATACTGCTAGACAGCACTAATTCATGAATGGTATACTGCTAGACAGCACTAATTCATGAATGATACACCGCTAGACAGCACTAATTCATGAATGGTATACTGCTAGACAGCACTAATTCATGAAGTATACACTGTCAGACAGCACTAATTCATGAAGGATACACCGATAAAGATTCAAATTCTCAGAAATGCCCCTTCCAAAATTTACATTGACTCATTTATAAACACAAACATGATGAATGGTATATATCTTACTTTTGATTTGAACAATTCAATAACAATGTTACAATCAAAGTACTGAAAGTGCTCATGGAAACTACACTTACATAGACTTGCACTGTAACATGGAACGGGAACTAGTTGAATAATTGCTTGGCAGATGTAGAAAAACACTTTGGTCCGCATGAAATTCATGTGCGCTGAGTGAGTGACGGCTATGGAATGCTGAACTATTATTCAGTTTCCAAAAATTACATATAAAATTTGACGTATCATAAATGGAGTACTGGCAGTTCTAGTAACTGTGTATTGCTCTCTACTACTTTGACCCTTTAACTGGACGCATTTAACAAGAGATTCCTATTTACAGATAGAAACTATGATATAATCAACAAGAAACAGGAAACTAACATTTGATGTCAACAGCAACAACAACATTATACAACATAACCCACAGTAAAAGTAAGCCATGCAGCAATACACAATATTGGAAAGCCAGCAGTTTACTATAATAGTATATCTCTTTACCTTTCAGAGGTAAAAAAGACACATCTATTTACTACTGTAAGTAATAATAAAAACATGGCAAACTAGAACTGATAAATCTGGAACCTGATAATATATTTAACGTAAATAATACATATTTCTAAGATGTTCTAAAATGAAACAGAAACCCTGACTCCAGTTAACAAGCACATATAGGTAGCATATATCAGAAATAATATTTAAACTTAACATTGTCTTGTATCATAACTTTACCCAGTCCTAGGACTGGCATTCATAGTTATATACAGCTCACACTTATTAGCAAGATTTCTGTACATAATATCATAATTATGTTAAGGATGAAATATTACAGAATATGCAGTCTAGCAATAATTCTGGTCTTTTTACAAAAACGTTAAGTGTTTGGTCTTAATAACCAGTTTGAAATACAGTCAAACCTCTAAACAAAGGCCATCCTTGGGAATGACCTAATGTGGCCTTTATTAACAGGTGACCTTATTTGGAGGTCATTTTGTTTTAACTAATGGATGACAGTTTTTAAAAGAATGGCCTTTATTCACAGATAGCCCCTAACACAGGTTTGACAGCATGTAATATTTATGTAATAAAAAGAATAGAATATAATAAGATATAAATACGACATAAAATGGATTTCACTCAACAAATGTAATACTACCAGTCCTTAATTCAACCGAAAGAGTTACCTTAACAACAAATAATGTAAAAGAAATAAACCGATATGTAAGTTTGAATTCAAAATGTTTATTCCAACAAATCTTGTTACATGAAGAATGCAGAAAAAAATAATGGCGTTTATGGTTATCCGACGGACCCCACACTTAGATGCTAAACTTTCTTATGGCAAAATCTATGGTACAAAAATATTTGGGTACAAATCATACCACCAAATGATGTAAAAAATGTATTTTTTTAGAAAAGTTTTTCGAACTACTAAACCGATCTCTTTGGTTGTGTTACCCGAAACATGGTTATGTTTTCACAAGGCTAATAAGATTTTTTTTTAAATGTATGAGCCTTAGAAAAAATACAAATATGCCTAAAATGCTATGAAAATATTAATATGAAAATTTTAACCGTACTAGTAATAAATGGTCCTTGGTATAAACTACAAATTGTATTTGCAAAAATTCATCAACAATAATTGTACAAGAAAATAATGTTTTATCTTAACAAATTAACAGTAACAAATAAATGCTAATTGATAAATAATAACCAACAAGTTACTCTATATACAGGTACTAATGAAGCATAGAGTAAACTTACTTATATAACCTAATTAAATGATGGAACTCTATCTCAAATAAAAAGAAACAAAAAAATAACCTGAGGTAACATAAAATGATTTATCAAGCATTGATACATCACACACCATTGAGATACCACATACCTTTGAGATACCACACGTCCTTGAGATACCACCTACCTTTGAGATACCACACATCATTGAGATACCACACACCTTTGAGATACCACACATCATTGAGATTTACAGCAGTACAAAATGGATCAAGGACTCGGGACATGCTACAATTGTTCTAATAAGCATATTTAGGGGGTTTAGGCAACTTATCAGAATTGTGGTCTGTTAAACTTACATATATTATAATTAAATCTACAATGCAAAAATAGGGTTGCAGCATTATGGTAAATTTATTGAATATTCACAAATTGTAAAAGACTTACTTCCAAGCCTCACTTGACATTTATATGAACTGGAAAAATTTGGAAAATTTCAAGGCACCAAAATATATAAAAATACATTGTATCATCAGAAAAAGTTCTGTTTCCAGGAAATACTTTTGGCTATTTGTATAAATTCCTATAATTGTACAATTTCAAGATAAATTTTGTAATATTAAAGCAATAACTATACACTAACAATTGAATGAAATATACAACAGTAATTTAAAAGGGTGGTATCAAATATATCATGAATTCATTTATAACAAAACATAAACCAATCGCCGACTTCAGTGGCTGAAGTTTTGGTGATGCTTTTTTGGTTGATAAATGATTTGTTTCTCATCACAGACTTGTTGTTACTATAAATAGACTATCCACTGATATCATCCGATCATGATTCACCGGTAGCATCAACTGCAGTCTGATTGGCTAAAACATCTTTGACAATAGCCTTGACATCATCCGGCCCAGCTAATCTATTCAGGGCATCCAGAGTCCCAATTATAGCACTGAATAGAACAAAAAGAACACAATCATAGAATATTATCCTACTGTAGAAAACACACAGAACCTATTATAACAACAAGAAGGTCTATTTGTTTCATTGTTTGTTTGTTTCATCGGGTTTTACGCCATTTTCAACATTATTTCAGTCATATCGTGGCGGGCAGTTATCCTAACCAGCTTTCCTGGACTTCATTTAGGCCTTAACCAGTACTAACCATATTTTATCCGTAAGCTTCTGCCAAGCTAACCCACATAATTTAGAGGTGGAGGACAATTTAACATAGGATGTAATATCTTCAGTCAAGTTTATCACAGACAATGTGAGCCGCGCCTGTGGTTCGAACTCACAACCTCTCAATCATTAGACAAACACTTTGACCACTTAGCTAGCCGGGCGGGCTCAAGAAGGTCTAAATCAAGACTTGAAAAGTATATTCTTTGACTTAAATACTAAAAAATCCTTGTTTTTTTTCTTTAAACTCATATACACAAATCATTAACAACAATAACTAGGCAAGTCTCTACAAAAAAAAATTGGGTCCTAAGAGGGATTGCACTCAGATTTTAACTCAAGAGACCATGTCTACTCAACCATGGAATGCCCTTCATCATATATAACATGATAGTACTAGCATATAATCTTATATCACAAGCTGGCATATCTTAAAACATGCAAATTTATTCTCATTCAGTATGTGAGACTGGAGACTTGAACATTTTTTTCAGTGGCTTAAAAGCTCTTTTTCAACGTTATTTCAGTTATATATGGCGGCCGTTCACTTCATCCAGTTTTCCTGGACTGTATTCTAAGCAGTAGTAATTTACCGTTCCTTAAAGAGGCAGCAACTTCTCCACATATTTAGGAAAATCAACAATTTTTGTCAAATTTTCATAGAAGAGCACGACCAGCCGTGACCTTGATTTAAACCTGGATAGCCAGGTTGTAAGTCCAGCCCACTGCAGCAGCAAGACTTGAACAGAGGTCAGTAGGTGGGAAGATGAACATATAGACTTACCCAACAACACCAATACCTATAAGGAACCAGTCAAAGAATACTTGATGCCTTGTTAGAGATCTGAAGTTAAAAAATGTATTCAATTAGGACTTTTTTTATTAAATATATAAAAATCAAACCATTTATTCTAGAGAATAATGAGCTTTTAATCAAGAAATTTAAAATTGAACATAGATTGAGTATCCAAACATTCTACATATTAAAAAATAGGTATCTTCCGCATTTACAGTTAATCACACACACGAGATCATATTTAAAGCAAGTTAAAGTTGAGTAGACACTCGTTGATTTAAAGTGTTGAAAAAAGTGGGAGCAGTGGTCCAGTGGTAGGACGCTTGCTTTGAGATCGTAAGGTCCCTGGTTCGAATCCCGCCCGGACCATCGGAATTTTTCTGAGCAAAAAATTCATCCCACGTTTGCTCCTGTCCACCCAGGTGTTTAAATGGGTACCTGTGAGGGAAATAAGTCAATGTTCCGTGGCTGCCTACGGCGCCGAGTGTTAACAGACGACCTATAACCCAATGATCGGGGGGTAACTTGTGAAAGTCGGTTGAATATTTAAATAATTTCAGACTATAAACCTATCCTTTACCTTTTAATAGTAACAATCATTTATATAACAAATAAAAGAATGAAAGAGTTACCCTTTAAATATCGACATATGGAATAATCCTGGTAAAGTGAAAGCCAGAAGGGTACAACATGTTGCTCCAACCAGTGCCATAATGTTGGAGAAACTTGGTATCATCAGTACAATAAATCCAGTCAGTAGTACCATAGATATACGTAACACATTCTGTAATATAGTAGAATGACATGTAACATAGCAATACTCCAATTAAACAATCAATTATGCGTTTTAAAGTCTGAACAGTTTATCATTTTAAATTGGCTAATTGTTTTTTTTAACAAAAGCCTTTTATGTATCATCTATCAATTTTAAATATGTCAGTTTAAAATTGAATAAATGCTATCAGTAAGGACCAATTCACCAATATACACCATCTCAACAATGCACAAGCCCCTTATGCTATAGCCGGTTTACGTCTGTATACAAAAATCCAGTTAAAGGTAGCAATATTAGAGGGGAAAAGTATCGTATATGATGAATGACCGAAATGTTCTATGATACATTTTTAACCAACTTACCCCTTTGCCTTTGTTATTTTCAGGTTCCCAAATAAGGTAACCATCTAAAATCTGCATGACTGGAAACATCATAACTACAATAATAAACAAGACAATATAAACTTAATGAAGATCACACTGAGATATCATTCATTTCCATAAAACATTCAGTATATCAGATGTCATAATAAAACATACAGATAATGAATTTTTTACTGATCATAACTAACTGTCCTTTACAACTAAGCCGTGTGAAAGACGATATGTGGCCTTTATTGACAGACGGCCCTTATTCAGAAGTCATTTGGTTCTAAATAATCAGTGACAATTTTAAAAACAATGGGCTTTATTCACAGGGTGGCCTTTATTTGGAGGTGGCCGCTAACACAGGTTTGACTGTATATACAATGTTATCAGTTAAGACAATAATTTCTTAGATATTTATTGCGTGACTGATAATAAATTAAGTTACTAAAGGGAAATAACTCTATATATTACCTGGATATGTAAAGAATAAAGCTAGACAGAGACAGGATTTCACCATCATTGAAAAATCTACAGATTCACCTGAAAAAATAAAACATCTTGATTTAAATAGGTGTTAAAATCAAAGGCCTGTAAGCCAGAAAGGAAGCTCACTTCGTGGACATGTACCACTTAGAATCATGACCAACAGAACATTACAATGATTATAGACCTTAGAATAATATTACAACAATTTGTACATGATGATTTTCATGAGACAGAAATATTTAATTTTCAAATGATCTATATTTCAAAACTAAAAGAAACACGTGAAAGAAATACCTTATAAGTTTATCTGGGATGTTAGTGGAAACATAATACATTGTATTTCTTTGATATAGCATAATATTCTAATTACAACAAAAGCCATCATGATCATATTTTTATTGTATTTATATAATATTTGAGTTTGTTTTGATTAAAACAGACCATGTACAAGAAAGGGGTCAGAACTAGGGATGTCAGAATTCACAGAATCCAGGATCCAGATCAGACATCTTACTATATTGCTATTTCCAGTCCCATGTAAATCCCAATTAATATAAATACTAAGACTTCAGTCAACCATACGAAAAATGGTGATATCCAAAATTGGGCTACTTACAATGCAACTTTCAGATAATACTGGAACAGACAAATAACGATCAAGCTATAATGGTCTATAATTGTTCAGGGTCCCTACTTTACATAAACATGTACTTACTTGTACATGACAAATATTGGTCCCACACCTGTGGTATAAATTATATCTAAATGAAACATAATCAATGCCAAATAAAACTTGATAAATTATAATAAATATAAACATGTAACATGTTTAATTGATTATTTGATGAACACACCTATATGCTAGGCTGGTTGCCAACCATTGAACATTGTAAAATTCTATTCATACCTTGAGGTAGATTCAGAGTAATTATTTCATTTGTTTCCTTTCCAAATGACTGAAATAAAACAATAGATATACAATTAATTAACAATTTTGTGTAGTTCTGTTTAACTATCACTCATTTATCAAATACTGTCATGTTGAAGAATACATTATTGACAACAAAAAAGTAAGAGCAAGATTTTTGGTATTAGTAATGTTTTGCTGGTTTCACGGACTATCAAATCTTTATCCAGAACAAGTTTTAACATCTGTGTTTAAATGTTGAATATAAAGTAACTAGATGTCCAAGGGCAACTTGCCGAGCACGCTGTTAAGAAAACTTAACGTTCAAAATAACGTTAAGTTATTTTCAAATATATCAATGCATAAGGGAGATACAGCCCGGACAAGGTCTATGCTACTCTTTTTTGACGTTTGACTTTAAAGTGTGACCTTGATCTCGGAGCTACAGACCTGGGTCTTGTGCACTGCATACCATCTCATGGTGTTTAACAATTATGCCAAGTTATTCTAAATATGTCAATGCATCAGGGAGGTGCAGCCCAGACAAGGAAAATCTGGACGGACAGACTAACTAACTGACGTACAGACACGCAACTGCCATAGTGGCGACTATGTCAAGCTTACTGCAAGCGGGCTCGACAAAAAAAGTAAGGAAAAATAACACTTACTGCATAGCCACAGCTACCAAATGATACATACATTGTGGTTACTATCACCATAGTAATGATAAAATATCTAAAAATATACAATAATTCATAGGTCAAAATCTAGTACAAAATTTTATGATTATGATATTAACATCGAAACATTTAGAGTCATGGTATAATAATAAGCAGAGAAAAATTTGTTTTACTTTAATGCTTGAATTTAAGTCACAGAAAAATAGCCTAAAAGTATAACAAACTGGTAACTTACTTTTTAAATTGATGTCTAATTTCTTCAGCTAATGAAGACTCTAAAGATAAAATCATACCAGCACCCTGTAAGTATCAAGCAATATGTTCAACCAATAAATCCAGACACAATATGAAAGTAACACAGTGAGGCCAGAGACTACAGTCATATACTGCAGTAATGAATAGTTTCTGTAAGGTGTGAATTTCTAAGAACAATATGTAACTATGTAACACTTAAGATACTCTTAGCCCATATTATTTGACTAGATTTTAGTATATACATGTTTTGTATAATTTGTACCACTTAAATAATATTTAATCATGGAAATACAATAAAACATTACAAACAAGACATAAATGTTTTTCAAGGAACTCTGGCCTAGATACCCCGGCCCCTAAGCATGTCAGTACCTAAGTTCAAGAGAATAGAATGTTTTATTTAAACAAGAAAAGTAAAAAGTGTAAGAGTACAGCAAAGTTCACAATACCTCATAACAATATATAGACATAGCAAGAAAAAATGGAAGACCGCTAAGTTTCATCTTCTTTGGATGAACACTGAAAGAAAACAAAATAATGTTGTACCATTAAATGAAATATATTTTTTTATTTATTTAATTAGGGTTTGACCCCGTTTTGATACAATGTTTTAGTCATACGTATACAGCGGCCGATTCACTTAACAAGTTATCCTGGGCTGTTTTCTAACCAGTACTAACTTACCCTTCAATAATGAGCACCAACTTCTCCACATATTTAGGAAAATCAACATTTTTGTCTAAATTTTATGACCTGCCGAGACCAGGAATTGAAAGTGAATTTCGAAGCATTGTTCATACAAAAATGGTAATACATGCACACAATTTCTGTTACTCAGTCGAAAAAACATTCTTTGTTGCATTTCCTAAGAATACAATTACACATAAATTCAGCTTTTTCAACATAGTCACACCTCTGAACAAATGCCACCCTTCGGAATGACAAAATGTGGCTTCCACTGACAGGCGGCATTTATTCGGAGGTCATTTTGCTTTAAATAAGCAATGCTCGTTTTAAAAGATTGGCCTTTATTCACTGGGTGGCCTTTATTTGGAGGTAGCTGCTAACACAGGGTTGACTGTACATTTTTACTTAATAAAAAATCTGTTTTGGATACAAAAAACTAGAACTTACTCTATTGTATGAAAATGTTCAAAATCAAACCACAAGACAACGGCAAAAGCAAACAGGTTTGAACACTGGGCAAGTAAGCTGAAATATAGATAAAAAATCATATAATGTGACTTAAAATATATGTTCTAGTCCAATGAGGTCACATATGTTACATGATTAATGTAGGCTTTAAATATTCACAATTAACAACATGAAATTCTGGTAACATAAGAAAATTATGTTTTTACCACTAATTCTTAGTAACAATAACTTGAACTAAAAGAAATCTAACTAAATAAAACAAGTATCAGAAACTGACCTGGTTATAGCTAATCCACCTAAATGTCTGGCTAACGTAAGTATAGACAATGGTGGTAACAATATTAACAGCCATACTTGCCTGAAATAGAAAATATGTCCAAATATAATCACTATCATAAAATAAAATACAGTAGAACAAAGATACAGTGAATTCCTGAAGATATTAAAGATACAGTAAAACCTGTGAATAAAGACCACCCTTAAGAAAGACAAAATATGACTTTTATTGACAGCCTTTATATGGAGATAAATAGCGGCCATCTCAAAATAAAGGCCATTCTATGAATAAAGGCCATTCTTTTTTATATTTAGAACAAAATGTCCTCCAAATAAAGGCCATTAATTTTGTCTTTCCGTAGGGTGGCCTTTGTTCACAGGTTTGACTGTTTATGAAAGGCTAGAATGTAGCTAGAACCATAATCAGGGTTCTCAATAAGTTTGTGGCCAACAGGCCTAAAAGCTAGACTAACAGGCCTGATAGGGGGGTCCAGGCATTTTTCCAGCACTATTTTTAAACTTTTGAGATTTCTAACCGGCCCTCAATCGTTTCTAAGCGGCTAAATTGGCCTGCAGCCGGTTGTTATTGAAAGCCCTGCATAATAACATTAAAAGCAATAACACAACTAAGATTACTTACATTTTCATATTAGGGAAGTATGCTGACAAATTTTCAGTAATGAATATAATGTAGGCACAACAAAATCCTGCAAAAATAAAACAGAATAAGAACAATAAAAGAAAACATAAATATACAGATAAACAAAATGATATGCATATTGTACTGAATACATAAATAAGTCATAACAATGTTAAAATAATTACTTGAGATATTAGAATGATTTTTTACTGTTTGGTAAAATATTGATTCACATCAATCGATTGGATGATAGTTTAGCTTTCCATAGCCGTCACTCGCTTGGTGCACATGAATTTTTATGCAGGCCAAAGTACCATGTTTTCTATGTCCGCCATGCAATTGTTAAACTAGTTCCTGTCGCAGTGTAAGTCTATGTAAGTTCAGTATCCATGAGTACTTTCAGTACCTTGATTTTAGTATTAAAGATTAGCAAATATCAATCCTAGATAAAAAAAACTATTTAGAACTAAAGAAATCCAGGACATATGGAAATATTGGCAGGTAACTATAAAATACAGCACAACATAGTGAACTCTTACTCAGATACAGTGAAATGTTGTTGTTTTTTAACTCAAACAGGCCTTTCTCTATTTCTTTATTATGAATATTGCGAAACATTGATATATTAAGTTATCCCACATAATATTTGAGAACCCATGAATCCACCTGTACATTCTTAGTCTTACAAGACAAAAAAACGTGACATTAATATTATAACCAAGTTTAATACAAGAAGTAAATATATAAGCTGTGTACCTGTTTGTGAAACAACAATGGCAATGTCTACCAGAAGTCTACCAGTTGGTCCTATAGCTTGATAACCTATAAAATAGAATCATGATAAAATCAATATCAACATACAAATCTAAAAATATTGCATAAAAACATACAAATATCTTGTTTTTTTTGGTCATTTTAGGTTCTTAGTGAAACAAAATTAAATTTTCTCCAATATAAACATGTAAGGTAAGGTAGATGGGTGGGGTGACTGATGTCAGATACAATGGTTCACTCTACATTATACATGGCAATATCTGATAGGATAAATAACATCAATTTGATGGCGACTATAATCATTCACACAGAAATTCATGGCATAAAAACATCTCAAAAACTTGAGAAGACTGATTACAGTTTCAGTGGGGTTTTAACGCTGTTTTTCAACAATAGTTCAGTTATATACGGCGGATGTTTCACCTAACCAGTGTACCTGGACTGTATTCTCACCAGTACTAACTAACCCTTTCACAAGGATCCAGTAACTTCTCCACATACTGTAGAATCATTAATTTTCGTTGGGGATTTAATTTCGTGGATTTCGTGGTTCGACTCATACACAAAATCAAATCCCCACGAATTCAAATGCGGAGATAAGGGATTTCTTTTCAAAAATCAAAATCCACGAATTTATGTCCCCACGAAATAGCATTTTTAGTAAAAACCAAGAAAATTGAACCCAACGAAAATTAATGATCCCACAGTAATTAATGAGGAAAATCAACATTTTTGTCGTATGTTCATAGAATGGTATGACCTTCCGTGACTGAGATCTGATCCCAGTAATCGGGTTACAAATCTAGCGCACTAACCACAGCATATGAACTTGATAAGAGAAAGTCATAGTAAACATGTATTGTCACCTACCTACATCACCATATGAGATCTCTGTATTCAGTGGTTCTTTTCCCGTCTGTAAAAGGAGTAGATAAAACCACCATAGAAATTACAATTTAAAGAAAAAGAAAGATAACAGATCATACAATAATTGTTCAATTTTAAACTTGCCACAGGGGAATTAAACCTGTATTCTAACTGATTCTACATTTATTACAAACATATAAAAGTATGACCAAACAGATGACAGATGATGTTTGAATTACAATCTATGAGGAACAAAATGTGTAAACTTCTAGTTTTGTCATAAAAATAACACACACATTTGTATAGAGTATAACCCTAAAACCTTACCCGTTCCGTACTGGGGCAAAAGTCAGGATTTCGGAGATTTCCTGATTTGATGAACTTTTGATAAATTCCGAAAATAATGAGACTTAAAAATCCTTTGATTTTTCAGAGAATTCCTGTTTTCTGGGAGTCCAGTTTACAGAGGTTTTAATGAACAAAATGTATAATTTTTTGGGTGTATTGTAGCAGATGATTATAGTATAATAGATTCTAGAATGATGATATTTGACAGAACAAAGGAGGGTGTAATGTTCACTTTGTACTGTGTATTATTTTGATAATAAGCCATACATATATAGTCAACCCTGTGAACAAAGGCCACCCTTGGAAAATACAAAATATGGCCTTTATTGACAGGTGATCTACATATGGAGGTCATTTTGTTCTAAATAAAGATGGTTTATAAAAGAATGACCTTTATTTACAGGGTGTCCTTTATATGAAGGTGGCAGCTAACACAGGTTTGACTGTATATCTAGATAACCTACAGGTAATTATAATATCAATCAAGAATGTTACCCTCCTTTGTTCAACATGTCACAGAATTAGAAATATAAAGTCTGAATGTACACAATGAATATTATGTTACTTAATTTCGATCCTATCATGTTTACACAGGTATTAGATAAGTGTTAACCAAATGAAGTCAAACATCCATAATCCAAAATCCTCTCAAAATGGAACACATCAGCCGGTCCCGTATTGTTTTTTTTATGAAAAACCTTTCTTATCCAAAAACCTCTCCTATCTGAACATTTTTGTTATTTTGAACAAGTCCAGATTAGAAAGGTTCTATTGTATATATGTCAATCAGGTGATTATAATATTCTGAATTTCAAACATCTCCAAACCAGGAAAAAACTTAAAGTGAAGAAACGACCAATTGATGGAGAAATTCTTTTCTGACTAAGTACTTGTAGATATGATATCAAGAATTACACGACAGATTGACAAAGATACGGAGCTTACAAAAGTTGGTTATGAGTTCATGAATTCTTTTCTGCAAATGTAAGAAACTGCACCAATCGAGTAATGCAATCAGTAAAGCTAACTTTTACCTGCAGAAATTTCAACATGAACTGTAACGAATATACAATGAGAACATGATATGTATTTAGATTATCCCACAAACTGAGAAGCAAATAGCAACAACTAGACCTTTCAATAATGCAAAATAAAATAAAAGTAATAATGCTGAAGACATAATTATCATCATGTTCATGTATTATAATAAAATCCCTCCATAACAATGTAATGTGTATTAAACTACATTAACCCACAGGGACTAGTAAACTGTTGAAATGGTGTAAAGTGGTGAATTTAGCCCCTAAAATGGCCACATTGACCAGAAATGTATGTACAGTTAAACCAGTGAATAAAGGCCACCCTTGGGAAAGACAAAATGTGGTCTTTATTGACAGATGGCCTTTATTCAGAGTTTATTTTGTTCTACATAATCAATGACAGTTATTAAAAGAATGGTCTTTATTCACAGGGTGGCCTTCATTCCGAGGCGGCTGCTAAAACAGGTTTGACTATATATACAATGTATGTAAGATAAATGTGTTTGATCAGTGTCGCCATTAAAGGATCCCAACATCGTACTTAAGCCCCAAAGATACATAGGACTAGATGAAGTAACTTGCTGACTCAGTTTAAACACACAAAGGAGCTGCAACTAGCAAAACATGACATCACAAACAATTAACAGTCATCAAATAGGAAATAAACAATAAATGAACCTTCATTTATAAACAATATGCAGGTCAAGATAAGCACCATGGGAAACAATATTGTACAGTAACAGTAATTTCTGGCAATCAGCTTATTAGATTTTTTGACACCAAAAAATAGTCAATTACTTAAAACAATACAGAAGATAACAATAAAATATTTTCTGAAAACTAAAGGACACTGAATAGGTCAAACATAATACAGTCCTCATACCAGAATCCAAGAGTAACAGTGAGACATTAATTCATAAATAATTGAAACAAAGTCGGAAAGTGTTTGGGAGAAAAGATGGTAGAGACTTAGACAATGGGTGTTTATCATATTAAACAAAATAAACAATATATAATTACATATATACATATAGACCCACAAGATAAAGTTTTTATGAGGTTTTGATTGGACCAGATATACATGAGACATAAAGTTGCAGCTCTTACTAACTAACCAAGCACCTAAACTACCAACTTTATGGGGTACAAAAAAACTAAATATTACTGGACACTGGAATCTCCAAGGACAAACTATGCTTCTCTGCAATTTCAAATTAGATACATAATAAATGTCTAAAAGAAAAATAAATTAACATACATGTACATGCAATGTTTAAAATGATTAAGTACGAATAAAACAAGACAATGACTACTACACCATACTACCTAGAGTCTGTATACCAGAATAATTACAGCGTACACAGTGATTTTTTTTCCTACTTTGTTTGGGTCCAGTAAACAGACCCTTCCCAACAGCATTTAGGCTTCAATTTTCCCGAATCTAAATGAACAAATTTCCAATGAACACTAAAAAAAGAATTTCAAAATCGACCATTTGATGACAAAGTGATGACCATTTTTTGACAAGAAGTAAAGTAAAGTAGTGCAAAGTAACCAGAGAACTGGACTTATTTGGCATTGTCTCTTGATAAAATTTCCCAATAACCTAGTGGTGGTGACTCCAAAATTCCCAATCTGACCAGACCCATTCCCCAAAAAATTAAGTCACTGATCAATACCGTATAAACATTTTTTGCAAGTGTCTCATTTTCTCTATCCAGTCAACCCTACATTATTGGCCACCTCCAAATAAAGGCTACCCTGTGAGTAAATGACATTGTTTTAAAAACCATCATCGATTGTTCAGAACAAAATGACAGTAGAATAAAGGCCACCTATCAATAAAGGCCACCTATCAATAAAGGCCACCTATCAATAAAGGCCACATTTTGTCTTTCCCAAGGATGGCCTTTATTCACAGGTTTGACTGTATCAGCACATTAAATAAATTGTGGAAAAAAAATCTTTACATTTTTGACATACAAAATTAAATGACATTGCAAAAAATGTGGATTTTGAATCAAATTGCAACATTGCAGGGTTTTTTCTCGGTATCTTGGGAATATGACCCATACCCTTGGGATTGGGAATTTTCGCGGTGTTTTAATCAAAATTGGGAAAAATGTGTAAATACAATTTTTGCAATGTTCAACTTATTCTACATATTCTCCCATAGAACAGTAGCAGAATAAGTTTTTTTTGGGATTGGGAATTTTTGTCTGTGAATCAGGAAAAAAGATACTATTTTCCATTGGGAATTTGACCGAATTTCGGCAATAAAATCGCCCCCCAAAAATCCCTGCAGTATCATGCTTCAGGTGATCAACATTGTATGATATTATAATCATCAGAACTATTGAAAATACATGACACAGTAACATCATGCTCACATGCACAAACAAATATTAGACAAAAAAATATTTTGTGATACATTACTCGATAAATAAAAAATTGATTAGAAATAACAACATTAAATAAGAAATGTTTTGCTGTAGTGTTTTTCATACAATTATTCTCTAAATCCGAAACTTAGATAATGAAAACATTTAAATGAGTAATTAGTCCTGGAAACTTTTATAAAAGTCACCTCTATCATGATTACATTGTATCATAAATGGTGGATAAAATATGAAAATATTTAGTACTTGCAACGAAGTGATTTCAGGCTTTCAGCTAATATGAAAAATTATGATAAATATCACCATCAGAAAATATTTTTTCACAAAGGTGTGACTTATTGGGTACCAGCTCTGTATGTATAGATTAAAAATTAATCGAACCCCTTTCTAAGCTATTTGATATCACAGTATCTGAGCCACTATGTATGATAATACATTCATTTCATAAAAAAATAAATAAATTTGTTAAAACAAATGATATAACAAACCTTTTGTTGAATTTCCATGTCCACAGTAGTTTTATTTTCACCATCCATGAGAGCCTCAGTTTCAATGTTATCAAAATTTAACGATGTTTCACCAATTGACCCATCAGATTTTTTCATGGGAGGACGGTATTTTTCAAGAATTCTATATTTACATTGTATCAACAACAACATAGCTTTAACACTGAAAATTGAAACCAAAATCAACATTTTATCAAAATTTCTGAACACAGCACACACACATTAATTGAAAGATGATTAAAAAATAATGTTTTAACAAATTAAGAAAATTACACATAACTAATGATAATATTGAAGAAGATAATTATAAATCTTTATAGGTCACACCTGGGTATAAGATTCAGGTAAAAAATTAGTGGAAATCCTGGCCTCTCAAGAAATATGGAATTGGAAATTTATATGTAAACATTATTAATGATGTACAGCTACAATTTAAACCAAGGCATACAGAAAAACAATTGCATAAAATATGATATTATTAGTAATAATTAAGACTGAAAGTAACGGAACAATCATACGTTTCCTGGAAACTATCAGTATCTCAGAAACATGTACTCAGAAATAATATTTACAAACACAAGAAGAACATCTTACTTGCTGAACAACAATTCAAAATGGAGACAACTAAGATCAAAAGCATTATTAAACATTCAACTAGATTACATAGTATCACAAAGTTATACTTATAGGCACATAGGCTATATTCTAAGCCTGTCAATTTTGGGAAGAATAATCGCTGAAATTGCAAATTTGGAAAATAAAATAGCTGGTGTAAGATTGGATTTTGGGGAAAACTGCGTGATGTTAAAGAAATTCTCAATTGGGAAGAGGTCTATAAAAGTATAATAGGCCTCTGTTATAGACGGTGAAAAATCACTGGTTTAATAAAATATTGGCAAGAAAGGCTCAAGGCATGTCACTAGCAATAACCATGAAAGCCTGTCTTATTGGCTGATTACTTACCTAATAATACCAACAAGAGTCATGACAATTGCTCCTTCTAAGAGTCCAGCCTGGAATACATAATGATGTTTATCATAAAGATATTTTCACATTTATGGCAGAATTGCTATACAGCATACGTACATAAAATCTAAACTATTAGTCCAACTAATTGTAACCACAAGAATTTGTTTGTCCCACACAGTCTTAGAAGATTGCCCTTCTGAATTCATTTATGAAATCAGCCAACCAGAAGGCCAAATAAGTAAAGCTTGTAAATTATTCATAAAACTTTACTTACAAATAAGCACTGGACAGTGAAAATGCAAACTTTACAGTTATAATAAGAATAATTTGACTAAAAACATATTTTTCGAGAATGATTATCATTAAGAGGGAACAAACTTAAATATAAATACAATTTTCTGGGATACGCAGGTGATACCACATGATCCATTTTAGAACTCAAAAAACTTGCTTCAGTCGAAAAAAATGTAAAGCTCTCTTTCTATGGGGCTAGTCGAAGGTCTTTGATAATGATACGTACGCATTACATTGCATTTCATCATCAAAGTCACTTGTTCTTTATAAGCTAACAGGTGAACGACTCAGTGAGTCAGTTTGAGTTACATTCGTTTTCCTATATTATTCACAAATTTCCGTAAAACCTGTGTGCAGTGTCATATGAATTATAGTATAATCTACCAACATGACCTAAAATATGCCTTCAACAGGCAAAATGTATCGAATATTTTGCCAATGTTTCAGACTACCCTTAGTTTCAAAATTTTCCTCGTAAATGCTATGGATTAAGTCCGTAGCATTTTGGAAACCATGTAAAATTATCTACTTCAATAGAGGCATGAACAAGCGTCTTAAGCTCGAAAGAGGACAATTCCATAACTAAAATGGTCAACAAGACGAAATAAAGAAGACCACAACTACTGTGGGGCTTAAGTAGCCCATTTAACAAATCTCCACTGAACTAACCCTGGAACTAATTTTAGTATAAACCACAGTCTAATTTCATTTTTATTTGTCTTTGCTTTAGACCCTACTGATATTTAATGACATTGATCTAAAGGCTCTTGTTTTTCTCTATTTATCTGGAGACTCTGGAGTTCTTAATACAACAAATGTGAACAAAACTGTCTTTCAAGAGTTATTACTACACTAAATTGTTTTATACATACGATTTTGTAATTATCATCACTGGATTAACACAGTTGAATGATTTATATTTAAATGGATCATGTATCACCTGCGTATCCCAGAAAATTGTATCAATAAATCAAAGACAATCTTACCTCCTTGAAAGCAAAGGGTAAACCAAGAACTCCTGCACCAATGAAGGAAATGAAAATGTTAGCGAAAATTTTCACTGGATTCTTTGATCCTAGACCAGAACTTCCACTTGACACAGTCATCGTTGTTGAGTAAGTTTATTACTGTAAGATATGAGAAATTCCCTCTAACAACTAAATCCACTGTACATGTCAATGATTTTGATGAAATTAAATCCACTGTATCCCAATTATTGCCATATATAGTTACGTGACATGAGAACGAAATAAAAATGAATCACGACTGAGAATTAAACAAATAAAGTGATGAATGAACGTGGCTGAAGTAATAATGTTTTGTTTTTGTTGACGTGTGTGATCTTGAACGGAAGTAATGGTATGTGCTAAAACTTGCCACGTTCGGTCATTTCCGGTTACCCGCTGTTAATTAAATTGAGTCGAAAAAGTCGATTCAAGATACAATTAATAGTTTAAGCTGTTAAATATAATTTTACCCAATTATTAGACCTCGTGTTTTTATCCCCGTAAACTATTTATTATAGATACACACTGTTTGGTATGGAGTCACTTCTGTCTTCGAGCTCCAAAGTTTCATTCCACGTGTCTTATGATTACGTAACTCAGGTAACGTAGAGTCCCTGCATGTAATGTAGAGACCCTGCGTTACTGTACACGTATGCGTGTCACTTTATTATTAAGGAATTTCAGCAATTTTGTGAGATCCCAACAATACCTAAGGTATCTGAATTAATTGTGTTGCTAATTAATGAATATTGCTTAAAATGACTTATCAGGCCAACAAAAGGGGCATATTTATGACAATTGGCCCTGTATACAATTTATAAAGGTTGCATGGCGATTTGTCTTTGAGGCATGGCGCAACGCCGACCTAAAAAGGTCTGGAGGAAACACTATATATATAGACCTTACATATTTGTAATATGATTACTTACGTAAGCAGATCCATTGAAAGACACAGCTAGTGTTATAATTAAGTATGAATGCATTTTACGATATCTGGTCAACTGATTCATCTGACTCGTACTTTATAATAATATTATAGTCAGCTCATACCCGATTGGTCGGTCAACTCGCACCTTCCTCTTGATCAACTCGTACCCGATCAAGGCAACTCTACCTTAGTTAAAATAATCTACTATACATATTACAATTTATTCAGAATTAACGTCTGAAATAATGGACTTAACACGATTAGGCATCTGAGAAAGACATTTGAAGGACAATTCAGGAAAATTGCCTCAATCAGAGACATCTATATGTCTCTGCCTCAATACTGTAGTTTATAGATGTACGTTTGTGTTAAAATGCTAGCTGTGTTTAATGCTCGGAATACTGCCAATAAAAAGCTGTAAGCACACTGATCGTTTAATTATACGCACTGTTTCTGAAATGAAGTTCAAAAAAACTTGTGGTTTCAACTGCGGTGCGTCTCCTATTCCGTAAATGGCTATTGTCATTCGCGGCTTTTTATGATTTTATATAGGACACATGTAGATGAAGACTTGTTTCATATCTCGCCGAAAATCCCATTACAAGAGCGCAAAATATGATATCTGGGCAAACAATTCACGCCTATAATTGGTCTGAAAAAGCATTATAATAATACGGACGCTGGTGCCAGGAACAAATCTGCTAAAATACGTATTATAAGTATAATTCAGACTCGCGTAGAAATTAAGCAATTTCGGATCGTAGGGGTGGGGGGGGGACGTCCAACAACGGAGGGAAAAAATTAGTTAGGCTGAAAATAAAAATAAGTTTGTTTGGAGTGCTCCGACCCAGAATTTTAGCACTGGGTAAGTAGGTAGGCATTTTTTATTATATATAACGTTAGTAAAAAAATGCCCCCCAAAATTTTTATTTATTTGCTAGGATTTTCGTGAATAGGCAGGAGCGAGCACTCATAACAGACTTATTTTTACTTTCAGCCTTTACTAGAATTCCATCCAAAATTATTGGATTTTGTCTGACAATGGGAGTGGAAATAATTAGTTTGTCCGACAATTATGAAGCCTTTTTCTAAATTATTGATAATAAAATAATAATAATTAACCCTAATTATAACCCCTTTTAAGCGCCAACCCTTTTAATTACCATTATGTTCGAATTTTTTGGAGGGTATGCTAATCCCCCGTGAAGCCCCCGCTTCATACGGCCCCTGTAAATTGTATTCAGTGCGTGAAATGAACTATATAGTGTACTTCTTAAACTTATGAGTGTGGATTTGACATGTGCATTTTTGTGCATCATACTTACTTGTCATCTTAACTGTATAATTTAATTCATCCTCATATAAATAATTAATTATACTTGAGTTTTCTGTTTGGAATTGAATGTGAATGTTTTTCTTCACCAACAATGTACGTAATTCAATGATTACTTTACACCGAGTCACATTTCTAAACGCCCACCATATAAAACTCGATTCTTGGAGGAATAAAAAATAAATGAGTGAATTTTTATGTTTAACTACATTATGAACAATCGATCACAAAGATATCGAGTATTCAATGTTTATGTTGGATTCTATCTGGTAATCAACCAAGTATGTTAAATGCTATATAAAATGTAAGGATGGCGTACATAGAAATTAGACTCAGTGTAGATTATGAAGAACCACTTGCACATTTTGAGATGTGTTGATTTCGTTCATGTTTTGTAGAATGGCCATGTCCGCATCAATGAGTGCAGAAATTTTATATTTACGAACATCCCTTTTTTCTTCCTTTATATTAACATGACTGTGTAAATTAACAGTCTCAATCATAATAGTGTATTGAATTTGAATAGTTCCTATTGCCAGAATCAATATCGAAGGTATATACATGTACTCGTACAAGATTTATAATAATTAACATCCGTATGTACATGACATTGTGTTTTAGGTATTATGCATAGTCCCCTCGAGTTTTTAAAACGATACACTTCAAAGAATTATTATTTCTAGGCTAATCGTTTTTTAAGTGAATAATGGTTACAGTAGCAATATACCGGATACTTTGCAATAATGTAACGCAAGTTCATGGAACCATTATTCAACTACACATATGATTTATAAAATGATTTCTTCGTTGATTTTCTTCAAATTATAAATTTCTGTATTTACAAAATGACAATATAAAAGAATTAGTAGCTCTGCCTATTTCGTGATGTATGATAATGCTGCAATTCATAATCTCGGGAAGACGAGGGATAGTAGCAAGGACGTATATATATAAGTAATAGCTAGGCCATATACATGTTCTCACGTCTTTTGATATGATATGCATTTTTAGGTTAGACAATGAGATAAGGGTGAATGAATGAATGAATGAGAATGAACGATGGTTTAAAAGTTGCATGTACGAGTACAAGAGAATATGAATACAAAATGCTTTATTTCAGTAAATGTTAGAACGTGAATTTGCCAACAAGATAACATAGTATGATTATAGACCTTCCGTTTAAACATGTAAAAACAAAATCTCGTTCTATAAATAACAAACGTCTAGTATATAAAATAAAGCCATGATTCCAGTCATCTTGAATTCAATAACAAGTGTAAGTATGGCGACATCTTTCAAAGTAGTGAAAAAATTCTCTTCGACCGACGTAATAGATTTTACTAAGATTCCGATTGGCTGGATATAAATTTTGCTCATGATGTAAGCGACGGAACAAAATACCGAGCACCGATTGGTCAAAACGATGACATCTTCCGTCACTGTCATCCGAGAAATCACAATGTAATTTCTCCTTGCCCACTGGTGCAATACAACGTTCATTCAACGCACACGTTGCCCACGCCTTTACCACGACATAAGTGATGTTATCGTAATAAAACAATCCTGTACTTGCATCTACCTCTCCATAAGGTCTGTACTTACATGTATCTTCACCAAGGTAACGAAATGTTTGCAGGGCGGTCTGTTTCGCCACGGACACTTTATGAACTGGACTCTTAGACGAAAACACTAAGAAACTATTTGATCTTGCATAATTCATCGCTGCATCTAAACGTGTGGTTACAAGATGAACCGATATATCAAGCCACCATACGTAACCAAATTCCATCAATGTTTTCTGATACAATGCATATTACTAAACTGGTGATTTAGTTGATCCTACTTGTTCGTATCTATTACTATCAATCAATGTGAATAATTGTCATGTATACTGTTCACTTAACATAAAACTTAATCTGTCTTCTGTGTGATTTAAAAACAAAGGATTCATAAACAACAATAAAAATAACAACAACAACAACGACAACAAAATGAAAATAAACATACCAAACACCCATGTTTACATGTGGTTGTTCGGTAATATGATTGTGTAATGGTTGTCACCAAAGTAGCGCGGACTCATTCTTTATTCACGATAATTTTGTACAAGAAATGAAAGATATTTTAAAAAATGTCAAGAAGAAAATGTCTGACAGAATGCTTAGTGTAAGCAGCGAGACTTACCAAAATAATAATTGGCTTGAAAGCATAGGTTTTCAGATTTCGGACATGAGGCGGAAACTCGTCGAATGGAAATGGTCTGATTTCACGTTGACAATGTTTTTGTAACTGAAAAATATGTGAAAATAATCATATATAGTTGACGTTGGTTTAATCATGTCGAGGTTTAATCTATTTCAGAGAATTTATTACGTAGTAAATAGAGATTATCAGAACTGGCGGACTGTCTGTAACTAAACAAGATTTCCTTTTTATTAGCGCTGTTAAGCAAACAACCAATGCACTAGACACCGGGGACGATTTCGATTAATTCAATAATTAAAAGATAAACTCAGCGTCATGATATTTGTGTTAATTTTTAAACGTAAGCCATATAATGCAAGCGTTTAGGATTCAGAATAATTTCTGCTGTAATTCTTTGGTATATTGCTGTAGCTCGGTGATTCTAGAATGTTTGTCATAAGTCTTTAGTTTCAGAAGCAACGTGCATATGTATGTGAAATGCGAAGACACGCATGTGGAGAAACGGGTGCATACATCTTTATCATGACAGTTTCTGAGCTAATTCGAATGTAAACAAACTTATGGAGATGGTAAATTTCTCACCATTTTAAGTTGCCTTTTGGTAAGACCTAAGTCATATATAATGAGCGAACCTCGACCCTTATAACTCTTTGACTTGAACACTTTATGTAGCATATACAACATCCCTTGACAGAAAGGATAATAAGCGTAGTTCATGGCTGTAACAAACACCGGGAATGACGTCATCTTGTCCGGTGACGTCTTGTTGCCACCAATCTTCCATAAATACGTTTCTGCAATACCCTTTGGATAATTCTTTATAACTTCCAAATTTTCTTGAAATGTTGATTTAAAAGTCTCGTTACATCTTCTTACTTGCCCTAAAATTATGTTTATGCGAATAAAATTGATATGATACGATTTGTATAATAAATTATTATGATTGACTATAGTGTAACCTCTCCAAAGCAACATCCTTTTTTAAGTTCTCATAAACAAAAAGATGCGATAGTTCGACATTTTCGGACGTTCCCGTGGCATTTCGAACTATCGCGATTCAACTGTAGTAATATTATATTGTTGTGAAGAGGTTGTTGCTCTACAGAGGTTAAAATAATAGTTAAATCATGCATCTGAAAAAAAATCATGCTGTTATTGCAGGGAGGTTGTTGCTCAAGAGAGGACCGCTCTAGGGTGGTTGGACTGTGCATGTCTATGAGAAAATGCAATTTGTGCTGTAGAAACGAAATAGGTGATGAATTTCATATTTAAATCACGGCTGTTACTTCAGAGTGGATAGGAAAACTATTTTGAAAAGGGGATTGCGTCCTAGCCCTTAATATGGAGGTGAAATAACTGATCGAAGCCTCTTTTGGGGACAAAATTATCGTCTGAAACAAATTAGGGGTATTAAATATTTGAACTTTGGTAAAAATTGCATGATTTCAAGATATTTTCATTGAGAAGACACCCTGTACAACTACGAGTACATGTATATGATAAAGAAAACCCCTGATATATGTCAGAAATAGTTCAACACGTTCATGTTATTTAGAGCTTACGTAAAAATCTATACAGGTATAACTTACATTTAGTATTGTCGTTCATGTCATATTTCCCGATTGGCGGCTTTACAACAGTATCCGGAAGTACTTAAAAACAAAATTAAATAAAATACATTTATGCCATTTAATTTTAGTAAAATAATCTGTGGCTTGATTTGTTACAATTCAGCATGGAGAATCATAAAGCATCCCCTAAAATAAATTCAAAGGGACAAGGGCTACACCAACTGAACTAGATACGCGATTACTTAATTATATAGTTATAAGTTATACTAAATAGTTATAATTATCAATTACAATTAAATCGTGTACATACAATGTATATAATATTTGACTGGTCGTATTTACTTACCACGTGCTCTGTAAGCATATAACAGAGATGTCGCCGCCATGATGCTGCCACATAGCGGCAAGACAAGTCTCCCTGAAATATACAGTATAACACTTAATGCGAAAATTCCAAACTAAATGATCAATATTCCAATTATCAAATTTAAAAACATCATAAAAAAAATAAATACATAAAAATAAAGTTTGCATAAATTCACATTCTGAAAAACTGAAAACTGAAGATCAGCCATTTGGAACCAACACATGATGAACTAATTAAAGCTGTTAGTTTACTTTTACACGATTTGTTTATCTGGAGACTCGTATAATATTCTATTACTATTGCACATTATTCACAAAATGCATTCCACAGTAAAACACGGTTATAGTAAACGCGGATATAGTGATGAGTTATTTTCCCCCGAACACTCTATTCTTAAATTCAGTGTATTCTTTAGTAATTATTCGTGTCCCTGTGAACTAATAATAACCGTATTCTTCAGCATTCTCATTTTTTTCAGCTAAACACAGATATCCCTATTTTTTAGTATTTTACACATACAATGCAGTAAGAATTGACCATAATCACGCACTTATTTTGTTCCCTACTTTATTTCCTGTCATATTTCAGAGTTATGTACGTCCAGTAATTGATGAATCTACAATATGGACTGACCACCAAATTAACACACGTTCATTTACCAGTATCGTGGCTTCAGGCATAATGAGTACATGAAATAACTGTAGAAAGACGAGTTGAATTTAATACTTCGCTGAGCAGCTTCTGTCAAACTTTTATAGACTTTTATTTTATCTTGACTGCTAGAGATGACAGAACCTTAATTTGATTTACTAAAATATTGAAGTAAATTTCATAGTAAGAGTGCGTAGGAGTGATCGCATGTATGAGTTACCAGGTCAATTTTGTTTGTGCAAATAAATAATTAAATCGTGGAGACATTTCATAAACATGTAAAAATACAGTCAAACGTGTGCTAGTGGCCACCTCCGAATAAAGGCCACCCTGTGAATAAAGGCCACCTTTTAAAATATGTTATTGAATATTTAGAACAAAATGATGACCTCCGAATAAAGGTCACCTGTCAATAAAGGCTATATTCTGTCTTTCCCATGGGTGGCCTTTGTTAACAGGTTTGACTGTATATGTACGCCCATAGGAAGCCATTTCAAATACGGGCGGGGCTCTTTTTTTTGCTGACAACAGGTGGGGAGAGAAAAATATAGTCCCTTTTGATTACCTTTACATAGTAGAAAATTAGCGGAAACAATTCGATAAAGTGGAAATAGTGAAATGTATCACCTTGTACCCTTATCTCGTGATTATAAGCTTTATTTAGATCTACTGAACTTTTATCAAGTCGGTAGTCAATACCATATGATTCTAAAATGTAGTACCTAATAGCTACTGATTCTTATCTATTAATCAATAAGATACGTTTTAAGTGCTTGAAAAAAAACTGTCATTTAATCCTTTTTAAATATATTGAATTTTATTATCTCTGTCCGGACATTCGGTAGTTCGATTGTTATAAAAACAAATGCTTTTTGAATAACCTTTAAATCGGATTGATGAACACTATATATAGGACTGTAAAATGAATTTGAACGAGTTTTGAATGATTGATTCACTATCACGTGCACTATATCGCCCTCCTATCACTATTACTAAGAAAATCAGTGCACGAGAACTTCATCTTTTAAATTATTTAACAAACTGCACTATACGAATATTTGAACAAAAGTGTGTATTATTCTGTAAACTATCGTTTTGATATAAAAAATACTGAGTTTAGTGCATTAGGATCGATAGAAGGAAGCGATACAACAGCACATTGCACACACACTCGAATCACCGGAAGTTTGTGAATAGCACGAATCGACGTGCTTGGTAACTCTTCACGACCATCTATTTAAATCTCAGAGAACCGTAAAATATCGAAATTGATTTGATTTGAAACTGCAGACAATAGCAGTGACATGATTGATGCTTGATAAAACTTCACAATACAAAAATTATCTAAAAACGTGAATTGTATATTATTGATACAGCCACCTCGGTGAAGTTTTATTATACCACAAAACCCGCTGTGATAGTTCGAGTGTCATTGATTTAAATGAAATCAACATAGTTTTATAATATCCTCATTGATTTACATAAACCATGTTTACTTTTTACAAAACAATCAACACAGTTAATGGCTGCTCTTGTCAGTAAATGGCCCTACAGGAAATGATTTATATTTAGTAAAATGGGAAATGAAACATAAGTGGAATACACAAAGTGCCGTAAAAGTAAAACTTTAAATTCTGACTAATTGTGAGGGCGTCAATTTAGGATGGAATTCTTTAAAGCCGCCGCGCTTCGTGGTCATTTAGTTGTTGATGCGCCATAAAGCAACATTAAACATAAGGATGGAAATTATTACATGTTATGTTGTCCGTATAATGTACAGTATAATATGAGGGACAGTTAAAAATTATGTCTGGTAAGTACATACATGTATTTAGTTTTCTATTCAAATAAAGTTAACTGAAGAAGATGATTCCCTTTCGACAATGAACGTGCTTGATTAAAAAATAAATCTGAGGTACAAAACGTAACCTACAATGTATATTGCTCATCAGAATTTAGAATTTCTTTATGTTTCAATGGGTTCGACGACGCCGTTTTTCAACGATATTTTAATCATATTCGGCGGCCGGTAAACCTGATTAGATTTACTGGGCTGTACTACATCTTTCTAACCAGTACTAACTTACCCTTCGACAAGGATCTGGCAATTTCTCCACATATGGAAGAAATGGACATACCGGGTACATGTAGTTGTCAAATTTTCCGCAGAAGGAAATCAAACACACTGACCACTGGACCACGGCTGCGGCACAGAAGTTCCGCGGTCGGTACAATTAAATTACATTTAATAGCTACATCATGATTATACAATTATCAATGTACATGTTTATTTCTTTACGTTATATAATCGTATTTTATGAGAAGTAGGACTTAGATACATGTATTTAATATATTTTGTAAAAAAGAAGTCTAACTTCAGCAAAACTTAAATTGTTTATTTAAAAAAAAAAAAAAAAAATTTAAATTAATTTTCTTTTTGCTTTTTTGAAATCCAAGAGTCTGTCTATGTATTTCATATTTGTAATATAGTTAATATTGGTCTCCCATCATATCTTGCTATACATGTTGTTTTATAAGGCGTAAAACAACTCCTTTGTTGCTGGTTACCCGACCGACCCGGCCAAATGTTTCTCCGCAACCCGAGGAGCGGGGACCACTTTCTCACTTTTAAAAAAAAATTCCGCACGCATTCACCATATTCATTTTAAATTCTCTTTCATACTAGATCCATCACCTAGATTTTAGTATCATTTAAAAATATATATTCTTATGCCTTGATAAAGGCGGTTACGCCGAAACGTTGGCAAAATACAGTTTTACAGTTTATATGTGCTTTGTTGTTATTGTTTTAACACATTCACTTAAATCTTCCAATACAGATTTATATATAAATGATGATAGTGTGTTTGATAGTGATGATGATGACAATGATACAGGGGTCGTTGAAAAGAACAAACGAATTTATCTGAAAGCATGTATCAAGTACAAAGTGACGCCCTCGACGTATTTTATACGTCATTTGACGTGCATACACGTGCCATTACAGAACCAAGCTATTGGTGATCTTGGAGTAAAAGCCATAGCAACGTCTCTTGTAGTAAGTCAGGACAATATCTATAATGTCTGGTAATTTCTCATGACATATTTCTTGCTACATTTTAAGAGCTACGATTAATTCCAATTTTGATAAATGTTTCAGAAGTATAATTCAATGTGTTTGATTAACTTTATATCATTATTCTATTGACCATGTAAATGAGTAGCATTGGAAATATATGTAGAATGTTGGGCAAATTTGCCTTTTTCTTAAAATCATTATCGTCTATTACAAAAGCCATTGGTTAATGAAGCTTTCAGTTATATAATTAAACACGTATACGGTTGTCTTCAACTAAGATATAGCCAAGCATAATTTTATAACCGATTGAGCGCTCCTCTTTGTTTTATTTTATTGCTGTAGATAACAAGGGTCAATATGTTCTGAAGTATTAGTCGCTAATTGCGGTATAGGGAACTCGGATATAGTTAAACTAGTATCCCCCTTCTATTCAACACTACCCTTTTTATTTCATTTCTGTGGATATAGTGTATATATAGATAAAATAAAGTAATTATTCTGGTTCCCGGGGATGTACTACTAGTATAACTGTGTTTTACTGAGTTTGTACTCGACTGAAAAAGCTGGAAACCATACTGGGAGTTGTGGAGATAATTTATTTTGTTATTTTTTCATGTACATGTGCTTTTAATTCAGCATTTGAGGAGTGATCAAGCCATACAGATATTACTATATATGGGGGGAGGGGTAATTTATTCAACCAGGCTTTTTATGCCATTGTGGGTCCGGTATTCGACCCAGTTCCCCAAGTAAACAGAAATCCACATACATGTAATTTAAAGAAAAAAATCAAAAAAATGTTGGTGCTTCACAACACAACCTTCCCCTTTCAAAGTGACTCAAATACCAGTTCCCAAAACTCTAACGAAAGGCTGCCAAAATACATAATATTTAATGGGAATGTTTGCCATATTTGGAAAAAAACATATAGTTGACCCACCGTTCATATTTTACATTTCGAATTGAGTATACATTTAAAAAAAAAAAAATTTTTATTCTTCATACTCGTACAATCATATGGAATGTTATGTTACATATTGTTACATATTTTTAACATACATGATTGTAAAGAATCATCATGCACGTATAACATTTTATATTGTTGCAAATATAATGCATGTATACATGTAGTATAATCATTTTAAACAAACTGTAATGACAAATTTAGAAACATCGTTTTTCTTCAGAAAAATAATTACGTGAAATGCCTGGACCTATCATCAATTGGTATAACAACTATTGGACTTCAATATATCCTGGAAATGTTAGACGGAAATACAAGCATACGAAATATTGTAAGTTTTGCTCTTGCCTAATTGCCATTTCAATGTATGATATCATATTTGTTAAAAAGCCGGAAATTCAGTGTAAATATTATGTCAGACAATGCTTAAAATATGAATTGTTTATAATTATCTGGTGTTATATTGCTGCAATAATACGTTCGTCCGTTTGTTCTTTCGTTAGTGCGTGCGTGCGTGCGTATGTGCGCGTGGGGTGCGTGTGTGCGTTAATTCGTTTGTTCACTCCTTTCATTCGGGTGATTGTAGGAAACGTCTCTAGTAATCGATTTTACTAATAATTTATTTTAACGATACGTTTCCACAATTAAAAGAAAATTATTATTAAACTCGTCTGCTTAACTTCAGAACTTGTCAGAAAATAATCTAGAAGCACTCGGAGCAAGATATCTAACAGACGCATTTCTCAATAACCAGACAGTAGAAGTATTGGATATTTCTGGTGTGTTAATATTTACATTTGTTCAATTATTATATAATATTTATAGAAGAAGGATATTGTCAATACGTACTACTATCATACTTCAAAATAAACATTAATGTATGGAAATATTTGTTCTGATAACAAAGCTATCTATACATAAAATATATCATCGGTATTTTAGTTTCAAACGTCACATGAAATCACTACATGTACATGCATTTAAAAAAGATAGAATTTGTCAATACAGTTTAGTTATGTTTGGCGGTATAAACTGTTTCTTTTTCAAACATCTAATGGTATCATGGTACATAATTTATTATACATGTCAAATATCTCATTTTTGGTAAAATAATCTGAAGGTATCAAGCTATAATTAATACAACTGTTTTTTTTCTTCAGGCAATGGTTTTAAAGACGAAGATTCGAAAATACTGTCAACAATTATTGAGGTATAAAATCGATTACATGTACTTTTTAGCACAAATCACTGAAAAATCCTAAACATTATTTACACTTGTATACTTACATGTATTCATGTATAATGGGGGGGGGGGGGAGGGGGTAAAATAATGTACCCAAATGGGGGCTCGAGCCCGCGCTCTCCTGTTTGGAAGACAAACCCTCTACCAACCGAGCAAATCGGACTGGATATCACAACCGATTTATTTATACAAATACAATACAAATGTTCATGTATATATACACCCTACTGCTACATATGTACTCTATATGAAAATTACATCGCTCATATAATTTTTGATATTTTTGATGTATTAAGAACATATTTATCCTTGTTTAATTATGTTTAGCAAAATAAAGTGTTTGAAGTTGTTTAGCAGCGTATGCAGTCGGGTTTACTAATTATAGACAAGTTGGTGAATATTTTCAGGATAATGTCTCACTGCAGGAACTTATAATCCGCCATAATGAATTTGGCGATATCGCCGGTGGTCAGTTTGGTAAAGCTTTAGGTACGTATCATGTTATAATTCATAGAAGTTAATCAATGACAAGATAAAAGTATTATATATATCGCTATTGACGATGCGTATGTGTAAAAATGTAAATTTGTATGTAGATTGGTTGCCTTCATCATTATCATATCATATATTGAAACATAAAAATGAGCTTATCAGTTAAAAAGATAATATCATCTAATATGTATGAAACATCGCTAAAATATTGCAAAAATTTAGAATTTACCTTATTTCATACACTCTAGAGGGAGCCTAGAGCATCCAATGTATCATCATCATTAAATGTAACATCTCCAGTATCTCCTCCGACATCTTCTTTAGCACCAGTCTCCTCTCCTCGAACGTTTTTTGGTTGTCTGCTTCTGTTTCCGCGGGTCTTTCTTGTATTTATCGTCTCTTGCAAATCAAACACCTCACTTTTGCTGGTTTTCGGCACAAATGGATGATTTCTCAAAATATCGTCTGCTTTTTGAACATTTGTTACGCTTGACGAACGGTAAACCCGATAAACAAAAATGTCATCGTCCTCTTCTTCGTTGTTGTCACCAAGACCTTTCAAAGAATCATCTGTGTTGTTCCTACAACAACAAGCACGCATCAAGTATCTAAGAAACCTAGATATTCTAGATTTTGTCTTCTTTTTTGTATCCATTACTGTACAGCACAATGGCGGGTAAATTACTACCTAGCAACGCTGTCACGTGACGTAATCGACGTAATGACGTCATAGATATGTTAAGACACAGTATACGTTACGTGAACCAAACGTAAATGAACAAGAACCTTACAGCAAGTTCAATGACGATTATTTTATTATTTTATCTTGGTGGAAGTGCCACATCTGAAATTATTGTCCGCTGATTGTGACCGTCTAGATCTACATGTAGTCCTACTGTAGTTATTAGAAATCAGTAAAAATGAGTTGCATGATAGATAAGACTAGAAAATATTCATTTTAAAGGTTACTTGTTAAAAAAATATTAGTGCAGGTAGATCGCAAACATGTATTTCGTTTTTTCTTAACTTATTTTTGTAAAAATGCAAGCTTCAAATCACATGTATCCCTAAATGCTTGCGTACATCTGACTTTGCCTAACGGAAACTTAACGGTTGGTGCAAAATTTCGGATCGGTTAGGTAACCGTTAACATTACTGTTACTTGGATTTAAATGCTGCTGGCAAACGTCCCAGACCTCAATAACATACAAACAGGGGCATATTGAAGTACATCGAGTCTCTATTATACATTTATAATACACCATGTAGGTGAAAACATGACACTGAAGGGATTTGATATCAGTTGGAACCACTTGAGACAACACGGTGCCATTGAATTCTGCTATGGTTTACAGGTAACTCTTAAATATTACTTTGAAAACCAAGTATTGAATGGTTTATAATAAAGTTACATCTAACACAATTTACAGTGTATACTGTTAGGTTTTAAAACGAATTATGAATCGTCAAATTGTGCTACGATGCTGTTGATTAGATCCAATTTAGATTTTCAAAAAAACTTCATCAATATTTGATTGGCCTAATTATTTACAGTCAGCGGACTTTTCATACTATGTCACTGGTGTTTAATGTCGTACAAACAGCTAGCAAGGCTCACATGGCGACCTTGTAGCTTTCATGACAAAGGAAGGACCCCTAGGCATACACCAAGGTAGGAAACACCGACCTCACATAAGCTAGATGGGCAGCTTTCTCACATGTGACATTTTCTGGTTTCAGGTTGGATTTGAACTCACTGCCCTGAGGGATTTGTGATTACAGGTCAGAGACCGTGACCACTCGACCGGGTAGAACCCCTAGGCTCCAATTATTATGGAAAGCATGAATATTAATATCACTGAATCTTTTACAATGCTTTTTATGTGCTTTTTTATTTCCTATTTGTAGGCAAACAATACATTAGAATCGTTAAACCTCAGTTGGAATGGTTTTGGCTTTGAAGGTTGTCACGAAATGGGGAAAACTTTACGCATGAATAGATCGCTGACCGACCTTGATCTTTCATCTAACAGAGTGAACTATGATGCATTCAAACTGATCTTACGTGGTCTGGTCAAGAATAGAACAATGCGCTCTTTGAAGGTATGAAAGTTGGTAAATTTGTTCTTAACTGAGGATGCGTTCATTTGGGTAGATTATATAATACAAATTATTAAAAAGGTTTATAAACACTGAAGGATTGTACATGACTTAGTATTTATTGATAAGTCATTTAACAATGGCTTGAGAATGTTACATAATTATATGAGTGTATTTTTTAAACACATGTTTAGAGATTCGCTACGATCAAAGCAAAGAGCAACATCCCTAAAGCAACAACCTTTGGGAGTAGTAATAATAAGTTGTTGCTCTAGAGAGGTAAAATTAATACAAATATAGTTAAATTGTGCAGTGGGAAATATCATACTGTTGTTGAAGGGATGTTGTTGCTCAAGAGAGGGTAGCTCTGAAGATGTTGTACTGTACAATGCAGTTAAAGTAATGCTTCGAAGAGACTTTGGATACCATAAAGAGCCGACATGTTTCAATAAACGTACAACTAAACAATAAGTATTTAGATAATCACAATCTGTCCATTCTATTATTATTTAGATTGGATCCAATCCTATTACAACAGATGGAGCAATGTCAATATTGAGAGCTGTGTCAGATGATAGATGTAGATCACTGACTACTCTAGACTTATCGGTACGTTCAACGTCTGTTACTATAGATACTGCGGATTCTAAATCATTAGCTTATTAAACGTCATGAGTCAATGTCATTTGATACGGTGTATAACATGAATCAATATTAATGCTTATTCAAGGACGATTGACTAATATATTACAAACCGACACGTATATCAGTGAATCGATCACTATAAGTTTCCAGACATCTGTTTCTTTAATATATAATCATTAAACAATTGTAAAATGATATATTGTATGTCAATACTGAATTAGTTCATCACTGAAATAAGAGAATATAATGTCACATGTATAGGCCTTTACAATGAATGTTATATACATGTATATACTTATAAACGTCCGCATTGTAGCATAGGCACTCGATTCTGTGATTTTTATACCCGTATAGATGTTATTTTTCAACTAAAAGCAATAAACAACGCAAATATGTCAAAAGAAAAATCTTCATTTATTGCGCTATTGATAATAGTTAGTCACTTGCCATCTTTTCGATTAAAGGAAGTCACGGTTGTACGCTCTAACAATAGCGGAGAAAATTGAAAAAAAAATATTTTGACAAATTTGCGTTCTATGTCTATGCCTTGTAGTATTCGATTCTTGAAAGAATGTAAATAAGTAAATTAAAATTCTTATATCTTATAGGCCTACATGTAGTATTCACAATCGATTTATACAAAGCCATCAATAATTTAAAGTAAAGGATATACTAGTCTGGAGTTCCTTCCCCTTACACTATGTAATTGTAGAGCACGTCCGGGAACCAGACTAAGGATATACAAGTAATGCACATGCATAAAAGTCCACGTGGCTACCCGAAACTGTTTTATACAGGGCGAACTTAGCAAATTGACTCTGTAATTACGCCTATGCATTTTGAGTTAAAATATTTTGGTGAATATTACAGAATGTATCAGTTGACAACGACTTTGTGTCACTACTTGAAAAAGTACAGCGTGTACGTCCATTACAAGTTATTCACGGGATTGAGTTACGACACGATGAGCTAAGGAAGGGAGATAATCCTATTGTACTTGATACAGATGATCCTCTGACTATATTGTTTGAATGTGTGAAAACTAGGAATCTTAGACTGATTGATTTGATGAAGAATCTAGATAAAGACAACAGTGAGACGTTATCTAGAGAAGAATTAAACAAAGGATTGATGGTAAAATTCACTTTGTTTTCGCCTTAAATTCAGATCTTGCAGACCTACATTTTTACCAGTAATGATTACGACATAATTACCGTTTCAATGAAGCATTACCAGTATAATGTTGATGACTAGTTTCTCTGTCTAAACGTACAGATCTAGTTCAATCAGCACTTATGGTTGGAACGAGTGCCAGAGCATCTAACTGAGTGCTTGATATTCTAATATGTATCCATAGATCGATAGAAAAAATCCTTTTCTTGCATACCATTTATAATCAGAGCTGGTATAAAAAAATACTTAAGCTTGTTGCCTTTCGACAGCCTTGAAAGTTCTAAAATATTTATGAGAAAAGAGACAATTTTAAACTATAGATTATTGCATAAGACTTAGTGTACATAATGTACAACAATGACGTCATCAGTTGCTCGAGTCACTAGCATATATAATAACACTGGTGGAAGTGCTGGAAATTCCTAGCTGTTTCTGCTCTGCTCGTTCTAGCATTACAGATATTAGTATCATATTACATGTAGTTACATTTATACCGAGAAAATAACTCCTGAGGTAACTTGACAAATTGTTCCCGGAGGCTGAGACAGTTCGCAGTTCTTACTATTTTACGTAGTATGTAGATTGACCATAATCGACCAAGTTAGATGCTGGGAATATGACTTGTGTTTGCAATAAAGTTGGGTTTACTTCTCTAGACTACCAAATATTATTCTTTCGTGAGATTCAACAATATAATGTAACTATACACACGTTTTTTTCTAGAACATAGATGTACCACTAAGTAAAAGATCGCTAGATATCTTAATGGATAAATTAGACCTGAACAAAGATGGCCAAGTGGACTACACGTATGTAGCAATATTTTATCATCTTTTACTGTATTAACTCAAATATCTGGACTCACTGATGTATTTGGAATAAGCGCGATTGAGGTATCAAGAAACAGTATTTAGTGAGCAAAGGCAACAGTTAAATAAAAAACACCCAGTACAACTGCTAGTGTCTGTTATATTGTGCTTTACTGCTGAGTTTAATGTCCATCAAGTCATTTTATTCAAGACATATTACATGACTGGTTCAGATAATACGTAAAAAATGAAACAACTGACTAAAAGCAGTATGGAATGGGACCAGCCATTATGTTCATCTCTTTTTGGTGTAGTTTATGTTGAACGTATATAGTATTGCGTTGCGATACATTTCTTTGGAAATTTCATGAATGCACTGCTGTATGCATGATATCTATGGAACCTTTGAACCTTGAGTTTTCTAAAATACATGACAGTGTAGATTGTAAAATCTTGAGATGATTTCTTCGTCTAGCTTTGGTCTATTACATTTGGACATGAAGAATACAGAATAATGTTTTATGTGTTTAGAGCATTTTTACTGTTAATTGATCAAAGCAGGGACCCAAGATGGCATTTTCATCATGAGTTGCAGCTAACTTAGGGTATGTATAGCCCTTGTTTAACTGTATAAGCATGTATCTGTACCTGAATCCATTAAATCGGTAATCACTGTATTTAAGTCGTTTAGTATGTTAATATAAGAACTAAACACTGTTAATATGCCATATTGCAGAGAGTTGCTGACAAGATACAAGGAGCATATGAGACGTGTTACTAAGTTACGTAGAGATGCTGATATTGACTTCAACAATTATCGTCACTATGACAAGTTTGATCAACTTAGAGAAATGGTTCGTTTAAGAATGAGGCTGAGTGTGCAAGCCTCAAATAGTGGTGTATCAAATACCACCAGTAACTGAATAAAACATTGTGGAATATTAGGTAGAGCAGGGTCAATGGATGATTTCTATACGAAGCATCACATGTGAATCAATACTAAGTCTTGTATATTTACAAGGGATATAATATTATATACATGCAAGTTCTTTGTCAATGTCATCAACAATCACAGAGTTCCGAATCAGTGCATTGAAGCATGCCTTTACAGACAGTGTATTGATCAAGTACATAATTGACAATGTCAGTCAATACATTAATATACACATTTCCTCACAGCAAATGCCATTTAATTGAATCAAACCCATTGGTTACAAAAGTAAAATTGGTCAGAGCAACTGTCATGTCAAGTATTAGCCTTTAGTTTAATGAGTCCGTCACTGACTTTAATTTACTTACAGCATCTGTGAGAGAATTATATAAATATTGGGCTATTTGCTATCAACAGTCACATAGTCATCATTTAGTACGTTTTCTACTGCCAGAGGATTGTTTCAAGAAATAATCAGCTATACAGACATTATTTAATAATTCTTCTACTGTCAGAGAATTTCAAGCCACATGCTTATCAGCTGTCACATAGCTGTCCTTTAAAACATTTCCAACTGCAAGAGAATTTCATGCCACATGCTGATCAATTGTCACCTAGTCATAATTTGGTACATTTTCTACTGCAAGAGGATTGTTTTAAAAAATACTTTAATCAGCTGTCATTCTTATACAGTCAGAAAATTTCAAGCTATATGGCTTATCAGCTGCTACAGAAATATCATTTAAAACCCATTCTCCTGTCACTTTTTTTTGTTACACAGGCATTGTTTAAAACATCTGTTATTAGCATTCATAATGTATCCTGTGTTATATCTGTTAAAACTACTGGTTCAATTATAAATACAAGATACAAAGCGCAACCTGAGCAAAGCAACACCATTATGTTGTTGTTGAAAGATTGTTGCTCTAGCGGTTGGTTTTATAGTTAAATCGTGCAGTGGGAAAAATCATGCTGTTGCTCAAGAGAGGTTGTTGCTCAAGAGAGGGCCACTCTAGAGATATTGTACTGTAGCAAAATTATGTGTCTGTTGTTGTTGAGAGGTTGTTGCCCTAGAGACGTTAAATTTATAGTTAAATCTTGCAGTGAAAAAAACATGCTGTTGTTGAAGAGAGGATGTTTCTCTGGAGAGGTTGTACTGTACTAACAATGAAACATCTACAATGTGTGACACATTGAATCTTCTAGAGTGTAATAAAACAACAGAGTTATCTTAATAAATATATTGTGAATAAAACACAGAGGTTATTTGATATTGAATCACAGCATATTAGAAATGTCAATATGCGTGATATTTACATAATAATGATAACATGTTTAAGCCATCTCTAACTCGGCATTCATTGCAAATAATAACATAAATCTTCATAAAACTATTTGAGCAACTCTAGCTGATTCAAGCTATAAAAATAAGTATAAATAATAAAAAAAGATAAAAAAAATAAAATTTTCTTTGGTCTCAACTGAAATTTTGATTTGAATTACAAACAATCGAGAATTGACAGGTTAATTACAATTTTCTATCTTAAAATATCTACACATAAGAATAATCTAAGGACAGACAATTTTATAAATATGACTTACCCAGTAGCAATTTCTTACTCCTCATAAAAATATGGAGAGTATTCACAGTAAACTAAATTGTAGCAAATATAATAAACTAATTTACCCTTTTTTAATCATATATATAATTATTACCCTTTTGTTCTCTGCCTAAGTTCTAATTTCATTAAAAGAATTTCTTCCATAGCGACTTAATGTTGCACCAACAGCCAGGGTCAGTTGACAACCTTTCAGCTTAAATTGTGAAGGAAGACTTAAGATGTTCACTTACAATGTAGGTAGAACCATCGATCTTTCCTACACAAGCTGCAAAGCTTTCTCCTTGGTCCCAATGGTGCTCAACTTCAACATCATGAGTGGCTTGTGATTACTAGTCAGTAGGGGTGTCACAATAAACCAGTAAACCTCAATGTGGAGCTAAACAAACTGTATTGTATTGTGTTATAAAATGAACATACCGGTTTAAACAATATTTTTCCTTCTTATTAGTTTTCTAAATAAATACCTGAAAATTCTCGATCTTTTAATGTTTCCACACTGTTTTGTGTCAAAATTGACATTTTGATTAAAATAAATCCAGTCAAGAATAGTACTGGTCAAACTAAAATGCTTTTATAGTTTCATTTTACCTTCCATTTATTTTTGTAATACATTTGAACAATTGATTGAATAAATATGATTCATAAAGTAGATTTTTTATAGTCATGACTCAGGCTTATAAAGCTGTAATATATTGTGCTTCAGTATTGCAATGTATCGTGGTAAACTTCTGGCCCCAGTTTCACGAACAAAATTGAGTAGAAACTCAATAATGGACTCAAGTATTTTTTCTGTTTAGAAATCTTGTGTCACTGACTAGAAATGTTACCATTTGTTTTCTGATATACTTAGAACATGTTCAACATGCCAACATAAATTATTTTTGGTTCAGAGGACAAATTAAGACTCAAAACTCATTTTTCATTTGAGTAGAAAGTCCAATATTCAATAACAGACTCAAATCATTTTCATTCAATTATTCCATATCAAAAGACTATTGTTAGTTTGAAATTGTGGGAAACTGTGATTAGACCATATTTGTACCTTCTTTTAATGCCACTTTTAGAATAAAATACATTAATAAAGAGAAATAATTGATACAATGAATAAGTTGAGTTTGAGCAAAAATTTAAGTTTTTTTGTGAAACTGGGGCCTGGCGTATCGTGACATCCCTACTAGTCAGAGATCATAATCATTCGACCATGGAAGCCCCCCCCCCCCGAGTTAAACGAACACATATTCCTATCATAGGTAATATTACAATGAAGAGATAAATCCCTGTCATGGTTATGATGGCTCAAAAACACCCAAAACAAAACATTATCAAAAGACGATATTCAACATTTACAAATGAACATTATTTACTGGGTACAATAAAAGATATAACACCAAATATAAGAATGAAGCTACCAAGTCCCTGCAACTATCAATCAGGATTTGCATGTCTCGTGACAAGAGATAAATAAAAGACCTGATGTAGTATGAAGGAACTGAGTAATAAGCCCTATACGTAGAGTAGAGGTGGCAAGATTACACATTTAGAGTATACACAGCATGTATAAAAATGAAAAATAAAATAGTAGATATATGGCAACATTTAGCAGTGGGTTGAGTAAATAATTCTGATTGGATAATATAACACATTAACATGATACAGCTATAAACAGACAACACTTATAGTACTACTGCTTACAAAATATATTTTTAAAAAAACATGAAAAATACAACTGTATTCAAAATATTGCTCATATTATAATTGCAAAAATATATTAAAAACATTGTAATTTTATGGCATATAAAGAAAACAAGCTAAGTTATCAGGAAAAAGTACTAAACTAATTGATAAGTCATTAAAAACTCAGCAAGTAATAAGCCTTTTTTATTCAGTTTTCAGGGCCAAAATTCGGCCTGAATCCCCTGATGAAAAAGTCTATATTTTCCTCTAATTTCATCCTAAAATTCCCCTATCAAGTGTTTTCAATAAAAATAAGAACAAGTAACAACTGCATAGTGTATGGAATAAAAATAGTGAAATTTCACCTATTTTACATACCTCCTCCCCTTGAAAGGACCCGCCCACCTTAAAGGCTGAGTAATAAAATCTAGAATAAGAACATTTAGTGCTAGGCACTGTCTCCATAACAACAGAAATGACACTATCAATACAAAATTAGAGCTTTCACAACAAAACAATGTACTAAATGTACTAACATAAAAAAAAAAAAAATTATAATCATCAACATTGTTTGTAACAGTATTGCTTTAAAGGGCCAGAAAAGAAGTTCCACTTTACCAAACTGACCCTTATTATCTTTTGCACAGACACTAGATTTGGGCATCATATGACTAGTATTGTAAACTTAAAACTGATTGGATGATATTGCTACCTCCAGCCAATCACCAGTGTTCTAGCTCTAAACTTACAGAAGTGATTCAAATATAAACATTTGGACCAGTTTCTGCACATATTCCAGAGAGTCCTAGAACATATGTGAATAATTGTAAAATAAATTACTGCATACACACAAATAAACTTAATATAAAATACATATCATTTTTCTGAATCAGATTTTGATTTCCAGTTTTTTTACAACAAAATAAAACATTCAACAAGTAATAATTACTGTACAAAGGTTTCATTAGCTGATATAATCATAACAGAGTGCCAGAACACCAAGTTAGCATCAAATTAGTCTTGCTCCAATAAATGATTAATAATCTAAAATTTTCTTCTTCCAAATGACATGTGATCAAATAAAATGAACAGCAAACCACATGTATTTGAAAAAAGAATTCTGGACTGGTCCAGTAGGCTTATCCGACATAGTGGTAGATACTGCAATGGCAAAATTTATGGCAAAATATTCATGATTAATCTGATCACATTTTGTGGATGTAAGGCACTCAACAGCATTTAAGGCCATCCGTGAAAAACATATATATATTTTTTTCATTAAAAATTCCTCACATTGACGTGTATTTTAGGTTCAATATAAAATTCCTACCTACTCTCCCCCTGAAACTTCCCTGGGTAGGGTTACCGCAAACAAACATTTTCTAAGGATGGCCTAAGCAAATGCATAACAACAATTAAACACATAACAATGTCATTATAATAACATGATTTAAAAATCTAAACGTAAGACACATTGTGATAATATTAACACTGGCAGTCAAAGATGTTTTTGGATACTGAGACATAGTTCAGCTTTCCATAGCTGTCACTTGTTTGTCGAGAATAAATTTTGATGAGGTTTCCTGTTCCATGTTGCAGTGCAAGTCTATGTAAGTTCTTTTTTCTATGAGTACTTTCAGTACTTTGATTATTCATTAAACTTGTGTACAAGGCCGGCAAAATCTGATTTCGACTTACTTGTCCGATTTGTCAGAAGTATTTCTCAACTTGTCCATTCTAAGGTATTTATATGGTAAATTCTGGAAATTTTCACATGTTTGTACAGGCAGCGGGACAACCTGTGCAATATGGACAATTAATTTTGCCACCTTTGTACGATATCACAGACTTCACAGTTCCTAACGCTTTAAGAGAAGATCTCTGAGAACAAAAGCTGCTGAGTATTCTCTCATATCTATGGTAGCAGTACCATGAAATAGTATGTTAGTAAACACAGTAAAATACTCACACAATGCAAACCAACTGTAAACTGAAAGTAGAAACAAAAAAATTGTCAACTTTCGTTTTAAGAACAAAACTTGGTATATTATCCTTGTATCACATTAACAAAATCAACATAAATACAAACTGTTCTGACCAGAAAAACATTAAAATGTTAAATGACATGGTGAAGTTAGCTTCATATTTTGTCCTTATAATGAGCCATATTTGATATATGGTAAAATCTGTGCTAGTAGCCATCTCCAAATAAAGCCACACTCTGAATAAAGGCCATTCTTTTAAAACTGTCATTGATTATTTAGAACAATGTGACCTCGGAATAAAGGCCACCTGTCAATAAGGGCCACATTTTGTTCACAAGTTTGAGCGTATATGTTAAAGCATTGGTGATATATCAATAAAACATTATTCCATCAACAGTCACATACATGGTCTAAATTTGTAAACATTAACCAGCTCATACATTTTCAGTGCCTTTTTCACCTTCAGGGGAAGGGCCCTTAGAAATGGGAAAAACACTGTCTAGAGGGAAAATAACATGGCATCCTCACAACATTTGATTACCAAAAAGTTATATCCTTGATGATTACAGACAAAATAAGTTCAATGTAACGATCTTTTTTTATCTCAAAGAATATCTCCTCTAAAATTCAAATTCAACTGAAGGGGTAGAAAGCCATACTTATCATTTTCAGACTGGGGCTGAATTTCAACCCCAAATGTTGAAATTGGTCAAAACATAATCCACTGTATTTCAACCAAAATGGTTCTGAGGACAAAGTTGAGGTTTAACTTGGAGACTATTTGTAAGTATTATAACCTTAGGACCAAGGCTGTAACATGTTTAAATCATATACATAGATGAGACAGGTATGGTATATATACTCACTGTATGGTTCACAATACCAGTTGTGTCGGAAATACAAATATGTTGCCATAGTAAACAATCCAATATTGGAGAAAGCAAATATCTTCTTATACTTGTATGAAGATATCTCCTGTAGAATACAGAAATAGGTGTACATAATTTGTACAAGTAAGTAGTTCAATTCTTCTGGATATCGTAACACTTATTATCACATAATAATTACAATTCATTTATCAAATAACAGTGCTACTAGACAAAGGTACATTCACTTGAATGATAAAACAATCATACATCACAACACATGTCACTTAACTAATTTACTTAATAGAATATTTTGTTACACAAAATATTATAAATGAAAATAATTGATTTTGGCTATTTATATTGTACTGCCAAGTCTATTTTAAGTTCATAATTGCAACAAAGAATTTCCTGCAATTCCACAGCACTAGCTTGCCACAACTTTTTCACAATTATAAGAACTTCTAACTAACAGCTGACTCCATTGCCATCAACACCATCATCTGCATTGTTCAGATATCTCTTAATATGGATCACACAGAAAAATACAATATAAATTTTCTTTCCATCAACATTTTGAATAGTAACCAGTGTCCCAGACAATCGCCCATTTTTAAATAATGTCATTAATGATATACATGAATGATGATAATGAAGTTTTACTGTAATATCATTAATGATATATGACGATAATGTTTCTAAAAAAACAAATAAGTCACTTGTAATTAGAAATCCCTGTAAATTGTAATATACTTACGGCTTTTTGATTTCTTTCAGTGGAATAATATTTTGCCCATTTACATAAACCAAGTGTGAGTAGCATATACATCCATGATGTGGCAATAAACAGGATAAAACTCATCTCATGTATACCTGTAATGTTATTATAACATTCCTATATTATATGGACTAGTGTCATAAGTCATACATCAAAATATCCATAAAAATATGATTTATATACAGTCAATCTTGTATTAAGCGACCGCCCAAGGGAAAGACCAAAAGTGGTCTCTTAACACAACAGTCTCTTAATACAAAAACCTGAAGTTTCCAATAGTTGAACTATACCTAAAGTCCCAGCCTTGTTTCATTTCATGTACTGTTTGCTGCAGAGTAGTTTTATTGTGAGTAGGTGTTCAACTGTGTTACTCATAACAGTAATTATGATCATTATGCAATGAAAATCCATGTTGATTTAAATAATTTATCTAGGTACCTTATGGAAAGATCACCAATAGAACATATTAATGATGAGGTAAAAAGTATGGGAAATGAATAGCAATGGTAAAATAAAGCATATGTACCATTATATATAGTACTTTTTGAAATGAAATGCGTCGTTGATGACGTATCACATATTTTTTTATGACTACAATATTCCATTATGGTAAATACCACTTTGCACAATTTTTTTACATGTTTCTAAATCGAAAATCGTGTCTGTCTTATACATGGTGCAAAGATCGGTCCATTTTATCCGTGACAAAACAATACAGACAAATTGAATCTATTTTTTTACCGAAGAAGAAGTTTGTCAAATGTGAATCAAGGGAAATAAATCGTTTTTCATAGCGATGGTCTAAAAACCCATACGATTCCGTACTTTTCATGGATTTCTTTGTCGATGACGTCTGTAGTGGACGCGAGTTTGAAAATCAACAACAAATGTTGCTGATCGTGCCGTTAATTACGATACCCTCATGATGTTGAGAAGTATGAATACTTGGGTTGAGAAATTAGTTGGTGTTTTGATAGAAAAGTCATTATCACGCTTTCGTAAAACTTACGTTAAAAAAAAAATGGCGCGGTTTTCTTCAATGTCTTTCGTCATTTATTTTGCTAAAAACTCTATTTTTTACACTCATAAAATAATTTTCCAAAGGATTTCCAATGATACAACATGTATTTTACCTAAGCCCTACACTCTAGTGCTCTATGCATACACGAGTGATTACCGTCATGTTTTTCACATGTTCGTCACGTGTTAATTATGTCTGTGCTTACAATTCACAATCTATGGGAATTAACGGTTTGACGTGTCAAACGGTCGCTTAATGGAAAGATCTGGTGGATTTTGTCGAGATATTGGCGGTCGCTGGTCGCGTTGAGCAAAGGTCGCTTAATACATTAAAAACATAGTGCAAAAACGCTCGGGGGGATTTTGAAGTGGTCGCTTAAGAAAAAGGTGGCTTAGTACACGTGGTCGCATTAGCAAGATTTACTGTACTGGTAATAGATAAGGAATGTGAAGGGCCCCAATATTCTGTATCTATCACACATGATCAATATCAATTTTAAAGCATGGCAAGTTTTTGAAGGAAAACAGAAAACTGAATGCTTTAATATATGGGCCAAACAAGGTCATTGATTAAGCCTTTTTCCAGGGTCATCTCTCAATATGGTTTTCTCCACCAAGCTAAACACTTTAAAATGGTTAAGCCAGAAACAATACCATTTTCTTAACTTTATTCACATTTCATGTTTTTGTTCATCATCTGAAATATGTCATACAAAGCCCCCTTTGCTAAAAACTAACAATATAATTATGTATATTACTTACTAGTATTTTCGTTGGAAGAAATACATGTGAGCAGTAACAGCATAAAATTTTCAACAACATGCAAAAACACAGCCAACTTTACAAGCAATAGGTACGTTGTCTGTTTTGCACCTACAAGAAAGAATATGGTAATGTCAATAAAACGACTGTATAAGAAAGGCTCTCAACTGGTACCCACATTAACATCATCAAGCTAATAGCTGAAATACTAACCAAGAATACTAAAACGTCCATCGTTCAGTTTTCATCGCCAATTTTCAATAAATGAATTTGGAAATTTTGTTTATAAAGCCATTATCTGCCAAGGGTATTTTTTTACCTACACCTGTTGACATTTGATAAGAGCCATGTAAGCAATTCTAATACAATTTCATGTGTCATGATCCTGTTCCCTTACAAATATAAGCCATGTTCAATAACAGGTGACACTAGCACTTACAAAAACGTAACAAGATAAGTGTGCTGTAACATTTCAAGAGATGGGTACCAGAGGTGCCAGAGCTAGGGTGTCAGGGGTGGTGATAGCCACCCTAATATTTTGGCAAAACAGGACATTTCATCAAAAGCCTTTTTTTTAATAGGACGCCCTCTTCCAAACCCAAACCCTCTGTCGCCAAAATGTCAAATTGCTTCTGGAGCCTCTGGGTGCCTCTGTTTTAGTTGAGTGTAAGAGCTGGGTACCAGGAAATACACATTAACAAATGAGTGTAAGAGCTGGGTACCAGGAGATACGTACCAACATGAACCTGTTGATGCCATCCATAATAGGAAGCAGCAAACAGGAATCTTGGTGCAGCGTGTAAAGATATAAATATTCTCCATATGTATCTTTGTGGGGTACGTCCTATAGCTGCACTTATACTTGGTAAAATATTTGCAACCTGCAAGGACAAAAAAAATAAATCTGAAATGATAATTCCAAAAAAACTGTAAACAAATAGAGTAAATAACGATACTGCTGAGTGTGATCGGTGGTCTAGTGGCAACGTCATGGTCTTCCAAATTCTCGGATCCGACTTTAAATATTTCAGGGACGCTTTTTCAGTGTCCCCATCTCAACTTCCAAGTCATTTATTGTTAAGGATATCACAAGAAAAGGGTGAGGCTTGTATTAGTGTTTGACATTGCAGAGAGGATGGTCCTTGCAAATTCATTTTAGAAATCAGCCAACTGGAAGCTGAATAAGTAAGGCTAGTACAAGAATAATGGGTGGGCCTTAAATACAGCATTATGTTTGAAAATTTGAAAGCCAATGTTGGGAAACTAGATGAAACATATCAGGGAGCTTCAAAGAGGCCATGGATGAAACACCAGCTAACATCAACGTGACCTCTTAGTCTTACAGCTGAACTAGATCAACTCATTTATGTCTTAACAACCAAATAAACAGCTGCATACAACTGCAAACAGTCCTAACCTGCTTTATTATGTACATGTGCTGAATCTGATGAGGCATACCGACGTGCTACAGTGATGTGGATCTATATAAGAACGAAATATCCGAAAATACGCATATCCGAATACTTACCCCGCAGTGAGTTCTCGTCGAACCGTAAAAATCGAACAAAATAGAGTAAACTAAGCAGGAAAAAGTTGCACATGCTGGTAGTGACATTGTAATGTATCCTAAATGAGCAACACTCATGTATGACAGCGTATTCTTCACCATTTTGACTAAATTTTGTTCTTTCCTAGTTTCAAACGCTGCACTTCGCTAATTGATTCGTCCTCAACTACAATCGTAACTGTAAAAGTAGAAGGAAAATAATGTACCCGACTCGAATCCGCGACCCCTACTTGCGAGTCAGATGCTCTACCAACTGCATTAGCCGGGCTGTTAATATTACAGTCAAATTATGAATACAAATTCTATATATAACATAAATGCCACTGCTGTACATTCCTCCTTCCTGATTCTCAATGTAATTTGTATTAAATAAAACCAAAGACCTGTACAAGTTTGTCTGGAAAATTGAACAGTTAACATCGGAACAAATCGATATGGGTTTGTATCAAAGACCTATACATACTTACGTATAGCTGATTGCATCAACCACAGGATCTTTTGACCAACCCATGCAGCCTTTGCTTCACTCTAGCTATACGAGGATTCCAAGGCTATTCTTACACTCACGGCACCAAATGTAACAGGAGGGGTAGGCCTATTAATTAAAGTACCCGATGCGGGGCTCGAACCCGCGACCTCCGCTGCTTGTGTCATAGGTAATAGTTATAGTACAACATGTATATACATAGTACCTTAATTAAAGTAGTATAATAGCAATATATCATTCATAAATAAAGCTATAATCAGGAACAATAATCCTTTTTCTAAATGATCGCTTTTACGCAAATTAACCTTAATTCACTATAGTCATCTTCACGATATCATAAATTTCACATACACGTGACTAGTCCCGCACGAGATTTTTTACCGTCACACCATTCAGTAGTCAGAGTTGATAGATCATGTCTATGCGGACACTTTTGTAGGTTTTGCTCTAAAACCTTCAGATAAATTAAATTTAATTAACATACTTATTGTAATTACTCGTTCATCTTTGTATAGTTGAAAAGCTTAATATATATTAAGATATAAATGATATAAATAATATGACGCGGATCATGAATTCATTAGGTGACTTCTAAAAAAATATTGTTTGTATACTTCTTTGATATTCTAATTAATACTGTTCACAGCAATTACTATATTGTTTAATTATGTTTTAAATATAATTGTTTCATTTGATGTATTGCAGAGCTTGCATAGACTTTGCATGGATTCACATTGGTTTACATAGACCATATATATGAATTTAATGTACATGCCTATAAGACTTCTAGACACACCATCAGAACTCGTTCTTGTTATTATACACACCATATCTCGACTGAGAGCACCGGTGACACTTGCAAGTCAGTTGTTCTACCAACTGAACAAATCGGGTAGTTAATACAGTAACAAAAGCGAAAATAATTTATTTCAATTTATTTAAACATCGCATTTCGAGTTAATTAATGTGTATCTTCGCCATAGCTAACACCTTCTAATCGTATTTTAGTATGTTATATACATGTATATTTATAAAATAGTTATATAGATATGGAGTCTGGTCCTAGATAATGAACCACAGGTAGGTTCCGCAACCTACACCAGCGCACCCAGCGAGTCAGATGCTCAACCAACTGAGCTAACCGAGCAGGTCAATTCACAGTCAATTTACGGGCCTATCAATACAAATGTTATATACATGTTACATTCTAGAATGAGTATAACATATCCAACGTATCATCATCATTAAATGTAACATCTGCAGTATCTCCACCAACATCTTCTTTAGCATCATTCTCCTCCTCTAGAATGAGTCTAGAACATCCAGTGTATCATCATCATTAAACGTAACATCTCCAGTATCGCCACCAAAATCTTCTTTAGCACCATTCTCCTCTTCTCTAACGTTTCTTGGTTGTCTGCTTCTGTTTCCACGGGTCTTTCTTGTATTTATCGTCTCTTGCAAATCAAACACCTCACTTTTGCTGGTTTTCGGCACAAATGGATGATTTCTCAAAATATCGTCTGCTTTTTGAACATTTGTTACGCTTGACGAACGGTAAACTCGATCAACAAAAATGTCATCGTCCTCTTCTTCGTTGTTGTCACCAAGACCTTTCAAAGAATCGTCTGTGTTGTTCCTACAACAACAAGCACGCATCAAGTATCTAAGAAACCTAGATATTCTAAATTTTGTCTTCTTTTTTGTATCCATTACTGTACAGCACAATGGCGGGTAAATTACTACCTAGCAACGCTGTCACGTGACTTTGGTGACGTAATGACGTTACGTCGCGTTCATAGTATCAGACAAAATTAGACATACCTATCAAGTTCAGACCCCGTATATAACTTATGTAAACTTAAATAAATAAGTATATATATTACTATGACACTGATATTATCAATAAATAAATGTATTTGATTCGTAGGTCTTGATAAACACTGCAAATGAGAATAAAGTGAAACTCGTCTTCAACATTATTTATGCTAAAAAACTGGCATAATCTTAAAGGTTGATCTATCAATTTTTAAATTAAGGGAAATTATTCTAAGCTTGGTCATTTGGCGTCTAATTTGTTTGTTTCGTTGTTTGTATATATCAAGTTTTACGCCCCTTTTCAACAGTCAGAGTCATATGAGGCGGACAGTTCACCTAAGCATCGTTCCTGGGAAGAAACAGTACTAGACTTTCATCCTCCGTAACATTTGGCGTCTAAGGAAAATGACGTTTTAGCATGTATATATAAGTGCCTAATATTTAAGAATACTACTAGAAGTATATATACATTATACATACAAATGTATAGTGTTTCACATATTTTTACTATACAAATATGTACATGCGATAAATTTTCTTGCATGGTAGCACCCACAATAATTACACTTAATAATTATAATGTCCTCATGCAAAGGAATTAATAATAAACTTATCTATCTATGTCCTGTGAATAGCATGAATTGAGTTAATAACATTTTGAAGTTTTTTTTTGTACGTAATTATCTTTTCCCCAAATGATTACAATATAAAATTCTACAAACTAATCAATCAAACCATATTGGATTTATATGGCACACCTGGAAGTTTTTTCATCCAACATGAACTATATGATACTACTGAAACTTGATAGGTTTGTATAAACTATGAGATTACGTAATAAAATAATCCACACACCACTTAAACGCGTCTTGTGTCCTTCTATCCATTAACTTTGTTTCGACAAGGCTCTCAGTAAATTATTAAAAAAATGTTGAGCAGTTCAATACATAAGATTTAATTTGAATCAATACAACGGTCCTTGTAGAATAATGAGTAGGTACAGTACTATGGTATATTAATGTATAAATGAAAGTTACAATTTTTGTTTGGTTTTCACAATGGGAAATTTGGATAGAATTGAAAATATTTTGATATAATATATCAGCGAATAAAAGGCACAGATTTGGTTCTCTATAATTCGCAGCTGTAATCCTCTGTGAATGCAACCATACAACAATAACATTGTAAACTAATCCTCAACTATTTACAAAATATTTTCCAAACGTGTCAGTGAAGTACTATTTGCCTAAACAAATGTAAATAAAGCATTAAAATGAACGCTGAACAGTCTTAGATTAGTTATAGATCACAGACTAGTATACGCATCACTTTATATGTATGGTCGCGATAGCGATGCAGTAACGGGTGAAAAATAATTGTGTTTTAAGGATTATGGTATATAAATAAGTGTTAATATTTTCCAAAAATAATATGTAGAAAGCCTGACTTTATATCAGTCAAATTGTGGAATTCTTTAAACCGTTCGTTATGTGACATTGATAGGCTGAAACATTTGGACTTAAAGTGATAATACGTATTTAGTCATGATTATGTAATGTAAGTATACGTGATTGGAACAGCATTACATAAATAAAGGGGTGGGTGAACGAAGGGAGCTATTTCCTTCTTCCGGTCTAAATGGAAATGAACAGGCCCACCTTGCACCTACGCCTTCGGTTATTAAATTATCGAATTACGCACATCCTCCACGAAGGTCACCTCCGAACTACAGCCACCTCACTGTTACAGCCAGTATTCTAGCAACCCAAATTGACATTTTACTCTATTTTCACTCTCTCAACAACAGCCACCTCCTCATAACAGCCGTTTTTGTCTTTCCCATTAGTGGCTGCTGTAGGAGGTTGCACTTTAGTTCATTACTTCGAGTCATTATTACCGAGTGCCGTCTACCAAAAACTTTATATCATTACATATTAAATACGATTTTCTACAGTATTATTTCAGACAGGTACAACGGCTCCTTGAACTAATAACTGCTACAATGATACTTACAAACGTTGACCAGTCACCCGCGGGAACTGACGATTTCTCACAAGTATTATGAATTTTAGCGAACTTTTAAGGAAATGTTAATATAACTATTTCTTTCAAATTGTTTCACACATACATATTAGATTACTGTACCTCGTCCGGATTCTCAATCTCTAGAGACTGTTTTTAATAGTTAAAATTAAAAAGTATGCGACTGTTGTAATGTTATTATGAGCGTGAATGTAGATATAATAATATTATGCTTCATTTATTGAAATAAATTGAGAAAAAGATGATATTTATAAGTTCGCAAATTTATTAACCTCGGACTTAGGTAGTCTTGTGTACGCTTTCCAATCTCAACCCAATTTTTAAACTTTCTATCACTGTCGAGTATATAAATAGCAAATACATGTACGTTATCATTACGGCCACAAAAAGTCAAAATAAAACAATAAACACAAAATTAAGACGTCACGTGATCGATTCTATATCAAACGGTCTTGAGTTTTAACCTTTGTGTCGGGAGTACAAAGTTCGTGAGTGTTCCTGAAACGAATCTACGCAATGACAGTATGTTCTACAAGTAATGAAAGTGGAAACTCTTCCCAGTTCATTGTACGCCTTGAAAATCTACTATAAATAAGAATCGTTCTTCGATCCAGAATTATGATCGTTTTCCAGAAATCTAACATTCACAGCAGATAAATTTAAGTAATTATCGTGTATTACTTAATTACACATTCAGTTATACATTGTATATTTATATATAAACTGTTGTAGATAGTGACAGAAGATTAACAAGAGAATATACCACACTCAATTAGATAACATGGTAAAACATTCAACAAAATTACACTCAATTTAGACATGATTTTAATAAGAGGGAAATTATGATTGTTTGTGAAATCTGTACGACTTGGTGAATTATCTCTAACAGATCATGAACTCGTAAATTAAATAATGTGCGCGCTCGAACTAAATTTTTTTTTATATAAAGAAGCAATAGCTATCATCTATAAAATCTATTCATTAACTCTGATAATGATTGATATCTATATATCGTGTATATAATCAATGACAAATAATTTGATAGTATACCAAAATATCGCACAAAGGTATATATTTAAACAATTATATAATACAATTATAACATACGTATTAATAACACTAGGTTATGAAAGAATTTAATGAAACTCGTTTGGTGTCAGCGGCAAATAAATCATAATTTATATTGTAATTAATGTCAGATAAAAGAAAAGTAAAATTATGAATGTTATAAATTAGTCTCATCAGTCAATCATTATGTATTATTCTGACGAAGGCTAAATGCCGAAACGTTAAGAAACATAAAGAAATTTTTAACACGTGTTGTTGTTGTTTTAACTGTATTGTAATCAACTGATAGATAGACTAAATTTGACTTGTCAAATGATTTTATCGTAACTTGCTACCATTATCCAATTCAAAATCGATTTCTAATATTAATATAGCCTACAAGTGCTAATAGCACAAAAAGAGAATAAAACAGAAAAGTACATTTGTATTACATGTATGTCTTTTGGTATCAAAATATTTAGTTCTTTAAATAACATTAAATTATTAATTGCTGAACTTGAAATGAATCTCTTTATTGCAATAAAAACATAATTCAGGATAGAACTTTTTGCACGTCTTGGTAATACTAAAAATAGATCATACAGTGTGTATAGATCTACTTGTAACATGTTTTTCGTATATGACTGGCAAGAACTCGAGTAACTTGTTTGAGGAAATTTTGAATCAGACAATCACATGCATATATATACACATGCATAATTAAATATTTTTACATTAACGCTAGCAATCGATAAAAATGTCATTGATTTTCATATTATGTAGTGGTGTTTTTTTAAAATATCATTAAGACCAATTAACATACTGTCAGTATATGAAATATGTCGGTATACGGTCTAAAACATACGGTAATGTTTGGTGTGTATTTACTGTATGATGGTGATAATACTCTTCTCAAGGTTTAAACATACTTACCAAGGCGATGATTGTTTATATTTATTTTGTCAACAATCAGTCTCTTGAGGCCAATACCTTTTTATTTCTTGGTTTACGAGATTAATATTTTTTATTGAAAAAGGTAAAAAATCCAGATTGGGTCAATCAGAAAGAGGAAAATGTATTTATATCGCTGTGTATACAGTTAACTCTAATATCTACCAACCTACATCTTGCTTAAAGCTTTCTTAGAGTTATCTTTAGAACTCGAACATTTTCACTAAGTCACTTAAAACCCCGTGCCAATCCGATGCCATTTTGTTCAGAGCAATATGTAACGGCCTCTTTGATTGGCTGATTGTCGTACGTCATATGATTTTCTTTCAGGGAAAATTGTAACGGTCTCTTCGATTGATAGATTATCGTACGTTATGTGGTTTGTATTTGTACAAACAATGCTGTATTTTTATGCATTATCCCACAGGCAAAATTAATAATTCGAAATTGTAATGTTGTTATTTTCTGTAGTTTTCGAGAAAAAAAGACCGCCGGGTTAGCGAACCAAGAAATATAAAAGATTTGGCCTTATAGGAACTGTATGCTTTGGCATTCTGTAGTTAACATGGAAAATGATAACATTCAGGTTATATCCTTGAAATTTAGAATTATGACTCGCCAACAGTGATACACCCAGATTTTTAAATGTAGTTTTATCTTTACATTTCATTGTTATTTTAGTTCTCATCTCAATAGTATGCACTTGGTAGCATCATGACGTCACGCTAGGTACGAGTAATTGTTGATATTTTTGTATAATTAACGTCACTTTTAATTTGTCTGTCTTTCCTATCTCTTAACTAATTATTTAATCATGTTGTCATGCCCTGATATGACCAAAACCAGAGACCGGAGGAGATTAAAATGTAGATACCCATAATTTACGAATATTTAAAAATAAAAATTATGTTCAGTTTAATTCTAACAAAACAAACGATCCTAAATATTTATGGAATTTTTGGTATTTGTAACTATTCGGAATCTCTAAACAGACACAATATTTATCCTTTGATTACAACATTATGCATTTATTAAAATCGCCAATACAATTTTAGACACTTCTTTGTTGTAAGTACAGGCTCATTTTAATCAGATAGAAGTAATCGTTTTCATTCAATATGCTTATTTATCGTAAAAAAGATTAGATTGTTGTAAGATAGAAATGATACTTGGACGATTTATTGAATAATACCAAGATACAGGACAGTCTTTCATATACTGTGATTGATTGATTAGGATAAAAGTGTATAACCAATTTCACAATCGTTCTAACAAATACATTTTATGTATACAGATGCACCGTAGAATCAGTGTGAATCTCTCTTTCACGCCTTGTTGTCAATATACGAGCTGGATCCAGGGTTTCAGACTTAGGGGGGGGGGGGGGGGGCTTAATATTTAGGAAAGTAGGCTATTTCATTGAATGATATTTCACTTCAACCTTTTGGTCGGGAACTTTAAGGGGCCTGCCGTGTGTGCGCCCCCCCCCCTTGCATCTCACATCACCAAACGTCGCATACTACGATGTTATACTTCCTATGGCAACGGATCACTTCATGCCGTTGATTAGAAATAACTTATTGATAAATTATTGATTGTGTGTTGTTGTAAAGAAATAAAAGTGTTAGAGACGATCGTTGTCTAATATGACGTCATTGATAATAACAGACTGGACTGAGGGAGTAGTTAAATTAAAATACACTATGAGGTGATCGCCGCCTTACTGTGAACTTTTGAAACGTAAATTATTACTATAATTAAACGTATTATATACAATGTAATTGTAAAACTATTTGTAGAATATATTGCTATCAGGGAACTATTATTTTCTCCCATAGGTCTAAATTGGGGTTGCTTCTTGTATATAGGACTTTCTTTGATAAACTATATGGGTGTTACATTCCTTGTTGGGTATAAATTACATGTTCTATGCTGACAAACTATGTCCCATTTAAACTACTGTCCTACTTCTTTATATTTAATAATGTCTGTAATATAAGAAACAAATCTATCATTTCAAATCAGACAGAATCTATTATGTTACATAATTTGCACTTCAAAGTTGCTACTCATTTGCCTTAAAATGAACCAATTAAACGTAGGTAATTTTTAGAAATCTTAACTATATAAATAATGTTTTATTTGATAATTATAGTGAAAAGGTCAAATTCATGAATTCTCGGTGAATGAAATTTGTCAAACTAACGACGTATAGTGTTTTTTTATGCTTTCAGTTCAAAGATACGACGAGAGTCAGTAATTTGACTGATGTCTGAAAGCCACGCAATACTTTAATTAATCTGGAAAGTCGCTGTCCTAATTTAGCTGTGTGAATCATCTAAATATGACGATAACCGTTCAAAATAATAGGACCACTCGTTGGTTTTAATTGTCCGAGAAATTATACTTAATTATCGTCCATGAAAGCATAGTTTCATATATACAAGGATTTTTTTTTGCATTCGGCTAAAAGGTTTTGAATGAAACACTTTGTTCGAAATCAATATTTGTCAGTGTATAAAGGGGACGACAATTATTATGTATGGACTTACAGATTGGAATGTTTAGGCATAAATACACTGAACCTATCAAAATGTTCAACCGTATGAATGCATGTAAAAATTACAATACAATTTGTGATCATGGCTTGTATTGAATTAAAAAATGAATTTATTTGATTCAGACATAACTAATTTTCTAGTGTGTAATAAATAACACATTATTGGATTCAATGACTGTGTTAGATAAATGTGAAAAATATAGATTGGTCAACGTATTTGGATTATATTTAATGTTTAATTTGTTATATTATAATATGCGGACGATCGCGTGAACCAGTGGAACTCTGGTTATCCGTGAAGATGGCTTTTCTGATTTCTGTGAGTCTGTATTTAGTGCCATTGTGTTAAAACTACATCGTTAAAACTACATTTAGTGATGTGTAGCCGCTCTATTACAGCAATATCATTATAGAACGTTTTTAGATATTTCGTTGTAAAATGATACACTGCCATACTGCTGTCATTAGATCATATATCAGAGTCTTAATGAACTAACCTTTCAACAATTAGTCGGGTACGTTGTATATAATATCAGTATTAATGTTTATATTTCACGATATAAGATTACAATCTACTTAAGGTAAGATGCGATAGTATAAAAACCTAATGAAGTACTAAATGCAACAATTTAATTCAATTTATTTTGAATATTTTTTTTGTGAGCGTCCATTTTTCTACAAGACAGATACGGCACTGTGTAAAACTGAAATTTAAGAAATAAATGTTTTAGTGGACCCGTTATGTTTCAATACATTTTGATAAAAAATGTTAAATGTTGTATAAAGTTATCATATTTTTTTATGGTAATGAATTGTTTGCTATTTAATTTCAATTCGTGATGTGATGTGAATGAAGTATTATTACACTCTGTTTGAAACATAACTTGTCGTTTATCTAGATTAAACAGATGTAATATTCATTTAACTAGGAAAATAAAATGTCAAAACACTGAATGCCACATACTACAGTATGTACGGTCTTTGTCGATGCATTTTGTAAGCTTTTGATATTTAAGTGGATTTTCATACTGTGTTAATTACATTCAGAATAAAAAAAGATAATTTATATTTTATCAATCCGGAGACAAATTATTAAATTATACCAACGTGCAGTAATATATTGTTGAGTTTATGACCTGTTCAATACATTTAAACATTTTTTTCAATGCTGAACAAGCCAAGTGACAAATAAATTATAAGTTACGTAATGGAATGATATGACTGGCACTGTGGCAATAATGGTAAGTGCTTGTGTCTGCTATTGAAAAAAAACACATTTAGTGGAGTTTTTTAAAACTTTCTTCAATAGCATAATTTATTTACAAAAGCTTGAAAACAAACATTCTGAATAATCTGCGGGTGGCTGGAGTCTTGTGTCAATAAAAAACGTCCATGTCGCATTTTAAACTACATACCACAGACATGTGTCTGTTTATATTTCTGTGTATTTTTAATAGATAAATGCATGTATAACCATTAGATCATTAAGGCGTAAACAATGTTTGTTTCTTGTTGCATGCTCAATACTTATTATATAGGAAACTTATTTAGTTTTGGATTTTTCATCCTTGAAAACATGCGGAAAGGTTAAATGCCAGACAGTATGTTTACTATGACTAACAAAATGTAAAGGGTCGCGACAGAAATTTATATACGTTGAGTAACGAGAAACAAATAATTGTTTACGCCTAACCAATCGCATTTTAGAGTACGTATATAGACTACTTTATTCTTAATAGCTCATTAATTTCGACTTACCTTATGTTTTTTAATGCAATTATTTTTTATTTGAATTTTGTATAATTGGAAATGCACGATGCACGAGTGAAAGAGTCAGCATAAATATCGTAGTCACGTGTGGAGTAAAAAATTGACGGTCACGGAATATTGGTGATTAAACGTATCGATCAGTTTGTGATATGCACGCGCGATTCCATAAATATGTCGGGTAATGAGCGATATTAATTTATGAAGTGCAAAATTTAACATTTAGAATTCGGTATATTTTCAGCGTATTTACTTGCAGTCTGTAGTGAATAGACAAATTTAACTTGTTTTAAACAGAATGCATTGTTTTTCCATTGTAATATTGTTAAATTAATTGTATATAACCCGGCTGTAATACAGTATATTGTACAATTACAGGTGGTTTTAGATCATCATTAGGAACTATCGTTATGATTTGGCTGACTGGACTATTAGTTCTGGAGTATTGCTTTAAGGGTAAGTAAAAAATCATAAATTTATTTAGTAATGATTTTCTCTTTGTTTTTTTTTTTCAAAATATTTAGTCATCAATGTTTCGTTCTTGTGAAACCGCAACATTGTCTAATTAAAAGTGTTAGGTAAGAATTATAATCACGTTCTAGTATTATTTACCCTACGATCTAGAATGAAAATGAAAAACAGGTCATTAACATCATCAAATTTATGGTCTTCCCATGATATGTTTTTATATCTTCATGGTTTATTGATTACACATGGTTATGTACAAATAACTTCTTAATTTCATACCAGGACAAAGATTTACATGCACTTATATATCTTATCGATGATTTAAAACTTCATTCGTCCGTCCGTCCGTCCGTCCGTAAGATCGTCCGTCCGTCCCTCCCTTCGTTCGTTCGACCGTGCGTTTGTCCATGCGTTCGTTCATCTGTTTATTCGTTCGTCCGTTCGTACACCTTCATTAAATAATTCCCGTTTTCCTTGAATACTTTATATTATTGCTTTCGTCATATATATCGAGTCCTTCACTATCTTTTCCGTACTACATTGATTCCATAATTTCTGATACATTTTGTATTGGTATTATTTATAGTTTATTGTCAGTATGCTAGCATCCATCAGTGGCATTAAAATAACATGGCGATACCTACCGTTCACGTAATTACGTTAACAGCGGTAATGATTTATCCATAATGACTGACATTTTCCTTCATAGTTAAATATATAAATGAGATTCTAGAAATGAATGAGTACGTATTATTAAAGCTGGTTCATCATACATGTACATTTCAGAAAAATGAACCATCTGTAGTCTGATTATCTTGTATCATATCTGTCAAAGGAAATTTCACTATTGACATGACTGTATAAAGATGCCATCACATCAACTCTTTTTCGTCTAACCTCCCCCACCAAAATTTTACAATGACAACTTTGACAACTTTTTAAAGTACATAATTTATATCATCACAAACATATCCCAGACATTCACTAGAAAGCTTGTGTTAGCAGCCACCTCCGAATAAACGCCACCCTATGAATAATGGCCATTCTCTTAAAAGCCGCCATTGATTATTTAGAACAAAATGTCCTTCTAATACAGGCCACCTATCTATAAAGACCACATTGTGTATTTCTCAAGAGTGGACTTTGTTCACATGTTTGACTGTACTGTACTTGCAAAGTAGGTAAGAGTGATATCAAATGATATCAAATGTGGATTGTTAGTAATCCATTAAAAAGTATACGAATGTTGTGTATTGGATCACATTTTAACGTATAAAACTATTCATTCATACCGGTACAAATTACCGTAATTACCGAATTTCTGCCTCTATTGTCAAGCAATGAAATATAAATACTGCATAAACCATATCAAGATTTTCGAGATAAACGTATTCTGTTAATTTAATAATAATTGTTTAATTAGTTATAAAAGTTGCGGGCGTACGGTAAAAACCTCAAATAACAGTATAAATGTTATCAAAGATATATAATATTCATAGTTAACTCTATCCGATCGTACCGTATTGTACGGCAAGGAATTTTCAAAATATCTTTTGTTCAAGGTCAGTTCGTCGGCTTCCGATAAGGAAATAACGCATTAACTCATTCTGTCGGAACGCCACACCCTGGCAATATTTTGTACAGATATAACGTATGAATCTTTTGATATCCGTTCATATAAAATGATGTGATAGATTTGGTTAAACGGATTAATTATCATAAAAACATAATACCTTTTAGGTACAAAATGTATAACATTTTGAACTATAAAAAGTAATTTGACATGTGTCTTAAACTATCTATAAATCTAATGTATTTATTATATTTCAATTCAAATGATAATATTTCTTTTCTGATTACCTTATTACATTTGATGTTCTCTGGAACAAAGATCGACAAATAAGAGATATTTTACTAGATTGAGACATTTATGTTGAATAGAACACGATTTACTCCACCCTTATGTTCATAGAGATATAACCATTCATACCTACAATTAGCGTACAATAATGTCTTAATTTATTCTACGTAACACCTGTATGTGTTATAATCTGATTGATATGGAAAATAAGACATAGTATGCTGCTTAACAAAGGAATAATAAATCTAACAAAAATGAAAGTTTTGCTGACAAGCGATCAGTGTGTTCTGGCTTACAAATGTAGACGCTTTTTTGTAATTATATTTCTTTCCGCTCTTTTTACACCCTTTTTCTCTCCATCCTGTCTCAATATAGCAACATGAAACCTCACATAGAGGTTAGCTCACGTCACTATATTTGTTCGTCTTCATATTTGTCACTGAATTAATTACAGAATGCATTTTTGCTAGTTATTGCAAAATCCTTCATAATTATGTTATGTTCTACAGAATAATTTAACGTATAAATAAGAAAGAAATGACACGTGTAGACTAATACATTTAATCTTGAAATAAATAAAGTTTTGTGGTCAAAGCGTACAATGTCTACTGCGTGAAAAATCACTGTAGCATGGCAGAATTCACAAACCATGATTATTAAAAAAAACAAAAACAAAAACAACAACAAAAAAAACATCTCTATTGTGTATACCTCAACATCAGCTGCGATATCCAACGGTATTTACCTATATCCCTATTTGTACGTGGTGGACCGACACCAGTTCTACAAACTGGACCGTCGTAGGTTCGAGCCCAGCTACCGACCATGTCTCTGTATGTGAGAAAGTAGGCAGTTGATTACGGAGGAACATACAGAGACATGGTCGGTAGCTGGACTCGAACCTACGATGGTCCAGTCTGGTTCTTCCCAGGACCGATGGTTAGGTGAACTGTCCATCTGATATGACTTTGACTGTTGAAGACGGTAATAAGACCGATACTAAGGTGCGGCTTTTATTCACTCCTGCCGTCTTACATTTACCTAATAAACATTCACTATGTATTTATATGATTGCACGTTCTCTTTTGAAGATTTGATCCTCATTTTTAATTTGAAATGTAATCACCTGGCATACAAACTGATCAATGGTATACATTTAAATCATTGTCTGTACTGAGAAATATCTTTTATTAAAAGAAGTGAAAGAAAAAATAAATGCCGTTGATAATACAAAATGTAGTCGTTACATGCTAACTCCATTGTTACAAGGGGCCGGTTAATAAATTATAATCCATTCAAATATGTGTAAGCGACCACCTCCCAATAAAGGTCACCCTGTGAGTAAAGGTCACCCTGTGAATAAAGGTAATTCTTTAAGAACAGTCAATTGTTATCTATAACAAAATGACCTCCGAAAACAGACCACCTGTGAATAAAGGCCACATTTTGTCTTTTTGCCAAGAATGGCCTTTATTCACAGGTTTGACTGTATACATGATAATTCACAGGGATCAGTATGAACTTTGATTAATCTGCATCATGTCTCTAAAATACGTAAGCTAGCGCAATTCAGATTAGACCATCGAGCGAGTTGTACATGTCCAAGCGGTATCACGTGACACACATTTTTCATCTACGGAATACTTCAAACAATAACGATATCCTTTACATAAATGTTTAGAAACGTATTTCATAAGATTTAATATTGTTTTGATTTGTGATTAGACTGTTGTGTACTCAGTCATTTCTAATGAAAAGAAATTATTTCATTAGACTAACAGTTTACATAGGGTAGGTAACAAGTGTTTCCACTTAAATTATGGTCTTCTTGAAAGTCTATAACAATACTTGAATCATTTTGTGACAAATGAACTTCTCTATGTTTGTACATTCCACAATAAAGTCAATATAATCGACACATTGAATTAATTGACCTCATGATCGCAACAGACAAGTTTCATATACAGTCAACCCTGTGTTGGCGGACCATTCCAAAAAAAGCCACCCTGTAAATAAAAGCTATTCTTTTAAAAACTGTGTTGATTATAGAAAAAATACATAAAAATCACATCACCTGTCAATAAAGGTCAATTTTTGTCTTCCCCAAGAGTGACCTTTGTTCACAGGTTTGACTGTATTCAAACAGTCATTCTATTATCTTTCACTAAATTGACATTTTTTTGTCACGTTATATTCAATTGTAGTATCAACTAGTATTTATGATTAAAAACTGCAGTGTGATTGTTTCTATTGGTTTGATTTCTTGGCGCTGTATTTCAATACAAACATCTAGTTTGTGTAGAATGAAAAGCTTACAAATAGCTTTCTGTGCAAAAAAGATTTACAGAAGGTACATTCAAAGTTTAATGAAAATGTATTTCTCTGACTAATAATCACCAGTCTTACACCGTTGTGAGTTCGAATCCCGTCCGAGACCAGACACATGTCAGATATGAGCAAGCTGTCGAGTTAGCTTATACGAGGGGTTGGTGTTCTATGTACTTCTATCCATATGTAACCCTGGGTTATTACTCCGCCGCTGGAGCTGGAAAAGCTAACCAATGGCATTGCCTATTGGTGTGACGTTAACAAACATAACGACCATATGGTATATGTACATGTGTACTTCATGTTAAAAGAAAACTCTTTGTAACGTATGTACCTGTACTTTCAGTATTGTGCCAGTGTAATGGATCTCCTTTATCTCTGACAGCAAGTGAACAACCACAGAGTTTCTCTTCTCCCGGATACCCGTCAGATTACTCAAAGTAAGTCACAAATCAAAGTAAGTTACAAATCAAAGTACTGAAAGTGCTCATGGAAACTGCACTTACATAGACGGAACGGGAACTAGTTTAACAATTTGCATGTCGGGTGTAGAAAAACGAAATGTACATTTGTACTATCGTTCAGTTCCCAACAATCATCATACCATATTCTTGTTGACACTTATTTAGAGAATTATGATTATGTAGTCAGATAAAGCCAAAGGCTTTCGCTGACATCAGGGAAGATATTTATGTACATGAAGATGACATCTGTTGCAACCAAACTTGTAATAAAAAAAGTTTTTTTTTATTACAAGTTTGGTTGGAACACATCCACTTTGAGACTCTTCTATCTAGGCTCAAAATAAGAGACATTGCCGAAGTTCTCAACATGTTAATAAAGATCGTACTCTTAGAAACTGTCATTGATTATCTAGAGCAAAATAACCTCCGACCTTTGTTCTAAAATGTTTGACTATATTTTCAGCAATGAATATTGTGAATGGTTGATAGATTCTGGTGCTGCTGGACAACCTATTGTTTTATACGGTGACGACATGTTCCTTGACTGTGCGACTGGTGATCGTATAATTATGTATGATGGTAGGAATTTAATAATCAATAACTTTTTTACTGAGGTTTAACTGTGTTACAAGTTTATTGCTTTCACCTAAGTATAATACAATTTTGCAATGAGGTTTACAATAAGGTACTATTTGTAATACATACATACAAGTACTAGGCTGTATGGTTGAAGCCAAAGCTCTGAAGGCTTTGCTGTTGTTCGGAACAACAAAACAGTGAACAGTTGAGTTTTGGAAACGCTTTCCTACATCCGCCATGCCAGTGACCCCCTTTGCATTTGAAAAAAACACACATCGAAAAGCAGGACTCATATGAGAAACATTCATAACAGTCTTCTAGCAACCTGCTGTAATCTTTGACTTTGCAATACCAACGCTATATCGTGACCCCTCTGAACTTCCGTAAGCTGTATACCATGGTCGTAGGATGAGTATTTATAAACAATAATGTGTTAACTTCTAGAATATTAAATGATATTAAACTTATTAGTATTGTTAAGCATTTTGTTAGCTTTTCATCGCTGACATTACATATTACATAATACGTTACACGATTCAGTAATTAGTAACTAATGAGTACACACAAACCCAGATCATCATCTGAGCAATGTTCAAATTTTCAAACAAAGCACTTCGCATTTAATGTTGTACCCTTCCACTGCCCTATCCCCAGGGACCCCCCCGAGGGACCCTATCTCCCCGAGCGTCCATATGACCCCCCCCGAGCGACCGTACGCCTCCCCAGGGACCCTACCCCCCAGGGATCCTCCACCAGGGACACCTCCCCGCAGGGACCCTTTTCCCAGGGGCCCCTCTCCCTAGGAACCCCTCCTCCATCCTCCCCAAGGACAGTTCTCTCCAGGGAAGACGCTCCTCAAGAAAGCCTCCACAAGGAAAGTCTTTCCCAGGGAACCATCCCTCACACAGGGCACCTTATGTCTCCTGTATGTCTACTCTATTGTTAACTTACAGATGGGATGTTACGATAACATGGAGATTTTTGGAGTATAAGCCAAATACGTAATCGGTAAAAAAACAAAATTTGAAAAATTCTATTGGGATATTAAAAGTGTACCATCGGTCAAAATTATATGAACATTAAGTAACGTAAAATATGGGAGATAATTCTAAAGGTACCAACAGACAGTAATTTAAAAGGATATGCCAACAGTCAATGATTATCAAGAAGATGCCAACAGACAATAAAATAAAGAAGATGCCAACAGACAATAATTATAAAGAAGATGCCAACAGACAATAATTATAAAGGATATGCCAACAGACAATAATTATAAAGGATATGCCAACAGACAATAATTATAAAGGATATGCCAACAGACAATAATTATAAAGAAGATGCCAACAGACAATAATTATAAAGAAGATGCCAACAGACAATAATTATAAAGGATATGCCAACAGACAATAATTATAAAGGATATGCCAACAGACAATAATTATAAAGAAGATGCCAACAGACAATAATTATAAAGGATATGCCAACAGACAATAATTATAAAGAAGATGCCAACAGACAATAATTATAAAGAAGATGCCAACAGACAATAATTATAAAGAAGATGCCAACAGACAATAATTATAAAGAAGATGCCAACAGACAATAATTATAAAGAAGATGCCAACAGACAATAATTATAAAGAAGATGCCAACAGACAATAATTATAAAGAAGATGCCAACAGACAATAATTATAAAGAAGATGCCAACAGACAATAATTATAAAGGATATGCCAACAGACAATAATTATAAAGAAGATGCCAACAGACAATAATTATAAAGAAGATGCCAACAGACAATAATTATAAAGGATATGCCAACAGACAATAATTATAAAGAAGATGCCAACAGACAATAATTATAAAGAAGATGCCAACAGACAATAATTATAAAGAAGATGCCAACAGACAATAATTATAAAGAAGATGCCAACAGACAATAATTATAAAGAAGATGCCAACAGACAATAATTATAAAGAAGATGCCAACAGACAATAATTATAAAGAAGATGCCAACAGACAATAATTATAAAGAAGATGCCAACAGACAATAATTATAAAGAAGATGCCAACAGACAATAATTATAAAGGATATGCCAACAGACAATAATTATAAAGAAGATGCCAACAGACAATAATTATAAAAAAGATGCCAACAGACAATAATTATAAAGAAGATGCCAACAGACAATAATTATAAAGATGATGCCAACAGACAATAATTATAAAGATGATGCCAACAGACAATAATTATAAAGATGATGCCAACAGACAATAATTATAAAGAAGATGCCAACAGACAATAATTATAAAGGATATGCCAACAGACAATAATTATAAAGATGATGCCAACAGACAATAATTATAAAGATGATGCCAACAGACAATAATTATAAAGGATATGCCAACAGACAATAATTATAAAGGATATGCCAACAGACAATAATTATAAAGGATATGCCAACAGACAATAATTATAAAGGATATGCCAACAGACAATAATTATAAAGGATATGCCAACAGACAATAATTATAAAGGATATGCCAACAGACAATAATTATAAAGAAGATGCCAACAGACAATAATTATAAAGAAGATGCCAACAGACAATAATTATAAAGGATATGCCAACAGACAATAATTATAAAGAAGATGCCAACAGACAATAATTATAAAAAAGATGCCAACAGACAATAATTATAAAGAAGATGCCAACAGACAATAATTATAAAGATGATGCCAACAGACAATAATTATAAAGATGATGCCAACAGACAATAATTATAAAGGATATGCCAACAGACAATAATTATAAAGGATATGCCAACAGACAATAATTATAAAGGATATGCCAACAGACAATAATTATAAAGGATATGCCAACAGACAATAATTATAAAAAAGATGCCAACAGACAATAATTATAAAGAAGATGCCAACAGACAATAATTATAAAGATGATGCCAACAGACAATAATTATAAAGGATATGCCAACAGACAATAATTATAAAGGATATGCCAACAGACAATAATTATAAAGAAGATGCCAACAGACAATAATTATAAAAAAGATGCCAACAGACAATAATTATAAAGAAGATGCCAACAGACAATAATTATAAAGAAGATGCCAACAGACAATAATTATAAAGGATATGCCAACAGACAATAATTATAAAGAAGATGCCAACAGACAATAATTATAAAAAAGATGCCAACAGACAATAATTATAAAGGATATGCCAACAGACAATAATTATAAAGAAGATGCCAACAGACAATAAATATAAAGGATATGCCAACAGACAATAATTATAAAGATGATGCCAACAGACAATAATTATAAAGGATATGCCAACAGACAATAATTATAAAGGATATGCCAACAGACAATAATTATAAAGAAGATGCCAACAGACAATAATTATAAAAAAGATGCCAACAGACAATAATTATAAAGAAGATGCCAACAGACAATAATTATAAAGAAGATGCCAACAGACAATAATTATAAAGGATATGCCAACAGACAATAATTATAAAGAAGATGCCAACAGACAATAATTATAAAGAAGATGCCAACAGACAATAATTATAAAGGATATGCCAACAGACAATAATTATAAAGAAGATGCCAACAGACAATAATTATAAAAAAGATGCCAACAGACAATAATTATAAAGGATATGCCAACAGACAATAATTATAAAGAAGATGCCAACAGACAATAAATATAAAGGATATGCCAACAGACAATAATTATAAAGATGATGCCAACAGACAATAATTATAAAGAAGATGCCAACAGACAATAATTATAAAGAAGATGCCAACAGACAATAATATAAAGAAGATGCCAACAGACAATAATTATAAAGAAGATGCCAAGAGACAATAATATAAAGGATATGCCTTACAGGAGGAGACAGACAGGGAAGCTTTGCATGACCGTGCGACCACATACACGTATCATACGGGTTTCCCGTCCCTCGATACCGAGGGACGAAAGAGAAATAGACGCAATGCGTCTGATGATGACGGTCTGTAAAGGCCGTACATGATTAATTTCAACAAAATATCCACCTTTTATACGAACGTGATAACACCAGGGAAAAAGTTGACAAAATGTGAATAACAATAGGCTTTGAACTTATTTCATGTCTAATAATTTCAATGTAATACCAAATCAATTCTAATTTTCAATGGCGCTTCGCATTGTAATATACAGTATGTTGGTGAAGTTTGGTAATATTTGAAACGTCAATTAATGTAATATTAATGAATATTTGCAATTTTAGGTCTTGTTTTACCTCCCCGTAGTCAATACGTGTACCCCCCGGGGCAGGATATATACACTCCTTATAAATCCAAGTCCTTTATAAAGGCGTTTCACACATCGTTTCGGTCAACGTGTCCATCGAATAATGTAAATACACAACATATCATATTATATAACTTATATGTATCTAAAATGAAACCCAGACATTAATTACTTTTGTTTCTATCATACTATCATCAGAAATAAATACAGTTTAACGAGTGCCAAAAGACACCCGTGAACAACAGAAACCTGTCCCGAACAGACGAAAACCGCTCTTAAAGGAGCGTATATAGCGAACATGCCCAAACCGCGGACCGTAGACACCAAATTAGCCTAATTGTCTCCTGAAATTCCATTTGGACCTTCTAGAACGGATCTAAAACAAGGCTTGTGTCTTATTTAGTCTAAAGAACAATCACTTGAATGTTCTAGGAATGGTTTTGACGCTTTATACCTAGACCGCTTATCAATTAATACAATTAATACAATATAATTCAGTTTATTTATTTACATGCAAGTTTAAAATCCCCTTTCTTAATACGTCCATGATATTTAAAGCAAAGTGATTTAAATTATAGAGAAACACATTTTTACCATAATCCAAATAAAATTATTGAAAAGAATTAAAATACAAATATACAAGTATTAAAATTAGAATAATTACATCCCTTGATTTACCAGAGTTATCAGACGGTCTGACGCTTATATATATGTCTGTTACTTATGGAGACCGCTATTTATTACGAGGAATAAGCTATATCAAATTTGTTCAGATTAAAAGCGACATTTTTTGTTTGCAGTTTTACTCTAAGTAGTTTTGTAAACAGTCATGCTGTAGAGAAATTCCTCTAACTTCCAGGACAGTCCTCGTACATCGTCGTAACCACGCTGAGGCACGCCGAGGTAGTTGCCTCGACTAAAATTTGCAGAGAAATAAAAAATAATTTGTGTAATTAATTCCATCTTACAAACATCCATTCTATTGTGTTATATTGAATAGAACACATTAGTAATGTATATAACGCTTGTTTTAAACTCCCTCGATCCTATCGCTTGTTGTAGATTTCAGCAAAGAATGCACATGTTCACACATGAAGTATGGTCAAATATAGCTTTATTGCTACATAACGTCCATGATTCCGATAAATTTTTGTCAAAACATGGTTTATGAGGCCTCCAATGAGAATATATGCGGTAACTTGTCCTATTCTGACATTTTAGTAAATTGAATTTCAAAGTTTTATGTTATTTTTTGTTGTGCAAATGTTAGTACCTCAGCGTGGCTACGACGCTAAATGCAATTGTCAAAGTTGTTCCTGTTCCATGTGAATTCAGTACTTTGATATATGTCTCCCAATGATAACAAAAAGTAGTTCAGTTTCAAGTTTTCAAGTTTATTCCAACATGTTCAGCTTGTCCACATAAGGGCATGAGCATATAATGACAGAACATGAATAAAACAATCAAATACAACATCAAGCATACATTCTGAGCTAATGGGATTGTTTAGAATTGTTTACGACTTTTTCATATTATTCGATTACGATATTACATAGCCATGTGAGTTTGACTTGGATGCATATAATGTTTGAATTTGAATTTATGCCATTTAATTGTAAAAATGGAACTATTTTCGTAGGCGGAAGGTTAATGGAAGCTCTTCGGTATGTAGGAAAAAAATGCTGATCGATTGTTGAGAATTGGTCTTAAGTTTGTACCGCCCGGAACGACAAAAAAGCATTCACAGTGATGGTAAAGAAAAATACAATATAACGCGGTTTTGTTAGGTAGATTTTTAACTACAGTACAACCTCTGTAGAGCAACACCCTGTGGAAGCTTCAAATATTGGCCATTGTTTAGAGGTTGTTGCTCTACAGAAGTTAAATTTAGAGTAAATATCAACTTAGGGAAAATTTGATGGTGTTGTTATAGAGAGGTTGTTGCTCCACGGAGGGCCGCTCTGGAGAGGTTTTTCTGAACTATCAATATTTACGACACGAATTTTTCAGTTTTAACGTCGTGTTTTAGTGTACATGCTTTATGTTTTATATACGTCTTTTGTGAATTTTATACACGTATACTTTACCTTGTGTTTTGCATGACTCTGTATTTGCAGGTTCTACTGAAATCCACTCTTTATTAGTTTTGAATTTATGTTCGGTGGCTCCAACAGTGGAATACATTAGTACAGATAGACATGTATTGGTAACTTTTACCAGTGATTCCAGCATAACCGCACAAGGCTTCCAGATAACTTATGTAACAGCCGCTGATACATGTAAGTACATATACAAAATGTAACACTAGGTCCGTATTTACTGACATTTATTTATAATTAATACTCAGACTCGGAACTTTTGACTCAAACGTAAGACTTGAACTGTTTGTGAATACAGTCAAATCTGTGAACAAAGGCCACCCTTGGGAAAGACATAATGACATTTATTGACAGGTGGTCTTTATTCGGAGGTCGTTGTGCTCTTAAAAACTAATGGCGGTTTTAAAGATCGGCCTTTTTTAAATGGTGGCTTTTATTCGGAGGTGGCCGATAACGCAGGTTTCACACAAATTTTCATCGCTGTGAGAAACTGACTTAATTTTAAACTCAAAAGCGATTGTGAAATACGGGCCCTAGTGTCTAACCACTCTACGTTAAAAAGACGAAGTAAAACATGATCATGCCAATACCTTTGGAACACCTCGGCCAATTCCGTAACACCATCTAACCTTAGATGTACTTAGTAGCTTGGTATGTTTCTACGCCATGCGACTGCCGAATCGCAGCTTAGGAAACATTACCGCTAAACAAGTTCTTAAAATGCGTGCGTCGAAGACGTTTCATTGCAGAATTGTCCTTAAAACTTGGTAAAATTTTGACTTGTAAAATTCATGGTATACAACTAACAGCAGTTAACAAAGAAAAAAAATTGGCACTTTTTATGGAGGCCGTTATATTTGTCAGTTTTACATCTCGTTGTTCCAAGGTTAGCTCACCCAGCTAAAGCTGAAAGTCGGTCGAGGTGTTTATTGACTAGTGAGCCAGTGAATATAAAGTGATATACACCGGCAGAATGTCATATTGACCGAGGCGTACCTGATTCTATTTTGAGGTGCAATGTTGTTATAATATGAGGTACTGATGTAGTACTGCCGTATATGTGTATGCATTAGTATATGTAATGTTGTATTTACATGTTATTGTTCATCATATACATGCATGTAATGTTGTATTTATGAGGTATTGTTCTTATATATGCAATGCTGCTTTTTATCTGTTGTAGCTGGCACTGGTTGTACATCGGAATATGAACTATCAGCGACAGTAACACCACAATATCTAACATCTAATGGTTTCCCAGCAATGTATAGTGGGTATGTACACATAGTATATTCTCAATGTACAAAATATGATAAACATTTATATAAAGATAAGTCGAAAGCGTCTTGATTTAATTTCAAATAAACAACTTCTGAATACATCGCTTGTTTGTAATCAGTACATCAAAAGTAAATTGCAGTCGACATATGAAATCAATGTCCCAACATCTACACTTAATGACATACACTCGGTGAGTGATAAGTTTTGAGTGATACATAAGTATGTTGCTATCTATTTACTTTTTATTTTAAACTTTTTCAAACATTTAACAACATCGATGCTTTTTTGTTTCTTTAATTCTTTGATAACCAGTTTGTGCAATGTTTGATACACATATTCGATTATCCTTATATCCACAAATAGAGATGCGTACTACGATATTTCTGTGACAGTTAGGCTCATTAAAACTATATACATCAACTTTATATAAAACGTGTTCAGAATATAATCAAATAACTGAAGCTGAATTAAATGAGATATTTGTGGATTATATTGTATTAATTGACTGAAATAGGAGGCCATTTGATGCTGAAATACGTGTTATTAATGTTTGTTCTATTTTGAGCTTATTTCATTGATAATTTATAACGAATGTTTAAATGAATTCATTAAGTACTTGGTACATCTAGTACTGGTGTTGATATTTAACGTGTTAACTTGACTGAAAACAATCAAACACTGACAGCATGATAGAAATACACTTTTTCAATAATCGTAATTTATAGTCACCTTTTCTCATCGAGTTTTTTCTCTATTTTCGCTAAATCTATAAAATGATGTAATTATACCAATGTATAAATCCGAGTGCTTTATGGGAGTGATATTTTTATTTGCTTGACGTGTTTTGCTATATTTAAGGCCATTCTGTGTTTTTTATTTTGTTAAGCGTCAACCTTGTTTTTCAAAACCTAGCTACATGTAAAAAATATAGTAAATAAATAAATAAAAAAATAAAAACACGAACGCATTTTGAAATAAAATCAATTTTCTGGACTTTAGTAACAGAAACATCATATTTAACAAACAAATGTATTAAACAGAACAACAGCCAACGGATTAGTTTAATCTTTAGAATATAGATTAAATTCTAACAGATCTGATTCCTGCGAATCACTGTATCCTACACTAGAATGCATGAATTTCGCTAGTGAGGCAGCTTTCCTGCTTGCAAGGTTATGGTAAATCTGAGGTGCTACCTGTGTGTACCCTTCCTCTATGGTTAAACCTGGAAAAGTCACCAAATGGTCCTGGACAAAATATATAATAATCGTGACGTAAAAACTACTAAGAAAATAACGGCATGGTGTCATATAAAATGTTTACTTTACAGCAATAGTGCATGCCGCTGGCTAATTACAGCATCATCGACATTATCAACTCTCAATATAACCATTGAATGGAGTGACATAGAAACTGATAATAACTGTGCATATGACAAGCTCATCGTCTACGATGGTAAGCTGGTTTTTCTTTTATGTATAGGTCGCGACTGTTGTCCTGCGGTTGGTACGGTGGATCGTCACCCGGCGATCCTAGTTCGATTCCCGGTCGCGGCAGGTCATACCCTTCCATTAGATTTGAGCATGTCGATTTTCCTTCACTTCTGGCGAAGTTTTCGGTTCCTAGTGGAAGGTTTAGTTAGTAGTGCTTGGAATACAGCCTAGGAAAACTGATTAAGTTGAACGACCGCCGTATATACACTTGTAACTGAAAAAATATGATGAAAAAACGGCGTTACACCCAAATAAATAAATACATGGGTTTAATGTACACCGAGCCGAATTTCTGAACTTCCACTTGGTGTTTTACTGCACTGGAAGAAAATCATTAAACACACTTATTTAGTAATAAGGTGTTTATTCATCTTCTAGATTTCTTTTGTGAAGATCGATTGTAAGTTTTGCAAAAAAGAAGAATGAATTCACTTAAAGCTTATTTTGACTACTTCCAAGAAGCGAGATCTAGGGCGTTTGAAATTCGACCATGTGTATACAGAACACATACATGTACTTTATAATGTATCAATTGATGTAAATAGCTCAGTTTATTACTGGACTTGAGGAAAAGTTTGAGTAAAAACACTTACTTCACTACGAATCATTTTTCCCATTTTCTTGATTTTTACAAAGATAATGCTGGTTTATTTTTCTTTCAGGAAAATATATTTGTGAAAATAAAGCGATTGTAACCGATTGCACGTCTCGCACGAGCGCGTCGGCCACACCCACTGTATATGAAACAACATCGGATAGTGCGCTGGTCATATTTGAATCAGATGATTCATTAAACCGATATGGTTTTATTATAAAGTATGTTGAAAACTTAGTTCTATCGACAACAACAACAACTACAACACCAGTTACTACAACAACAGTTGCACCAACAACGGTATCAAGTACAACCATGATAACGAAACAAAAATCTTCGGAAACTGGTAAATACGAAAATGAAATGTATTTTTTTCATAAGGATTACTAAGTAAATAAGATTCTTATGGCGACTGTTCCAGCTCTAACGGGGAAGGAAGGCCCTTCGTAAGCGAGATAGACTTCCTTACATTTGGATCCCACTCCATGGTCGAGTGGTTAAGGTCACTGACTTTAAATCACTAACCTCTCACTGATAGGGGGTCGTGGGTTCGAAACCAGCTACCGAACATGTCTCTTTATGTGAGAAAGTAGGCAGTTACTTACAGAGGATGGGAGTCTAGTACTGGTTCTTCCCAGGAACGATGGCTAGATGAACTGTCCGCCTTATTATGACTGACTGTTGTAAAGTGGCGTAAAACTCAAACAAACAACCAAATCCTCACATTTGAAATCTGCAGGTCGCGGGTGGGATTCAAACTCACAGTAGTTAGGGGTTACCCGGGTGATAACTAGCTATATCATAATCAATCCATGCACCAAGCAGGCATCTTACACATCTTTACATACAGGTTCGAGCTCGTATATCACCCGTAATCATACTTTTTGAAAGTATGAAATGTGCTAACAAGTCATTTAAAAGGAAGGAATGTAGTTTTGTGCTTCTTGTGTAAAAATATAAATCATAGATCATAATGTTCTGTTAACAAAGGTAATAACAGAAGGTATCAAATATATCTTCTTCCAGTATAGTACAGACATGTACATATATGCGCTACAATTATAATGTAAGTTTCGACATTTTAGTGGTGAGAGTGAGGAATAATTCGCTATGTAAAATTATCAATTAACTATTATATCGAAATACATGTATCAGAAGAATGTGTTGAACAATATTATTAATATTTTTTCAGAAAAGGTCCTCGATTTACCATTGATGATTGCAAGTGGTGTTGGAGGCGCAGCGACCGTTTTAGTCATCCTAGCTACGTATCAACTTGTGAAATATTTAAAATCTCATAAGAGACATAAGAAAGGCAAGATAAATGTTCAAACCATTGCACCACTTCCGGCTAGAACTATGTTTCATTCCAGACAACCACGTGCACCAAATTCATTATCGTTTGTGTGAAACAGTTTACATTCGTAACTACTCGGGTATTTCAGTTACTGAGAAATACGCTCTTCTTAAGACAAACGCTGTGGAGTTCCGAATGACAGTTTTATTGATGCTAATTAATTCGGAACATTTCGGCCGGTTATGTACCTCAATCCAACGTAGACAGTCGAGTTGTGCCGAATGGGTGGTACTCTCGTCACTCTGCGTTTGGACATAAGTTTATCGATTAGTTCGAGCTGTGCTCAAGACCATTCAGTCACTCTTAAAGGCATTCATTTTGTTTAATTTGTTACTTTATCAATATGATATAAAAGAATCACCGTTCGAAGTCTAAGAAACAATTTAGTTGTAAAAAGTGTACTTATTTTGGACAGACGTATTTCCAGATACATTTGTATTTTCAAACATTTTAATTCATTGGGTATACACTGTATTTGAACGCAATAGTAAGCCCATGGACCCATGATATCCACGAAATGAAATATTACGCAAAATTCACGACACCACTGCATACAAATTACGCTTTAATTATTATAATGTATATCTGTCAATCCGAGGCTACAAAATAGCAGTGTTTATTCATCTTATGTTTGTATCTAAAGTATATTAGACAACGTGTCTTGGTTTAGAGTTTTAGTGCTATCTCTTACATAATTATATATATCGACATGACGAAGGTAAACACGTGTCCTGATATTATATTTTATTCATAAATCTCGTCAAATCTCGTCCTCTTTAGTTTTCTTATTTCTAGTCAAACTTAATATTTATCTAAGGTGGCAAGTAAAAGGGTACTCGTATGTTATTGTAACAAATGTATTTTATAATCATGTTGTTTTTAGCCCACCAGAGCACGAAGTACTCAATGTGAGCTATATTGTTATCGCGTGATGTCCGTCGTCCGTGCGTCTGTCCGTGCGTCAACAATTGCTTTATAAAACATCTCCTTCTTACGCAGTTGGCCAGTTTCAACAAAACTTTACAGGTATGTTCTTTGCATGAAGCTCTACCAAAGTTGATAAAAAATTATTTCCATGCAGAACTCCTGTTGTCATGTCATGCCAATAGGAAAATCTTTAAAAATGTTCTTGTCCAAAACCACTATGACTAGAGTTTAGATATTTGATATGTAGCATCGTCTAGTGGAGTTCGATCAAATTATGACCCTGTGGTCAATTAGCGCCGTCCTGGGGGTAATTTGATTTTACATAGTCTCATATAGGATAATTTAAAAATCGTCTTTTCCTTAAGCTTTGATATTTAGTATGAAACATTGTCTACTAGACCTCTACCAAATTTTGTTTTTCAAATCCTAAACTCGGGGTCAAATTTTTTTTTTCAAACTTTATTGTCCCCATCAATGGTAGTATGAGGGTCGGGGTTCCATCCTACATGTACCTTACAAATTGAATGGAAATAAAGATAAATTGAAACAATGAAAACAAAAGGAAGAAATGAAAAAGTCAAAATTTACTCTGTCCTGGGGTCACTTGATTTTGCAATCATTCTTCTGATGAGCGATTATAGGGCCGTCATGGTCCTTTTGTTATTGTTGTTGTTAATTTCTTTTTTATATAGTGCTAGCATTCATTTCTTACCATTAAACTCTTGTTGTTTTCGTTGAATATGTAGAATGAATCATTCATAAATCATTCACATCGAGCTTTTTCTGAATTGTGTAATTTGTGAATTGAATTTGTGAACATGAAATTAAAAATGCTATATAATCATAGAAAAAAGAGAGTACTAGTTAATATAATACCTCCCTTTTTTATATAAAGTCACATGTAACTAACTCCAAAGGGGTCGGCACATAAATTTTGACCAAAAAAAAAAATCACCTAGCTTACACTATATGTATTGTGATTTTCAAGTTGGTCAAAATTTATATTCCGAACCCCGTTGCCTGACTCGGGCCCAACATTCCAAAATGTTGTATGGTTGTAAGTAAATATTGAATAAATTATGTTTGAATGTCACATATTATCAAAGTGAATAAAATTTTGTATTTGGGCCTGTTACCATGGTGTAGTTATTTCATCCTTCTATCATTCTTGAATATGACATAAATGTGTCACGAATTTCAATCATCAAATAAAACTAATAAACAAAATTCCCTCTAATCCCTGGTGGCCAACGAAGTATAACGAGAGGCGGTTCGCATCGAAAAATATGTATGTTCTGCAACGACAAATGACCCATGTTATGTACACACAACGCGGTTGAAAAGCTAAGGACGACATCTTTCGTAGTAGTGACATTGTATTTTGCTGGAATATCATATTCCAAGTACGAAACATGGTGAGTAGAAACGTTTAATACTATTAAACAGTTGTATGTGGTTCACTTTGTACCATTTAAGTATGAATTAAGCTCCAAAGTTAGGGATGTCCGTATAGACAGTCTTCTTTCGGTATACTGCCACTGTGCATACTCCAGCATTTAGCCACTGTGCATACTCCAGCATTTAGAGCGCTACGTTCATGAGGGAAGCAATGACAGAGGTGCAACTAAATATCGCCATATAACTTAAAATGAAGGGCCATTGCATTATCGACAACATCGACGACATGACAACGAACACAGAAACTGGTAAAATTAATCCCTACAAATAATGCAACAAGTGACAGACATTTCTAAATCGAACACACCAACTTAGTCTGTCCATTGTCAATTGTTCCTGAAACAAGCGGAATTGGGAAGTACAGAAGTTTCTCAACCAGATAGTGCTGAACTGATGGAACAATTGGACAACTATACTATGCTCAGACGCAGAGGACTTCGAAGAATTAGATGAAGTTACCGATGAAACAATAATAGAGACCGTAGTACAATTACAAAAGCTTCTTCCGTCCATCACATCTACTCTAAATGACTGTAGTTGTCTTCAAGACTTGGTCACCTTTTTCTCAAATTGGCAAGTTCGGTGCAAATCACGCTTGGATTTACGAGCACAGTACAACATTGCTATAGAGACTAGTTTGAATACTAATGAATAGGGCAATGGAGGTAACGAATCGGATAAAAGTAATCAAACATTTTAGATAACAGCAGATTTCAAAATTGTTCAAACTCGTAAATTATATAATTATGTGCCTAAATCATAAAGCAGTTATTAAATGATAAGACCATTCGACATGTTTAACTGTTTTCTTCAGACCATCATACATACATAGTTAAATGTCAAGTGTAAAACTAATTGATATACACAGTTGACTGCAGAGTGAAACATCCAAACATTCTGTTAGTAACATATACATTAAAAAGAGACTTCAGTTGACACCATACACACTTGTCTAGTGCGAAAGGTCTTGTTGTATAAGCGTATGTGCATTCTATTCAATCTGATAAGCGGTGGGGAGATGCTAAGTTATGTTCACAGACATGATACCATATCATGGGTGCAAAATATTATACAAATGGGTTTCATCGTCTCAATAATTTTGAGGAAAACTGCCTTTTACACAGAATATCGGACTAATCTAGCATTATGTGGTGAACGACGACGCAATTATTGTACAGAAAACACATTTTACAACGGCAAATACAAACTTAATAAGAATTACTAACAAGACAATCCAAAAAACTAACATTTCGTCCTCCTGCCGGTCAAAATGGAATGTGGAGGTCAGAAAACCAGAGACTGTTTACATGAAATTTCGTTGCATACCATACACATGCTTTCGATGCGAACCGCCTCTCGTGATACGTCGTTGGCCCCCAGTGTAATCTATTGCTGTAATTTATCAGCAGACAAAACCCGATATCGATTTTTGCATCGATTTTAAGGGAGACAATATGGCTTAAATGGGGGCGAAATGTGTTGGAAAGTTGGATATGCATTATATGATACATAATATAGATAGAATTGTCCTTGTTTTATGATATATACATTTACGCTGTTTGTGGTGGTCCTGGGTTTTATATAGCACAATGCGTCATGTCTATCAAGCTAAACAACGTGCTATTCAGTGCACATGCAGTTTATATGTTTACACTTGCTGTCACTCAATCATAGTGGGTGGTGATATAAACTTTGAGTTTCGAGTTGAATTGTGTTTTATTTCTCACGATGCTTTTGTGTTTTTTTTTTGTAACATAGATATACATACAGTTTCATTCCTACCATTGTAGTCAGGTGACCTAATATAAGTAATTCCTAATATAGACTTCAAACTCGTTAAAAAACGTGATAGCAATAAATGGCATTTTGCATGTCTCTATATATATTCAACCAATAAACGTTTTTCTAACATGTACAGTCGATCGTTTGCCCAAAATATGAACGTTGAAACGGTGTGATCGATGGCCCAGTGGTAAACCGCTGGACAACTAAACTAAAGGTCATGGGTCCGAATCTTGGTTCCGTGTTTCAATATTTCAGGGACACTTTTTCAGTGTCACCATCCCAACTACCGAGCCAAGTACTGTGTTAAGAAAATCACTGGAAAAGAGTGATAAGAGGCGCATATCGTGCTTTATACCAACCAGGAAAAACTACAATGCATTCGAAAAGAGGAGGGATATAAATGCCTACTTCTCCTGTATCTTATCTCCCCTCTCTCTCTGGTGCGGCTCAGAAATGAGCATAGCTGTCGAATAGGTGGTTATTAAACAATTAACATATAGATAAGGAACATAGAAACGTTAAGTCGTGATACAGACTGGAAGTTCCTTGCAAAATAAACTGGTTCCCGTTTCATGTTGCAGTGCACCAAAGACTTTGTACACACAAGTCAACGGGAACCAGTTTACTTGCAAAATCTGTCAAGAGTTATCGCTCTTACCACTTTAACTTAAACATCGTAAAATTACAAAAAATACTTCTGTCGTTCATAACATCAAATGCTTACAATCAATAATACAGTGTTTCAAAATATCAAGCAACACTATAATTAGTGTAAACATATTTATTTGTCAAGACAAGACATGCATATGACATCCGTACCGTGTAAATATCTAGATAAATGGGTTGAATTGAATGCTGCGAGAGCTTACAGTAATTCTCGTTGAAATGGATGTTCTTTTTCTATAATCATTGAGAAAAATGGGCTACTCCCATGTACTCCAGTGAAAACTTAAGGTATCTGGCTTGGATGTCAGGTCAAATCAAGTTTCACCAATTTATATATTTAAAAACTAAACCATAATTATATGACTAAAATAAACCCACTGTATAAAGTGCATTGCAAGTGATTTGAAACAAATATTACATTTGATTGGTCTTCTATAAACCAATATCGCACGTGATTTTCAGTTTTTGGACAACGATAACCACTCTGTACAATCTGACTAAAGTATTCGATCTTCCTTACGGCAAGATCTGAAGACGGCCTATACCAGTTTCTATTTTCAAAAGTCGGAATTTCCATGATCACTATTTATATCTATTTATAATTCAGCCAATCGTATAACTCGTTTCATCGGTACTTTGGCCGAATGAACTTTCTACCTGACGATGTTATTTAAACGTTAGTAAACGTTAAATTACGTATAACATATTTGTCTGCAACCACTTTTTATTTTTTTAGTAATCTTGATCGATTCGGCCATAGTAGTACAGAAAATTTAATAAACACCCTTGTCATATGGGCGCTATCATTACATTTAGTTGCGTAAGAATAGGTGTTCGTGATAACTACAAATCAAATATTGTTTTAACTGCGGTTAAAAATAGAATCAGATCACTTTCAGAATTATGAAAGTAAGGCGCTGATTGGCTAGTGGAAAAGGTCACCTGAGGTGACCTTCTATAGGTCGTCTTCAGATCCTCATAGCGTAGCGGGTTTGAGGATATGATTTTAATAAGATTGCCACTCTGTATATAGGAATATATTACAACAAATAGCCTCAAAATCACAATAAATGTATAATGCAGTGAACCGTGCCTCAGTTTTTTTATAACGTCCTCGGTTCGTTAGATACTTGACATTAAAGAAATTCCGTACCCAAAACCCCGCTGTTTATTACGTAATACGCCATAGACAAAAAATTAAAACAAGTATCAAAATTCTGAGGCACAGTTCCCTAGATTAACATTTCCGCTACAAAATACAGAAAACCGCTTTGAAATCCATCATCAAATAAGACGGCAATGTTAATTCGAAAATGACACCTACTGTGTTTTTTAAGCTGAGCAATTAACAATTAAAGTGTTGGATCATTATCGTCTCATGAAATCAACGAATTTGACGCACCCCTTTCAATTTTGATAGCCAATCTAAATCGCTAATGTTTACGGTTCAATAATTGAAACCACGCCCATGTTTGATGTCTAGTAAATTAAGAGATTTTATAACAAATTTTTGTCATTAATGAATTAATAGTATCATATCGTACCAATACAATGCGCATTACGTTATTGATTTTTAACGCTGATAAGGAAAAGTCGATAAAGGGGTGCAGTATTTATCGCAATAAAACACCAATTTTCAGCGTTCGGTTAGAGTTATTTTCAAAATATCTACTACCTATCATTATCAATACTGATCAAGTTACGAAAGAAAACGTACATTATTTGGTGCTGTGAACAATCAGTAAGTTATCAGCATAAAAAAATAACTGACTATGACTGCATGGTGATATATGTACTTACATGTTTAGGGTCAAACCTCTAAAATGAAATAGTGGCCTTGTTCCGAAGTCCACACCGAATTAGGCACTGCCAGTAGTACTTGTGGTTCTCTTAGTAGACAGTGTGTCGTTCTGTGATACACTAAGGATCGTGAACATTTCAAGAATCGCATCACAAAATAAAAACGAAGACTTAAATATATCTCAGGCAACTGTTTGTGAGTAAAATTTATATAAACAGAACTAGTGTGTGTATATATAATTAAATAATAACAATAAACAGGGATGATATATTGTAATATAGTATACCTGCGATAAACGAAGAGAACTTCGTTCTCCCAAATGTTACATTAGTTCAATAAGTTATCCTTCCATTGAGTACCTATATAAACAACCAAAGATGAACACATCAAAATATATAGCATGCATTTAATATAGCATATGGGATATAACTATCGCGGGAGACTGGCTTCACTAATGAATATTGACTTCCCTTCTGACCATTGAGTATACTTAAAATCCATCAATTTAAAATGTGAAATCATTGACTCCCGAGCTATTTCGGCACCTTGTGTAGCATCTTGATAAAGATTTATATACATTGTGTAAGTACATGTATATATCATTGGGATGTATACAAATGTACAATAATCACAAACAACCGCAAAATTTGTTTTGGTATTTAATACTGGTAAAGAGATATGAAATTATATTCTAATTAGGTTTGGGGATGTACATGTACACAGGCATTTGCCAGTCATTCGTGTTTGAGGATGCACCCAAGCAATTGCAATTTGTTCAATCTTATTGTTTTTTTTTATCTGGAACTATATGTGTATTGGTCCCAGTGGTTATCTCAAGCAATTCATATTGATTTTTTTTAAATGTTAGAACATGTAATTACACTGTACTTTGATTGATGATTTTATGATATATCTATTACACCCCTACTAAACGGTGGCTCTTTCACATGTTTGTGATCTGTTAAATATGAGCCATCAACACATCCGTTATAGAGTCATCGATCAATTTCAAGTTTAAACAAGTAAACACAATTTATAAGAATATCCGTTTTTTAAAGCACATGCTTGATATAAAAAACGTCTTTCAATAATCATATAGTTTCTGTTAAGTTTGACGACAGTTGAATAAAGTTAAGACACATGCATTTAGACTCTAAATTCATACACTCAAGTTGATTTTTTATGCGCTCACATTTGAGTATAAATGTAACAAGAAGGACTAGTCTGTGTTAAACTGGTTCCCGTTCCAGGTTGCAGTGCACCAAAGGCTTTGTACACACAAGTCAACGGGAACCAGTTTAAGTCTGTGTGAGCGTAGCAGGAACGACAACTCTGGGAAGAGATTGGAAACAGAAACCAGTATATTATATGGATTGTGGGAAAAACCCGAACACTGCCGACTGCAACGGGGACCAGTTAATGTTTCCGGTTCATACATGTTTGTTGATAATCACCATTTGTCTTAAATCGACAATATTTTTACGTTCTACTGTTAACAGAGAAAAAATCGAGAAAAAAGCAGGTACCGTATTTTAAGTTTATTTATCAAGTAACAGGAAATCCTGATCTATGTATTAATTGTGTTGTATAATTGTATTTAGATCGGTGGTAGACGATTTGTTTACAATGGTTACTGTGCTATTTTTAGTGGGTGGGGTATGTATATTAATTTATTTCTGCCAGGGCCGGTATTCAATAAACATCTTAAGTAATTTTTTAACTTAAGTTATATTTTTCCTTAAATTCGACTTTTTCCTTAACTCTTTTGTACTAATATAAAGGAGGAAGTCAGAATAATATGATTTTATCTTTGTTCTAAAGATGCCAATTATGAAAATGATAATTAATTTTCACACTTTTGATGACTGGTTTACAAACTTTCACCATGAAAACAATTTACACTTAAATAAAAATTTCGACTTAAGTTAAAGAAAGTCTTAAGATGCTTTGTGAATACAGGCTGCTGGTTAATGTGTTTGTAAATTCAATGAACTTACATCATGTGTGGAAAAATAGTGTTATGGCTTGTACTCTCACACTTGTCAAATGAAATAATTTTACATATAAAGCAGTTTCCACATCTCAGTCTATATTTTTATCATCTTAACATTCGGTAAAATTTGATGAAATGAGGGTGAGTATTGTACTAAATGGTAATGAATAAAATGTGAACACTTTAATTAAAGCAGTTGAAGTAAATTAGGAGCGAGAAATATCTATGGTTCTCACCGGGGATTGAACCCAGTACCCTTAGCACTGTGGGCATATGCATGCAGACCAGACTTGGGGTAATTGAATTTGTAATTGTAATTAATTGCAATTTAATTACAATTGGCCAAGTAATTGAAAGTAATGTGTAATTGGATGTATTTTTAATTACATGTATTGCAGACACTCGACCACTTCACTACAGAGTTAACTCAACAGCAAGGCTGTTGAAAGCGGCCATTATTCCTGCAATCACTTCACTCCCCCCTCCCTTTACTTATTAGAGCTCACCAGCTCTTCAGTTTGATATTCAATGCCTCTGCATGAGTTTGTCAAACACCGCTGGCAGGAAGCCACTATTGAATTAAATTAGTAGTGAGAAAAATCTGTGGTCCTCACTGGGGATTGAACCCAGGACCCTTAGCTCACTCAACCACATCGCTAAGGGTTAACAGCAAGGCTGTTGAAAGTGACCAATATTCCTACAATCACTACATAGTTACTGTTTGTGAAATCAGACCATGTGCTTGAAAATCAAATTATAGGCTTCAAATCCATATATATGTCAGCTGATCAAGTCTTCATGATCTCAGTCATGAAGTTTTTTATTCTCTTTTCTATTTCTCATTTTAAAACTAGATACAGATCGAAGGTTCTATCCAACATAAAAATGGAAGGATCTTTACCACCATCTGTGCTGTCAGATCTTGTTGGAATGTTGAGTCCACCTGATGAAGATTCTGACAGTGATGGAGATCAGGTATTGTAGTATCTTAGTAAACTGTTAGTAACAAGTCAGGGTGTAAATGGTCTGGTTTATCTGTTAAAACTTAGAATAGGAGAAAACTTTGAGTTTAAATCCCATCCTGGACCAGAAAAAAGCACACATGAGGAAGATGTACATCTAGCTTATGGAAGGCCATTGGTTCTACCCAAGGGTATGCCTGTGGCCTTCTTCCACTGTTAAAGCTAGGTAATTACTAAATGACCCTGGCTGGTAGTGCGACATCAACCCTCAGTGAAAATAAAATTAACCTGACGTGTTTTGTAATGGAAAATAATGTAAGATATGAGAAATTATCATTGTCAGTAGAATGTGATGTGTATGTATCTGTCTGTATTTACATTTATCCTGATTGTGTTTCGTAAATGTAATAGAGTACTGTATTGGTATAGATGGACATAATTATGGTTTGCTGTTTAAATTTATTATAAATATAATTTCAGCCTGTGTCATCAATTGCTCAGTTAAATCCTGGTAATATTGGTGCAGCAAAGAAAGCCAGTGAAAACAAGAAGGTAGAAAAAGGTACATCTGAACTTTTGTGTTTGAATTGTCTTCATGTGTATCTTATTGTTGAAACTAGGAGTTAAATGGTTCTATTTCTGTTTCATATCAAAACAATATATTTTTTCATTCAAGTCAGGAAAATATTTTTATTTTGAATATATATGGGTAAAATTAGCTACTAAATCTGCTAAATTATAGTATCCATTGATTTGTCAGCATAATAAAAATATCATATGTAATATGAATGTGAGGATTCATTGTATAAATTATATAACAATTACATTATAATCTTTTAAATCAAAAGTCAAGTCAAGTGTGAATAATGTTTTATTGTTCCTTAATTTTATTCCCATTTCCTTCATTTGTATTCATGTCTTATAATAATAAAGTTATATTGATGAATACAGTTCGCTATTTTTTTCCAATAAATTAATATCACATTTTTCCAATCTGGATTGTTATTATTTGATGGTTGTTTTTTATAAAACTGGAACAGGTCATAAAAATAACAGTAAATTTTAGATGATTTATTTTCTAGATGAAAAGAAAACGAAGGATATCTGGGATACTGAAGAGGTACAAGAAGGTGCTGAGTTTGAATCTATGTATGACCCTAGACCCCAACCAGAGTAGGTGTTTAATCTAATTTATTGTTTTACTTACCATAAGTTTCCCCACAATGTGGTGATTCAATTACCTATGTATTGAGATATTGTGATGGAAAAAATATATCTAGATCTGAGAAATATGCAAATAGAAATCCTGATTTCTATTGTACTGTTATCTCATGGGTTGATGGGGCTGGTTCCTACCTCTTGTCATTTAATAATAAAAACATCCATACTGAAGGCTTCAACTGGAGTTACCATAAATATGAAAGTTTGATTAACTGTAGATACAGTTCAACCTGTTAACAGAAGTCACCCTTGGGATAGATTATATGTGGCCTTAATAGACAGGTGACCTTTATTTAGGGGTCATTTTGTTTTAAATAATCAAATACTTGTTTCAAATGAATGGCCTTTATTTGGAGGTTGTCACTAATACAGGGTTGACTGTAGGAGTTGCTTAATGAAATTGTTGTTTGTGGAATTTACTATTTGTTTACCAGGCGTACATGTATATAACATATCTAATACAGCATTTTTAAAAGTTAATATATTATTTTTTAATAATTTGGTATGTCAGCATCAGAAAAGAATGTAATCATCATATCAACATTTTGACTTTAAATTTTATGAAAAAACAATGTTCTGTTTCTGTTGTTTTGTTTTTTTACTATGATTGTAAATTATATGTTATATTTTAAGGTATGATATAATATTTAAACAAGCGGTGACTTCAGAAGACATGTTTTTACAAATGGGAAACAAAACACCAGCATCAGCTTCCTGTGAAGATATGGTGGTATGTATCTATTTTGTACTGATGAAAACTTTTGAAATTAAGTTTAGTTTTGTCTGTTGTTTGATGGTTCATTAGACAAGCTATGGTCATTTCAGAACTGCCCCAAAGAGAGGGGAGATAAAATACAGGAAAACTTGGCATTTATTTCCATACTCTTCAAATAGTTTGAAATTAAGAATGATGTGTTCTATACATTATTATAATCAAAGTACTGAAAGTACTCATGGAAACTGAACTAACATAGACTTGCACTGCAACATGGCATGGGAACTGATTTAAAAATTGCATGGCGGATGTAGAAAAACGTAATACTTTGGTCAGTATCAAAGTTCATGCTTGCTGAGTGAGTGAGGTCTGTGGAAAGCTTAAATATCTTTCAGTTTCAAAAAATCAGTTTGTATTTAATGTCCTTGTTTCACAAGTATCTTTAACTACATGTGTGAAACTACCTTTCTTTGAATGTAATAATCAATTTGTCAGTTAAGATCATCCTGATCAAGTAGCAGTATATATTTTATTAATGATGTCCTAAGGTATTATGTTTGCAATTCCATCATATGTATTCATGACTTGCATTTTATTTCTGACACAAATGTTTCAGGTAAAAATAAAATTGCCAAACACAAAAATGGCTGATGTTACACTGGATGTGAAACCAAAGTTCCTGGATTGTAGGACACCCAAATAGTAAGTGTCTTATTATTTTATAAATGGAGTTAAAATAGTGATGTAGACCAGTTTTATATCTCGTCTTAAATCAAATATCAGTGTTTCATTAATGTAAGTATATTTTGTACCATCACATAATTGACTGGGTCTTCTCATCCAATATAAAAAGTATGAATGAAATTGAAGTATTGTCCGTATGGCATGTTTTGTGGTATACTTACACTGCTCCTGTGATTTTATGTGACGTGTATATACAAATAAAACTTACTAGCTTACTTACTCCTTCATATGTTAGCTTGCATTGCCCATTGAGAACATAAAGTGCTATCTATGTCCTTCTGTGATATATGCCGTAAAACCTGTGTTAGCGGCCACCTCCGAATAAAGGCCACCCTGTGAATAAAGGTCATATTTTATATTTCCAAGGGTGGCCTTTGTTCACAGGTTTGTACATCTACTTGGTTCTGTGTATGTATCTCTGCAAATGGTAATTAACGAATAAACTTTGAACTATTTAACATTTTTATATTTTCAGTTTTCTTGGCTTGCATTTACCAAACCCTGTCGACCATAAATCAGGTAAAGCTCAGTGGGACGGTAATACAGAAACATTAAGTGTAACTTTAAGAATGACTCGTGAATATGACTTTATGAATTTTTGATGTGATGTACTATATTTCTCTGTGTTAGTGAACTGTGTTCAGATTGTGGATGAATTCAAGTATCCTTTTGTGTGATGTGAATACAGTGCAACCTCCCCAAAGCAACACCCTTTGGGAGTAGAAAATTATGTTGTTATGTTGAGAGGTTGTTGCTCTAGAGAGGTTAAATTAATAGTTAGATCATGCAGTGAGAAACATGATACTGTTGTTGAAGGGAGGATGTTGCAGAAGAGAGGGCTGCTCTAGAGAGGTTGTACTGTATTGATAAAAGCAGAATGTTGTGTTCAGGTAGTATTAAAGTTGTATTGTCCTTAATTGTAAGATAAGAAATATCTGACTTGACTAGATCAGCTGACTGCAGGGACAGAGTTCCGTTAAAATCGGGTGATGATGTGTTGTCTCATATTTAACTTATTGAGAACACATAATTAATCAAATCAAATGTAATACCAAGTATAGTATATGTAATTCTAAGTTTATTTGAATTGCAGAAAGTATATTTTACTGACGTCAGTTATCAGCAAATTGAGAACATTCCACATTTTAATATATAAAACATTCCATGTATCATAATATTATATTTTATGTCAAATATAAATACATGTAATACAATATTCCTTCTCTTGTTATACATTTAAAGAAACTTGAAATCTATGTTACAATTTTACACACATATGTTTTGGCATGTATCCAGTATCTTTGTGAAATGACGTTTCAAAAATTGTCTTCAAAGCTTGAGTTATTTGAAGATATATGAAACAGAGTGTTAAAAGCGTTGATTAGTGTGTTTGTAATACATTCTTTACTTCTTATTTCTAAGTGAGAACTCATTATATCTGAGTTCAATATCATATTTATGCCGCTGCTATTCGAAATGGCAGATGGGCATTAGGTGTTGCCCTTGTCTGTCAGTCCGTTCAAATTTTGGTTTCACAGTGATAACTGAAGAAACATTTCATGAAACTGTTTCATATTTTTACATGAAGATGTATACACTGTGTAATTATAAAATACAGGTCAAGTTCGATTTCTGTTGAAATTCAAACAGAGTTATGGCCCTTTTTTACTTTGGCATTCCTATCCTCTGGACACATTTCTAGTTTTCTTATTCAATCAATACATTCACTACTGTGTTACATGATTATAACTCTTCCAGTTTGGCCAGTTTTTGTAGTGTGAGATCAGATTCCATAGCTTTCATCTGCTGTAACATTCTCTTCATTCTAGCTTTCATCTTCTTACGGAAATCTTTCTCTCCTTTGATCAGTTCACTGAAATAAATAAGTCAGTCTTTAAAACAAGAAGCTGTAATTGATAAACGCATATGTCCCAGACGGCAGCTTGATGTCATATTGTACAGACAGACGGACGGATGAGGCAATCGCTATAATTTACTCCTGCATTATTTGATGGAGGGGCATAAGAAGATAGAAAAGAATGCAAGCACATGTTCATTATGGATATCATTTGTTGGTTACCAAGTAGATCAAAAGTTTCCTCTATGATCGTTCTAGATGTATATAAAGTCATCTACTTGATGCAAGATTTACATGACAAATATTTATGATATCAATGTAAAGATTCAATGTTGATACATTTTTATTAATTCTACTAAGGTCACCTAAATATACAACTCCTGCAATCGTTGCGTATAAGTTTTCAGCTCAATGCATTGTTTAGTTTAATTAAATGAACAAATAAGATGGATAGAATTAATGAACAAACCAGTAGATAAATAAATAAACAGGCAAACAAACGAACGAATGGATAAATAAATCATGAAACAATCGAACGAATGTATAAACAAATAAACGGACAGATGAAGTACGAATTAGAATTTGTTGCAATGAAAGTCTTAAACAGCAAGCTAGTATCTACTTCGGAGATACATAACTACTTGTACAACATGATACAGTATTAAGTGTTACATACGATAGATCTACTTCACCATCTGTATCTAGTTTAGTTACATAACTACTACAACATCATACAGTATTAAGTGTTACATACGATAGATCTACTTCACCATCACCATCTGTATCTAGTTTAGTTATCACCTCATCAAGTTGAGCTTCTGTCATTGGTATATTTTCTGCCTGAAATCAATTTGCTATTATGCACAGCCGGAATAAGATATCCTCTTGTTTTTTTTTCACATAAGATTCTATATATGATTATTTAGTACAACATGAAGGCAAGGCTGTTTCAACTTTATGAAAAAGATCTTTCTAAACATGCTAACTTCATATGTTTGCATGGTGGATACTTAACTATAATAATATAATATGTCATTCTTTGATACATCCATGTTAAAATGTTTCGTATTTTCGACATTACAACAGAAATCTTGGTATGATTATAAATGTATGCATATACATGGCTCTATATATTACACTGTACTTACAATTAATCCAGCCTTAAACTCATTTCTGTCAACGCTGAAACTTCTATCTTTGTCAAGTCGTTTCAGAAGGTCAATGACCCTGTAACCTTTGTCCTGCATAAATTTGAACATTCTCATAACTGGATCTCGCCAATCTATACCATTAGGGTCACATGACGGGGCTTGTACTCCCTTCACCACGGCACCATGGTTTACATACAGAGGGATGGCTCTTCTGGTTTTGATGTCCTCCAATTTCGTAACAAATTCTGTCCGTACAACAATGTCCTGGAATCAACCATAAAGTACCTTAGGATACAATAAAATCATTATCAAGCATTCCTTTTGACACAACTGTCTGTATACAATGGCTTCGAAACGCTGTCCCGGCAGGCCATAGCCTTCTATAGCCTCCATATGTGGAGAAGTTGCCGACTGCTTGTACAAGGGTAAGTCAGTACCAGTTAGAATACAGTCCAGTATAACTAGTTAGGTGAACCGGCCACCGTATATATAACTGAAACATTGTTGTAAAATGGCATCAAAGCCATTGAAAAATTGTCTGTTAACAAACTTGTTCACATTTTTAATAACAATTTTATCATTCATAATGTATGTACATTGTATTTATCAATTATCTGCTTATCTTAACACTACAGTGAAACGTACTCACACTCAGATCTAGGAAGGCAAGAACACATCTATCAGAAGTCTCTATTGCATGTAATATTGTTAATGCAACTTCTGGCGAGAATGGATTCTTTCCTAACTGTAAAACAACAAGAAAAAGTAACATCACAGACAATCAATTAAGGTATCATTATGTTTCTAGTAAGAATTCCATTTTGTGTTTCAAATGTTTCATAACAATCTTTCCCATTAAAAATCTCTTTTTAAAAAATACATCGTAAAGATATCTTTTAGGACTCTTTTCCATTAAATGTCCGATATTTATATTTAAACTTTGAAAAAGCAATAGTTTGCACTTCATCCACTGCACATTACGTCATACATACATCATGTAATACACGTACAAGACACTAAATCAGCCCATTTCGAGCGTATGGGGATAGCACTTCGAAGGGATGGTGTATAACGGTGTAATAGTGGCACCACACACCATCCGTTCAGCGTGTTAGCAACCTTTGTTTTCTAATATTCGTATAATGACACTCACCTTAATTGTTTTTAGTGTTTCGTTTTGTTGTAAACCTTTTACAATGAAGCCAATATCTTCCACACCAAATCTGTTGTTTGTAATGTCTAGAGTCGTCAATGTTCTGTTCACAGTCAACGCTTTCCCAATCCCTATAGCTCCATCTTTTCCTAAACCATTCCATGATATGTTGAACGTCTTCATACCAACATTTTTCTGTAAGATTTTTACAGTATTTGTTAACTATACACAGGGCTCTCTCTCTCTCTCTCTCTCTCTCTCTACATTTATATGGAGAATATGGCAATGTAGTTTGACAAGGGGGAATAATCGCGTTTTTTTTGAAGATTGAAGGAATTTATGTGTTGTTTTCAATAAAGAAACTCAGCTGATCGCGTTTAGAGTGCAATATGTTTATTTTCTCTAATGGAATAAACGTAACTTATTATTGCTTTTACATTTCTCCTTATTCTAATTTTACTAGTGGAGAGATCATATGTGTCACTAGAATAGTTTTTCTTTGCTGACTTATTTTGTATGAGGGAAGATTTATTCTTCATTTTGAGAGAAAACATATACTGCTTTGTTTTTAGAAGGGGAATTTCGGGGTTACCTGTATACCAGTTGTTATAGCCTTGGCTCCCTTACCACGAATATGGTTCCAACTAATATCCAACTCATCAAGTTTGTCATTGATAGCTGAAAGTGAACAAAGGATCGATGTAGTAGTGATACCAAGTCTAGAGTGTATTCCATAAATAATGAATCTGTATGGAAGCTAGCTCAGTTGGTGTATTGGACTGCAAGGATGTTAAAAGGCTCGAAACACCGGAAATGGTACTTCCATTATTAATTGTCAGAACAAGATTTAATGTATTGCAACATTTACATACTTAATATGAATAAATTATCAGATGTACGTGAACGTCTGATCACCGTGCAATAATACATAAATACTGTTTTTGGTCGGTGCCACACACAAAGCATTCGAACCAATGGACGAACGAATTGCTCGAGTGCAATGGTAGATATTTGTGTATGCTTGTACACACAATGTCAAATTGTTGCATATGAATGTATTCAGAATCTGTAATAATTATCTTAGAATAAAATGCGACATACCAACAGCCCTGGCAATATCAATCGCTCCAAGCTCACTTATACCATTATGACTGACATTCAATACTTTAAGATGTGGACTAAACTGTAATATAGAAACACATTCAGGCTAGAGAACTACCAGATGTTTTACTGACATACGTCAAGGTATGATTGTACTTGATATTAATTCTAGACAAATTGTTTTATTATTTTCAATGCAATATATTATGAAATGACAAAATACTCGGTATTGTTTAGCCGTCCCATTGTCCATTAGTCACTGTTAAAATAATGTCATGATAATGTAAGGGAAGTATATTTATGATCATATTTTCTATGTTTCATATGTCGAATAACATGGCTTCGTTTAATCTAAGTTGGTGAAGACATTTCACCAAGTATTACAAAATGTATTGACCGCAATTAAGTACATTAATTAAAATGGGAAGTTTCAACTTGAGAACAGAGACCCATCATGCAGTAAAACAAGTAACCCTTGAAGACGGCATTTATCTTATAAAGAAGAGGAGATTCGCTGTACACTATAACAATTTAGTATACTTCAGTCTGTCCACATTAAGGGCAAGATAAGGCACCAATTGTTTGTTTCTGGTTACATGCTCATTGAAAATAGGGTAGGTGGGACTTTATGGGCTCATGAAAGCGTGTAGAACCTAGATAAAATGTGAGGACGTAGATGCACCGTTCCTCGGGCCCAATAACAAGTCTAGGGCTGCGGTGGGGGGGGGGGGTTAAGGATCGGTATGACACGCATAAATATATATTTTTACGTCTAAATGTTTCACTGTATAAGGTTCTATGTTATAATTATTAATATTAACAGGACTTACTTCAATCATATCAGCGATGCTTTTAGAATCAGTATCTTCCAATCCACAACCTAAATAATGGTACGCATATACAACTAGAACTATCACTAAAGGTGATGAATACCCCCAGATGTGGCCTTGACACAGTTGTTACATTTTACAGAGGGAAATATAATGCGTTTTCATTTTTTAATACCTGCAAATTGTTGCTTAGATATATCCTGACCAGTTTCAAAATATACATTATATAAAAAATAACAAAGGGCCATAACTCATTAAAATTTACTTGGACAAAACCTATTGAGGACATGCGCAACTTGGCAAACTACTTATCACTTCTAAGAAGTTTCACTGAATTCCTGCATGTAGTTGCTGAGAAATGGTACGGGCAAAATTGTACCTAATTGTATAAAACAAAGGGCCATAACTCAGTGAAAATTAATCCAAACAAAACCTGGTTATTGCATACACAACTTGGCTTACTTTTTATAACTTCTGTGAAGTTTCATTGAATTCCTATGAGTAGTTACTGAGATATTGTATATACACTGTATAAAAAACAACAAAGGGCCATAACTCAGTGAAAATTTAACCAACCAAGACAAGCTTAATGCATGCACAACTAGGCTAACTACTTATCACTTCTGAGAAGTTTTATAGAATTCCTGGCAGTAGTCAATGAGAATTAGTCAGGACAAAATTTGCCTATTGTATATACTGTAGAAAAAACAAAGGGCTGTAACTCAGTGAAAATCAATCCAAATAAAAAAAGATTTAAGCATGCACAACTAGGCTAACTACTTATCACTTCTGTGAAGTTTCGTTGAAATCCTGTGAGTAGTTGCTGAGAAATTGTCCGGACAAAATTTGCCTATTGTATATACTGTATGAAAACAACAAAGGGCTATAACTCAGTGAAAATTAATCCGAACGAAAAATACTTTAAGCATGCACAACTAGGATTACTACTGATCACTTCTGTGAAGTTTCATTGAGATCCTGTGAGTAATTGCTGAGAAATTGTCCGGACAAAATTTGCCTATTGTATATACTGTATAAAAACAACAAAGGGGTATAACTCAGTGATAATTAATCCGAACGAAAATTGCTTTAAGCATGCACAACTAGGCTTACTACTGATCACTTCTGTGAAGTTTCATTGAGATCCTGTGAGTAATTGCTGAGAAATTGTCCGGACAAAATTTGCCTATTGTATATACTGAATAAAAACAACAATGGGGCATAACTCAGTGAAAATTAATCCGAACAAAAAATGCTTTAAGCTAGCACAACTAGGCTTACTACTGATCACTTCTGTGAAGTTTCATTGAAATCCCATAAGTAGTTGCTGAGAAATTGTCCGGACAAATTGTGTCTACAGACGCACGGACCGACCGACCGACCGACCGACCGTCAAGCGTGAATCCAATATAGCCCCCATATATTTCATATCTGGGGGTATAATGAATTGAATTACATGTACTTATATTTAATCAATAATTATATGTAGTATAATACTCTAACTGTTGACAGGATAAAACAATTCCATGAATAGAAACTATGATTAATGTACAATGTACATGTATTAGCACATATATACGTACTCAGAGTTCTCGCCTTAACAAACCACAATGATGTCTAAACTGTTCACTTGGTAACTAACCATCATGTGACATCGTAACATGTCCAGCAAAATGACTAAGTACCGACTGTATGAATTAATTTATCAGTCTCTTTAGATATATTTTCATTTTTGTTTTCTTTGATATCGTTCAAAGCATAATGGGACAAGATATATAACTGCAACTTTACCTGATATGTCCAAACTATATAAAAGTCTGCCGCTTCTCAACAACTCTGACAAGGCGATAGCACCACGTGAACCAATACGGTTTTCAGCTAATCTCTAAACATAAATAAACATCTCATCTGAATACTTGGTTATACATGGATGGATGGATGGATGGATGGTTCGTTGGATGGATGGATATATAAGCCCACGTGACAAATACACATTGATTCACAACACGGTAACAAACATGACAAAAGCAAAGTAAACAGGACAAATGAAAGAAACATCATTATACAGTTCTAACGTTAGGGAGTAAAAAGTTTAATATACAAACATGCAATAGTATTTCTGTATAATATACAACATTTTATGATCAACTAGTGACATAAGTGGGCGTATAACAAAGAACGAACGAACGAGAAAAATAACGAAATAAGGAATATTTATATTTTTCATTATGGTCACTTACCACATCGGTTATTGTACTATTTTCCTTGAGCATATCTGCAAAGAAGACAGCCCCATCTTCACCTAAGGCATTGTCTTCTAAATCAATATTTTCCACGTGATCGTTGTTTACAAGAGCTATACAAATAGCACGAGTACCAACCACACCCAGTGGATGACTTTTCATATGTAATGTTTTATCGTGTAAATGACGTAGAAAGTAATTAACTGGTTTAATTCCTAACAGTTTACATGCGTCCATGTAACACTGCGTATCTGGTGTGATCTTTACTTCTTCTCTCTTTCCTCTCTTCGGTTGTACTGGAAGTTCAACTGTAGAAAGAGAACAATCAGACGTAAAATATGTTTGTTTCTGGTCACGTGCTCATTAAAAACATGGTAGGTAGGGACTTTTTTGCTTTTGAAAGCGTGTGGAAAGGTAAAAAAATGAGAAAGTTGCTGTACTGTTCAGGACACGGGCCTTATGAAAAGTTTTGGGTCGCAGGGAAGGTTAACCTGCAACAAAACATTCATTTAAGACCTAATAAGTTATCGATAAATAACTGCCGATGAAAAGCTGTTTAGTTAAGTATTCCTGCCAAGGTTATTTCAAATGCCATTCTCACCAGTTTGAACGCTTCCACATCAAACACAGTTTACGTATATAAACAGAATTAAAAACGTTGTTTTAATTTCTCACAATAATGACGATTGATGTCGAGAACATATTACAGCATAATGTATCAGGATAATTGTGAAGCATTTGCTATGTATGAACGAAGCAGTTAACTATCAAAGTCAGTAGCTCGGTGTTACTGTTGAAATATTTATTTATTATAGTACATGATTGTACTTGCACTCGTATAATCATAGACACAGAAATATGGTAACTACAAATGTATGTAAAATTATTAATATGCGATCATATACTGCTTGTTTATATACATGAACTAGTATCAGATAATCTTTTATATTAATAAAAAACGATTCATACTTAATGCGGGCCCCTCTTTAATCCAAACCATGAATGAGGCCTATTTTTTATAATTGTAGTAATAAAATATGACATTTTAGCAGAATTTATTATATTCAGATACATTCACTTAGGCCGTCCTTAAAAACAGTACGTTGTTTGCTGTATGTAACGCAACAACATAATTGTTTAATACAAAATGTATACACATAAAGTACATGCATAATGTTATCATGGTCATTTCCTAGATAAAAATTACTAACCAATTAATGGTCATTTATATTCATTTACAAGGTACATGTATGCACATAAACTGTACATAACTAATCATCTACAGATGCATGGCTATTTTGTTACACCTACTTACCCACTGAAAATTCAAGTTTTGGGTCGGGTTACCACAAACAAATATTTCAGGATGGCCTTACCGTCTGACATGATGTCATATCCAGTGAACGTGAAATCACGTGACAATGTTGGCTGCTTTCTGTGCCCACCATAATGTCCATATTTGGATGTGGTCACATCTTTTTTCCTACATTTACTACCAGTACTTTGTAATACAGCTTTCTGTCTTAGACACAAGGATGGCTGATTGAAACTTTTCTCTTTTTCCATATTTTGTCTCTCGAATATAATGTTTTCAACAATGGTAGCTTGATGACGTCATGATCAACAAAACGCTTCATTAATTAATTCCATTAAAAAGTGTGAGTACAATCTGTTATGAATAATTCTTTCTACACTCCAATATCTAGAGCACTAATCATGATTATGATAAAAATTAATGCACACATGCGTAAAAATGTTTGTTTCTGATACCTCGACCTACCCTAATTTTTACGACTTTTTATTGGCCCGAGGAACGGTAAATCCACATTCTCACTTTTTTACATATCCATAATTTATGTTTTCAAAAGCAAATAACCAGAAACAAACATATTTTCAGGCCTTATGTTAAAACTAAAATAATTTGAAAACCAATCACCAACGCACTTTCAAGTAATATTGATAAATTATCATACAATGCGCAGTATATCCAAGCAATCACTATTTATTTACGAATGTTACAATTCTATTAACATTTTATTAGTTCAGAAGACACTATTTCACAACTCCGCACTGGGCACAAAAATTCAATTTTAAGAAGCACATACTATTATATCAACGATGAAATTTTGTCATACAAATTGAGATATCCATTTCTCATCTGGTGCTATACGTGTATCAATTAATTATAATGTATTCAAACTCGACTAGGTTGTGATTTAATGAAGTTTATACGACGTACGTACACTGTACCCGCCTATATGTATGAATTGACTCCATGGTTAGATACTGTGTATATAATATCAGGCAGTCTATAGAACCAGTACATTGAAAGAAAGGTTAAGATGCCTTCATAATAAACAAATTATGAATATTAATGAAATGTTTGTAAACTTCAGAGAGCATCATATAGAATTTTAATGAGGTTTCGTTGAAAATCTTTTTCATATAATAATTAACCGTGAACATGAAGAATGGTTATATGTATACATACCATTCAAATATATTTGTATTTTGATAAAATTAGTATTCATGACAAACCTTATTATTTTTAGTTTTCCATATGAATTTCTTTGGATTATACGTATAGATTAAGATATATTCGCATTTTAATAATAAAATCTTTAACTTGAGCTAGATAAAATATTCGTGTTTACTGTAAACCAACCGACCGACCCTAATTTTTGACGCCGACACTGATGTCTATGAATAAGAAAATATGTGGGGATAAATCCTTCCTCGTATTCTAACAACGGATATGTTTTTTTTTGTTCGCTCTACTTTTGTTTTAGATGCTTAATGCCGTTTTTCAACGATATTTAAATTGTATATACGGCGATCGGATGTCCTAATCCTGCAGAATTCACGAACTGTAACCTTACCCGTTCACAAGGAACCGTCCTGTCTCCACTTATGGAGGAAAATCGACATTTTTGTCAAATTTTCATAGAAGGGTATAACCTGCGCGACTGGGATTCGAACCTCGGGTCACTGGGGTACAAGTCCAGCACACTAACCACTGGAACACGCCGCCCAAAGGAATGCTTATCTCTACATACCCTAATATTTTTTATATCGTGTAATCCTAAATATGACGTCTCATGGCCTAGCCTTATCAGACATAATGTACATACATGTATATATACGTTTAAAATAAGCCATAGTTTACGTTGGAAACAAAATTTAATATATGGATATACTGTGTAAATATTCGTGACTATATTAAAGTGTTGAAATATACATAATACGCAGGAAGGTTGTGGAAATTGAAAGCCCACACCAGTATTGACTCAGATAAATTATGTTGACAGAGAAATAAACTTTATTGTTACCATATTTTATTGCACTTAGTATCACATTGTTCACTTTTATATCGAGAATAAACTTTCTTTTGTATACGTATTTCATTTGAGAGAGTAAGTATAATGTTGGCCTTTTTTGGACGTTTGGTATTTTAGTGACTTAAATAAACATAGCTGCATGACTTATCTAAATCATACAATAATGGAATGAATTGCATATATAGTGCAACCTCTCCAAAATAACACCCTTAGTGAGAAGCTAAATTATATGTTGTTGTTGAGAGGTTGTTGCTCTAGAGAGGTTAAATTTATATTTAAAGCGTTCAGTGGGAAAAATCATGCTGTTGTTGAAGGGCGGTTGTTGCTCAAGAGTGGACCGCTCTAGAAAAGTTTTACTGTATACATGTAGGGTAAATGTTTTTAAACTTTTGAAATGATTCCTTAATTAAGTTTGAGACGCTGACAGCGGTGCACGTGTAAGTGAGTGATAATGAACGACAACTCTGGATATTGATTGAGCTAATGATCGAATTATGTTTGTAAACAAATAATGACAAAGCTCGCACATCAGAGGTCATACAGATGAATAAATCCATTTCACCAAGTTTAGCCTTAAAAAAACACCGGTACTACCTCTGCTGGTACATTTAACACTTCAAAACTCCACAAAAAGGTTTTGGCGCGTAACATATGCACGGGAGTGAATTCCTAGAAAATGATTCTGTACATCTAACTGGCTAGCCAATTACAACTTCCGGGGAGTTGACAACATTGTGCATGCACATTGTAGTGGGAATTTAAGCTGACTGCTATCTGATTGTCTGCGAGTGTTTTAACGGACTAATGTTAACGGTGGTAAACACTGTGATAAAACGGGATTTTTACTCGCGCTAAATAACGAAGATGCCACGTGTTGTTCAAAGTCGGACAGATACTGACGTATCAACTGTGAAGTGTGAAATCCATCCAGACAAAGTCTATGATCTTTACTGTGAGGCTCATAATGACGTGCTATGTGTTTCGTGCAAGCTAATTTACCACAGGTAAGCATGGTGAACTACAACACATATAGTATACATGTACACTGTATAACAATCGACTAAAACTAATGTGGGTCAAGGCTCATGCAAGAGGGCGGTACAAGACGTTTTGAATTCAGGGGCGCGCTTTTTGATATTAGATTACGACGGTAAAGTCTACGTTTATAGTTTTCTGTAAGGAGATAGGCCAAAGCGTATTTTTTTTAGTTCAGCATACTGTTTATTTAATCGTTCGTGACGTGCTTGTATTGTAAACTTTAAAATTGATTATAATAGAATCTACTTTCGATTTGAGTCCCTCTTCATCTCTCCTTTTTAGCTCACATGTCACAAAGTGACAGTATCAGTCTACTTCCGGCATCGTGCGTCGTCAAACTTTACCTTGTGAACACACTTGGGGCCACATTTTTAGCTCAATTTTCGCAAAACTGGGTCAGAATATTAATATGGACAAAATCTCGGACGAGTTCGATATTGGGCCATTTGGGGTCAAATAAGGGAAAACCTTGTGAACTTTAGAAATCACTGTTTGAATTGGATCTTCATGAGACTTTCTCAGAATGTTTATTTCAATGATATGTAGGCCTAAGTCAAGTTTGATAATGGGTCGGGTCATCTGCGGTCAAAAACTAGGTCACTAGGGCAAATTGCTGCAAAACCTTGTGAACACTCTAGAAGTCACTGTTTTGATTGGATCATCATGTAGCTTGTCAGAATGTTTGTCTTTATAATATCTTGGACGAGTTCAAACATGGGTCATCTGGGGTTAAAAACTAGGTCGCTAGGTCAAATCTTATGAAAAATCATGTTAACACTGTAGATTTCACAGTTTTGATTGGATCTGCACCAAACCTTGTCAGAATGTTTGCCTCAATAATTATGTGGGTCAGGGTTGCACATGGGTCAGCTGGGGTCAAAAACTAGGTCACCAGGTCATATCTTAGGTAAAAACCTTGGAAAAGCTCGAAATGTCATGATTTAATTGGATTTTGACCAAACCTTGTCAGATTGTTCTGATAAGGAAAAGTTCAAATATTGGTCACCTAGGGTCAAAAATTAGATCACGAGGTCAAATCTTAGGAAAACCTTATTAACACTTCAGATATCAAATTTTGATTGTATCTTCACCAAACCTTGTCAGAATGTTTGTCTGAATGATATGTAAGATAAATTCGAACATGGGTCATCTGGGGTCAAAAACTAGGTCATGAGTACAAATTTTAGGAAAACCTTGTCTATGTTGTAGTTTTCATGGTTTTGATTTGATCTTCACCAAACCTTTGCTGAATGTTTGTCTTATTTATATGTAGGACAAGTTCTAACATGGGTCATCTGGGGTCAAAAACTAGGTCACAGGTTCAAAACAATGTTTTAATGAGTGAACAGTGATAATAATGTCATGTGAGCGATATAGTGCCATCTTGGCCCTCTTGTTATTATAAATGTAAGGCTGCTAACTAGATGTGGGGCATTACCTAACTATGTGATTTTTGGCCTCCACCACCAACTTCAAAAGCACACATCATACAACATACATTTATAATTTAAAACAGATAAAAGAAAATTTGTCTTAACTTATAATGAAACATTATCTATGTGAACACATTCACAGTCAACATGTATTAATTGACAAAAACAGGGGACAATGATTCACCACAAGTTCTAGGTTCTTTTAAATCTAGGTTCAAAACATGTTTGATTGATTTCTCTCCATGCATCTCAGGTCTTATTTGATGATGACTCTTTGTAACAGGTTGTATTCTTGGAAGCACTTCAGAGCCCAAATACGTGAATTAATTCTTGTTTTACAATATTATTGTAATGTATGGGGATTTACGCAATCACACATGTTTATTTAATCTGCTTAACTTACGGTGTTCTTATATATATTCACATACAGTAAATGTGGCGTAGAAACCATAAAGAGCTTTGCCAAAGATCAAAATGCAGAACAACTTAAACAGAAAAGTCTGGCATCCATGGATTCACTCTGGTATGACCTTGATAAGGTGAAGAATGAAAAGGACAGTGAAATGTCCAGAGAAGAAGGGGCCATGTGTTTAGCACTTGACCAGATTGAGGTCTTTAAGAAGAATGAAGTAGAAAGAATTGAGAACTTAGCACAGAAATCAATTGATCAAGTTTGTATTATCTTGTTTTTATCAAATTCAAGTACCATCTTGTAGTCCTGAGCCAAATTAGATCCTAAAGTGTTGATATAACTCCTACAAAGTATAAATACATAATTTAATATACAGTGCAACCTTTCTAGAGCGGCCCTCTCTTCAGCAACAACCTCCCTTCAACAGCAGCATGATTTTTCCCAACTGTACGGTACAGTACCACTGAACTATTAATTTAACCTCTCTAGTGCAACAACATCTCTACAAGAACATGAATTTGCTATGTTCTAAGGGTGTTGCTTTGGAGAGGTTGCACTGTACATGTTAACATAACAATTTTATTTTTACTGTGCACATTTAACAACACTACTTAAGTTCATACATATTGTCCCTTAGTCATGGATATTTATACAGATGATGTTATGTAAATACATCAGACTCACTGATAGTTGAAAAATATTCAAGTTATTAACACCAACATTGCAACTATAATGGTTAAGTGCATGTAATTCTAATACTATAAAAAACATTTTCTGAAATTCTCCCATCCCAGTATGTGGAACTTTTAACTTGCACTTGAAAAATAACATGATTGATAATGATCAGTGAACTACAAGCATGCTCTATTTTACAGGTTGAACTTCAGGATGAGAAGATTAAAGGAAGCATCAAATCTGACCTGAAGTCGGTGGAAGATCAACAAAGAAAGATTGAAAGTTTTCAAATTCACTTATCAGAAAATGTGGCAGCAAATAACATTGATTTATTTGTCTTTGAAAAACTTACCACAAGAATGAAATCCAATGTTGATGATTTTTCTGGCTCTCTTAAGATGGGCTTCATTGATTTTGTTTCAGTTGATGTGCCTTCTCCTACCAGTCGGCCCCACCCTACCATCCCCTACTCACCTTATCAGTTAGAAATCGTTTACAAAGATGATATCCTTGATCCAAAAACTGCTTGTGATCTTCGTGATATGTGTATACTTGAGAATGGCCATGTTTTACTTTCAGATTTTGATAACAAATGCTTACGCCGATTTGATTGTCTGTACAAGGTGTATGACCGGAGTTGTGGTTTAATAGAGTGTTGTCCACTAGATGCTGCTCCTTGGGGTGTTTGTGCTCTTAGTCCTGAAAAGGTGGCCGTAACTTTATGTGTTGAGAAAAAAGTCTGCTTTGTCTTTGTTGGCAGTCGAATGCAGGTAACGAAGACATTTTCTGTGGGTGAAGAATGTCGAGGTATATCTTATAAAGATGGATTGTTGTATGTTGGTTGTTGGGCGTCTAAGAAGGGCACTCCCCAGCCTGGGGAGATCAAGGTGTTTGATACGAATGGTTCATTATTTCAAACATTCAAAACAGACCGTGTCACTGGAAAAAACCTGTTCAGTTTTATCACGCATTTATCTTGTAGTTCTGATGGTAGATGTCTCTATGTATCTGATTGTACAGATGGGAAGAATGTTGGGAAAGGTTTAGTGATACTTGACGTACGGTCTGGTACGCTTCAAAATGTTGCTAATGCTTCAGCATTGTCCAATACCTTCAGTTTAGGTAATGGCGAGTTTGATGAAATGATTGTTGGTGACCGTGAGAAGAAGGTTATTTATCGTATTGATAACAAAGGTCACATCATACAAGAACTCCACAATCAAATCTTTGCTTCCTGTCCTCCACAATCAGTTCAATATTATCGCAAACATCTTATCATGACCACCAGAAAGTCACCAAAACTCTTTGTGCTGAGAATTAATTAATCTTATCCATTCACAAGATTAATTCAGTTGATGTTACACTGATGTATATACTTTGTATTGAATGATATTAAAAATATTGTAAATAAGTATATTCTGGTAGTTCTTACGGTATTTTGGTTCTTAGATTATCTTGTGTTTGGCTGAGCAGCCTGAGCTTAGTTTAGCTTTTGTGGTCTAAAGTTGTTGTATTGTAGAAATGTACACATGTCTTCCAGCATAAGATTTGGTTTGAATTTTGATACTTCTATTGTATTGTATGAGATTTCTAAGAAATAACTCCGCTTGAACAGTTCACAGTAAAAGTAAATCATTATCCAGTGTAGTGTATGGTAATTTGTTGATCTTGATGAAGCAAAGTTCTGGACTGATACAGGTTTTAGTATTGCCCATATTTGTATTAGAACAATACATGATTCATGCTTTATTATTACTATACATAATGCTTATATCTATCATTTTATGCCATTGTTTTTCTTTATTTTATGTACTATAGATACATGTAGAAGATTGACTTTATATTTTGTTGTTAGATGATAAAATTATCTACAAGTGTATTATATAATGGGCAGAATGGTGTAGTCTCAGTCGAGAAACATTTTCTTGGTCTTATGTTTTTTATGTACAGTTAAACTTGTGAACAAAGGCTACCCTTGGGACAGACAAAATGTGGCTTTTATTGACGGGTGGCCTTATTGGGAAGTCACAATAGCGTTTTTGAAAGACTGGCCTTGATTCACAAGGTGGCCTTTATTTAGAGGTGGCTGCTAACACAGGTTTTAACTGTACCTATATAATTTTGTATTATAACAGTATTATGTTGAAGATATTAATGAGTATAACTCATGCACTTTTGTTGTATGTACATAATTGTTTTTGTTCCTGTTGCTTTAAATCATATTGTGTTCAATATTGCATTGAGATTTACTTGTATATCAAATATGCAAATTTTGATGTCTGATGTCATGGAGGTTTATGAATTTCTTGCTGTTATCTCCACTTCATTCCCAACAGTTTGAAACAACTGTATAATGTATTATAAATAATGTAAACATTAAATAGTTATTATTAAAACGACTGTGAATGTTATTTGTTGGATATTTAAGGAAAAATCAAGAAATGAAAGATTTATTACTGTGTGGTAGGGGTGGCACAATACGCCTGAAGCATACCACAATAATTTGCAACGTATTGCAATACGTACCACAATATATTGCAGCCATATATGCCTTAGTTATGACTATTAATTAATGAAGTTTATACGACGTACGTACACTGTACCCCTATATGTATGAATTGACTCCATGGTTAGATACTGTGTATATAATATCAGGCAGTCTATAGAACCAGTACATTGAAAGAAAGGTTAAGATGCCTTCATAATGAACAAATTATGAATATTAATGAAATGTTTGTAAACTTCAGAGAGCATCATACAGAATTTTAATGAGGTTTCGTTGAAAATCTTTTTCATATAATAATTAACCGTGAACATGAAGAATGGTTATATGTATACATACCATTCAAATATATTTGTATTTTGATAAAATTAGTATTCATGACAAACCGTATTATTTTTAGTTTTCCATATGAATTTCTTTGGACTATACGTATATAGATTAAGATATATTCGCATTCTAATAATAAAATCTTTAAACTAGATAAACTATTCATGTTTACTGTAAACCAACCGACCGAACCAAATTTTTGACGCCGACTTTGAAGTCTATGAATAAGAAAATATGTGGGGATAAATCCTTCCTCGTATTCTAACAACGGATATGTTGTTTTTTTGTTCGCTCTACTTTTGTTTTAGATGCTTAATGCCGTTTTTCAACGATATTTAAATTGTATATACAGCGATCGGATGTCCTAATCCTGCAGAATTCACGAACTGTATTCAAACAACATTACCCGTTCACAAGGAACCGTCCTGTCTCCACTTATGGAGGAAAATCGACATTTTTGTCAAATTTTCATAGAAGGGTATAACCTGCGCGACTGGGATTCGAACCTCGGGTCACTGGGGTACAAGTCCAGCACACTAACCACTGGAACACGCCGCCCAAAGGACTGCTTATCTCTACATACCCTAATATTCTTTATATCGTGTAATCCTAAATATGACGTCTCATTCCTAGCCTTATTAGACATAATGTACATACATGTATATATACGTTTAAAATAAGCCATAGTTTACGTTGGAAACAAAATTTAATATATGGATATACTGTGTAAATATTCGTGACTATATTAAAGTGTTGAAATATACATAATACGCAGGAAGGTTGTGGAAATTGAAAGCCCACACCAGTATTGACTCAGATAAATTATGTTGACAGAGAAATAAACTTTATTGTTACCATATTTTATTGCACTTAGTATCACATTGTTCACTTTTATATCGAGAATAAACTTTCTTTTGTATACGTATTTCATTTGAGAGAGTAAGTATAATGCTGGCCTTTTTTGGACGTTTAGTATTTTAGTGACTTAAATAAACATAGCTGCATGACTTATCTAAATCATACAATAATGGAATGAATTGCATATATAGTGCAACCTCTCCAAAATAACACCCTTAGTGAGAAGCTAAATTATATGTTGTTGTTGAGAGGTTGTTGCTCTAGAGAGGTTAAATTTATATTTAAAGCGTTCAGTGGGGAAAATCATGCTGTTGTTGAAGGGCGGTTGTTGCTCAAGAGTGGACCGCTCTAGAAAAGTTTTACTGTATACATGTAGGGTAAATGTTTTTAAACTTTTGAAATGATTCCTTAATTAAGTTTGAGACGCTGACAGCGGTGCACGTGTAAGTGAGTGATAATGAACGACAACTCTGGATATTGATTGAGCTAATGATCGAATTATGTTTGTAAACAAATAATGACAAAGCTCGCACATCAGAGGTCATACAGATGAATAAATCCATTTCACCAAGTTTAGCCTTAAAAAAACACCGGTACTACCCCTGCTGGTACATTTAACACTTCAAAACTCCACAAAAAGGTTTTGGCGCGTAACATATGCACGGGAGTGAATTCCTAGAAAATGATTCTGTAGCCTACATCTAACTGGCTGGCCAATTACAACTTCCGGGGAGTTGACAACATTGTGCACATTGTAGTGGGAATTTAAGCTGACTGCTATCTGATTGTCTGCGAGTGTTTTAACGGACTAATGTTAACGGTGGTAAACACTGATAAAACGGGATTTTTACTTTTTTACTCGCGCTAAATAACGAAGATGCCACGTGTTGTTCAAAGTCGGACAGATACTGACGTATCAACTGTGAAGTGTGAAATCCATCCAGACAAAGTCTATGATCTTTACTGTGAGGCTCATAATGACGTGCTATGTGTTTCGTGCAAGCTAATTTACCACAGGTAAGCATGGTGAACTACAACACATATATAGTATACATGTACACTGTATAACAATCGACTAAAACTAATGTGGGTCAAGGCTCATGCAAGAGGGCGGTACAAGACGTTTTGAATTCAGGGGCGCGCTTTTTGATATTAAATTACGACGGTAAAGTCTACGTTTATAGTTTTCTGTAAGGAGATAGGCCAAAGCGTATTTTTTTTAGTTCAGCATACTGTTTATTTAATCGTTCGTGACGTGCTTGTATTGTAAACTTTAAAATTGATTATAATAGAATCTACTTTCGATTTGAGTCCCTCTTCATCTCTCCTTTTTAGCTCACATGTCACAAAGTGACAGTATCAGTCTACTTCCGGCATCGTGCGTCGTCAAACTTTACCTTGTGAACACACTAGGGGCCACATTTTTAGCTCAATTTTCGCGTGGGTCAGAATATTAATATGGACAAAATCTCGGACGAGTTCGATATTGGGCCATTTGGGGTCAAATAAGGGAAAACCTTGTGAACTTTAGAAATCACTGTTTGAATTGGATCTTCATGAGACTTTCTCAGAATGTTTATTGCAATGATATGTAGGCCTAAGTCAAGTTTGATAATGGGTCGGGTCATCTGCGGTCAAAAACTAGGTCACTAGGGCAAATTGCTGCAAAACCTTGTGAACACTCTAGAAGTCACTGTTTTGATTGGATCATCATGTAGCTTGTCAGAATGTTTGTCTTTATAATATCTTGGACGAGTTCAAACATGGGTCATCTGGGGTTAAAAACTAGGTCGCTAGGTCAAATCTTATGAAAAATCATGTTAACACTGTAGATTTCACAGTTTTGATTGGATCTTCACCAAACCTTGTCAGAATGTTTGCCTCAATAATTATGTGGGTCAGGGTTGCACATGGGTCAGCTGGGGTCAAAAACTAGGTCACCAGGTCAGATCTTAGGTAAAAACCTTGGAAAAGCTCGAAATGTCATGATTTAATTGGATTTTGACCAAACCTTGTCAGATTGTTCTGATAAGGACAAGTTCAAATATTGGTCACCTAGGGTCAAAAACTAGATCACAAGGTCAAATCTTAGGAAAACCTTATTAACACTTCAGATATCAAATTTTGATTGTATCTTCACCAAACCTTGTCAGAATGTTTGTCTGAATGATATGTAAGATAAATTCGAACATGGGTCATCTGGGGTCAAAAACTAGGTCATGAGTTCAAATTTTAGGAAAACCTTGTCTATGTTGTAGTTTTCATGGTTTTGATTTGATCTTCACCAAACCTTTGCTGAATGTTTGTCTTATTTATATGTAGGACAAGTTCTAACATGGGTCATCTGGGGTCAAAAACTAGGTCAGAGGTTCAAAACAATGTTTTAATGAGTGAACAGTGATAATAATGTCATGTGAGCGATATAGTGCCATCTTGGCCCTCTTGTTATTATAAATGTAAGGCTCCTAACTAGATGTGGGGCATTACCTAACTATGTGATTTTTGGCCTCCACCACCAACTTCAAAAGCACACATCATACAACATACATTTATAATTTAAAACTGATAAAAGAAAATTTGTCTTAACTTATAATGAAACATTATCTATGTGAACACATTCACAGTCAACATGTATTAATTGACAAAAACAGGGGACAATGATTCACCACAAGTTCTAGGTTCTTTTAAATCTAGGTTCAAAACATGTTTGATTGATTTCTCTCCATGCATCTCAGGTCTTATTTGATGATGACTCTTTGTAACAGGTTGTATTCTTGGAAGTACTTCAGAACCCAAATATGTGAATTAATTCTTGTTTTACAATATTATTGTAATGTATGGGGATTTACGCAATCACACATGTTTATTTAATCTGCTTAACTTAAGGTGTTCTTATATATATTCACATACAGTAAATGTGGCGTAGAAACCATAAAGAGCTTTGCCAAAGATCAAAATGCAGAACAACTTAAACAGAAAAGTCTGGCATCCATGGATTCACTCTGGTATGACCTTGATAAGGTGAAGAATGAAAAGGACAGTGAAATGTCCAGAGAAGAAGGGGCCATGTGTTTAGCACTTGACCAGATTGAGGTCTTTAAGAAGAATGAAGTAGAAAGAATTGAGAACTTAGCACAGAAATCAATTGATCAAGTTTGTATTATCTTGTTTTTATCAAATTCAAGTACCATCTTGTAGTCCTGAGCCAAATTAGACCCTAAAGTGTTGATAAAACTCCTACAAAGTATAAATACATAAATATACAGTGCAACCTTTCTAGAGCGGCCCTCTCTTCAGCAACAACCTCCCTTCAACAGCAGCATGATTTTTCCCAACTGTACGGTACAGTACCACTGAACTATTAATTTAACCTCTCTAGTGCAACAACATCTTTACAAGAACATGAATTTGCTATGTTCTAAGGGTGTTGCTTTGGAGAGGTTGCACTGTACATGTTAACATAAGAATTTTATTTTTACTGTGCACATTTAACAACACTACTTAAGTTCATACATATTGTCCCTTTAATAGTCATGGATATTTATACAGATGATGTTATGTAAATACATCAGACTCACTGATAGTTGAAAAATATTCAAGTTATTAACAGCAACATTGCAACTATAATGGTTAAGTGCATGTAATTCTAATACTATAAAAAACATTTTCTGAAATTCTCCCAACCCAGTATGTGGAACTTTTAACTTGCACTTGAAAAATAACATGATTGATAATGATCAGTGAACTACAAGCATGCACTATTTTACAGGTTGAACTTCAGGATGAGAAGATTAAAGACAGCATCAAATCTGACCTGAAGTCAGTGGAAGATCAACAAAGAAAGATTGAAAGTTTTCAAATTCACTTATCAGAAAATGTGGCAGCAAATAACATTGATTTATTTGTCTTTGAAAAACTTACCACAAGAATGAAATCCAATGTTGATGATTTTTCTGGCTCTCTTAAGATGGGCTTCATTGATTTTGTTTCAGTTGATGTGCCTTCTCCTACCAGTCGGCCCCACCCTACCATCCCCTACTCACCTTATCAGTTAGAAATCGTTTACAAAGATGATATCCTTGATCCAAAAACTGCTTGTGATCTTCGTGATATGTGTATACTTGAGAATGGCCATGTTTTACTTTCAGATTTTGATAACAAATGCTTACGCCGATTTGATTGTCTGTACAAGGTGTATGACCGGAGTTGTGGTTTGATAGAGTGTTGTCCACTAGATGCTGCTCCGTGGGGTGTTTGTGCTCTTAGTCCTGAAAAGGTGGCCGTAACTTTATGTGTTGAGAAAAAAGTCTGCTTTGTCTTTGTTGGCAGTCGAATGCAGGTAACGAAGACATTTTCTGTGGGTGAAGAATGTCGAGGTATATCTTATAAAGATGGATTGTTGTATGTTGGTTGTTGGGCGGGTAAGAAGGGCACTCCCCAGCCTGGGGAGATCAAGGTGTTTGATACGAATGGTTCATTATTTCAAACATTCAAAACAGACCGTGTCACTGGAAAAAACCTGTTCAGTTTTATCACGCATTTATCTTGTAGTTCTGATGGTAGATGTCTCTTTGTATCTGATTGTACAGATGGGAAGAATGTTGGGAAAGGTTTAGTGATACTTGACGTACGGTCTGGTGTGCTTCAAAATGTTGCTAATGCTTCAGCATTGTCCAATACCTTCAGTTTAGGTAATGGCGAGTTTGATGAAATGATTGTTGGTGACCGTGAGAAGAAGGTTATTTATCGTGTTGATAACAAAGGTCACATCATACAAGAACTCCACAATCAAATCTTTGCTTCCTGTCCTCCACAATCGGTTCAATATTATCGCAAACATCTTATCATGACCACCAGAAAGTCACCAAAACTCTTTGTGCTGAGAATTAATTAATCTTATCCATTCACAAGATTAATTCAGTTGATGTTACACTAATGTATATACTTTGTATTGAATGATATTAAAAATATTGTAAATAAGTATATTCTGGTAGTTCTTACGGTATTTTGGTTCTTAGTTAGATTATCTTGTGTTTGGCTGAGCAGCCTGAGCTTAGTTTAGCTTTTGTGGTCTATAGTTGTTGTATTGTAGAAATGTACACATGTCTTCCAGCATAAGATTTGGTTTGAATTTTGATACTTCTATTGTATAGTATGAGATTTCTAAGAAATAACTCGGATTGAACGGTTCACAGTAAAAGTAAATCATTATCCAGTGTAGTGTATGGTAATTTGATGATCTTGATGAAGTTCTGGACTGATATAGGTTTTAGTATTGCCCATATTTGTATTAGAACAATACATGATTCATGCTTTATTATTACTATACATAATGCTTATATCTATCATTTTATGCCATTGTTTTTCTTTATGTTATGAACTATAGATACATGTAGAAGATTGACTCTATATTTTGTTGTTAGATGATAAAATTATCTACAAGTGTATTATATAATGGACAGAATGGTGTAGTCTCAGTTGAGAGGAATGGAAACCTTTTCTTGGTCTTATGTTTTTTATGTACAGTCAAACTTGTGAACAAAGGCTACCCTTGGGACAGACAAAATGTGGCTTTTATTGACGGGTGGCCTTATTGGGAAGTCACAATAGCGTTTTTGAAAGACTGGCCTTGATTCACAAGGTGGCCTTTATTTAGAGGTGGCTGCTAACACAGGTTTTAACTGTACCTATATAATTTTGTATTATAACAGTATTATGTTGAAGATATTAATGAGTATAACTCATGCACTTTTGTTGTATGTACATAATTGTTTTTGTTCCTGTTGCTTTAAATCATATTGTGTTCAATATTGCATTGAGATTTACTTGTATATCAAATATGCAAATTTTGATGTCTGACGTCATGGAGGTTTATGATTTTCTTGCTGTTATCTCCACTTCATTCCCAACAGTTTGAAACAACTATATTATGTATTATAAATAATGTAAACATTAAATAGTTATTATTAAAACGACTGTGAATGTTATTTGTTGGATATTTAAGGAAAAATCAAGAAATGAAAGATTTATTACTGTGTGGTAGGGGTGGCATAATACACCTGAAGCATACCACAATAATTTGCAATACTGAAGCAACGTATTGCAATACGTACCACAATATATTGCAGCCATATATGCCTTAGTTATGACTATTAAATATCTACTTTATGAATCATATTTATTTAATCAATTGTTCAAATATATAAAAAAAATAAACAGAAGGTAAAATGAAACTATAAAATCATTTTAGTTTGACCAGTAATATTCTTGACTAGATTTATTTTAAACAAAATGTCAATTTTGACACAAAACAATGGAAATATTAAAAGATCAAGAATTTTCTGATATCTATTTAGAAAGTGAATAAAAAGGAAAAATATCGTTAAAAAAACGGTATGGTCATTTCATACCGCGATAAAATACAGTTGAGCTCCACATGGTGGTATACCAGTTTATCCTGACACCCCTACTGTGTGAAACTGTAGGTCTCCAATCCTGTATAGAAGAAAATGCAGTGTACTTACTGTATTTTCATTTATTTTCGTTGGGCTCAATTTTTGTGGTTTCTACTAAAATGGCTATTTCGTGAGGATATAAATTCGTGGATTTTGATTTTTGAAAAGAAATGCCTTATCTCTGCATTTAAATTTTTGGGGATTTGATTTTATGGATGAGCTGACCCACGAAATCCATGAAATTAAATCCCCAACGAAAATGAATGATTCCACAGTATGTTGTTATGATATGCTGCTTCACTGTCCTGCCTAGTTCATGAATCATTCATGAAGTATGACTAATTATTTAACAGGGGTAAATTAACTTGGGTCAGTCTCATTTCAGACTTTGGTGAAGTTTATACCATCCAGATAACTTTCAGTTCATGAACAACGTGATGTCATCTACATGTATATTGTACAAACATTTGATGAAAGGGTATGTTGAACTTAGGTTTCACTGATGTAAGGTATTCACCAAGAAATTACTTATGTAATACCATTGACAGAGATTACAAGCATTAATTGTGTAACATATTTTTTGTCACATACCATATTACATTAGAGTTACACATAAGTTCTGTCACATACCCTATTACTTCAGAGTTACACATAAGTTCTGTAACATGCCATATTACTTCAGAGTTGCACATAAGAACTGTCACATACCATATTAATTAAAGGTTGCATATGAGATAAATGTTATTCAGTATTTTTCAGACAAGGATCAAACAAGCATAACATTTTTTATAGCCAGTAAGATCAATGTATTGTCTTCTTTCATTTTTTAAGAACAAGAGCTAGGATTTTAATGTTTATTTAGCATGTGGAATTGCAATTCAATAAAATAGAAAAGTATAAAAATCATATAAATAAATAAAATGACACATAAATAAAATGATTAAATGAATGGAATCATGCATAATAAGATATGTGGTAAATTGTTGATATAGTGGAATTCATGTACATATGACGTTGTTTGTGTATTATCTTGAGATTCAATGTGGCTATGAGAACAGAGATGTTTTACGCACACACACATACATGTATATATAACAAAGTTAAGGGATGAAAAAATGAGATCAGATTACAACATTACAGTTTCGGCCATCCTTCAAAAAATGACGGTTTGAATTGCACTTTTGACTCATTAAAAAATGTCCTGACCTGAGACATTCCAGTAATTTTGACAGTTTTTTTTATGTTCTGCTTCCAGCGTTTCAATTTCTGAACAATCATTTTAACTACTACCAAAAAGTCTACCTACTGTTAGATCTGTGAACAATGGCAACCCTTTTGAAAGACAAAATGTAGCATTTATTTGGAAGTCATTTTATTCTAAATAAAGTTTTTTTATGATAATGGCCTTATTTCACAGTTAGGCTTTATCTAGAGGTGGTCACTAACTCAGGTATCGCTGTACTTTTTGACCATTCAAAATTTTCGAACCAACAATTTTTAAGGATCGCCCTTCTTTTGTTACCATTATATTGCAATTACTCGGTATATATTCAACATGGTGACCACATTTTAAAACCTGTATGTCGGAACAGTACTCGTTTATGACAAAAAATTCTTTTTTAATTAAAACTTCCTAACAGAAAAATTAAATAAAATAAATTATATAATGGCCAAAAAAGTTCAATGACAAAAAAAATTGAAACACATACTCAATATGATTGTTAGGGGAAGCTGAATTAAAGGTTAATTTGCCTCCTATCTATTAAATGGTGACCTAAGACTTGCCATCTAAGACGATATGTTCTAACAGTTCTATAATGTATTATACTAAACCATCTGATGTAGATATTTACACTTTTGTCCTTTAGTGTTAAAGTTGTCTTATGTTATAACAGAATTATGAAGAATGAGTATATTTTATATACATTAATATTATCCTGTAACCAATGAAGTGTGAAGTAATGAAATTCAAACATAAATTCATACATTAATGTACTTATACAGTACAACAACAGTTGTTGTATATAACCATGCACTGCACCAGTTGGTGGAAATCTTATTTACAAAAATAAAATGCCAGATAGAAATGCCAACTGCATGGGCAGTCATTGATCAACTTTATGAAGACATATTTATTGGAAAGACCAAACATGATGTTGTTGGTATCCATTGCAACAACTGTCTGATTGACTGTATGATACAATCATAACCATTACATGTATATAGGCTTGAAAAAACTAGTTGTATTTAGAGTCACCTGACAGCATGATACAAAGTACAAAATTAGTATACTAGGGGACAAATTAAAACTTGTATTCTCACAAACGTTCGTTAAGAACTAGATGCCAAAGGGCAACATGTTGAGCCGGCTGTTATGAAAGCTTGTGACCTTGACCTTTGAACTATGAGTCTGGGTGAGGTTTGATCATGACACTTCATCTCATTGAAGGAAACTTTTATTCAAAGTTATTTAAAAATCCTTGAATGCATACAGAAGGTACTACAGCCGAGACGAGGAAAATACATTTGACCCTAAAGTGAGATCTTGACCTTTTACCTACATGTATGAACTTGGGTGTTGCCCAGGGCACATTGTCTTGTTGAAGTGAACAATATGCCCAGTTATTTAAAAATGTTTCAATTCATACAGAAGGTACAGTCTGGAGAGAGAAAACAAGCGGGCTCGACAAAAAATGTTGGAAAATAAAAGTTACAAGACTTACCTACCCTTTTTTTGGTCAGTACCTGTAAACAAGTCTATTTGTTTCTAGCAATAAATTTATACCAGTATGTGACATATGTAAAACTATGAATATAAATGAAGGAAAAGTCTTCAGTGTTCTTGATATGACCAGGAAAATATAAATATGTTCACAACCTTGTATGTCTATAAATAAATATACTAAAAAATCAAAGACAACATATTCTAAATAATCACAACGAAATAATTATGTCTCTACTATAAGAACGGTTAACACTTCCTTCAACGTGATCAGTTTGTTTGATATAAAATAAAATGATAACTATATCAACAAAAAATGTACAAATTACAATGGTACATAATAATCCAAGGTGAATGGAATACGTTCTTGTATATACCCTTCACAAACCACACGTTAATTACGTCAAACATTTCAATTGTTATCTACAATATATTTATATTACGTAAAAGTATGTTATGAATGTGTGATAAGAAAAAGATAATTGTAAGAGATAAAATTATAGTAAATATTTAAAAAAGCATGCATCCTTTAAAATAAATTGTAACAAAATATCTCAAAATTGTTTTTCCTAAAAAGTGACACTGATACTTATCATGCATAGTTAAATGTTTAAAAAAAAGCATGCATTCATAAATAAATCGAAACAAATTATCTCAAAATTAATCTTCATAAAAAGTGACAAACTGTGTACTTATAAAATATGATACCATTGTTTGATGGCAAAAAGCTCATTTATGAGGTAAATTTCATCACAAGATCACTATGCCACTGAAACAGACTTCATATTTGCATTAAGGCCAAAAGACCAGGCCCGGAGGTTATAAAACTTGAGATCGGTCCCCGAGCTCAAACATCATATTTTGTCTTTAAATGGTTCTAAGTTAATTATGATCTGACAATAATGATATTATTGATACAATGTACATTAGTCTAGCAGTATAATTGATCTAAAGATGTATTTAAACATTAATCAGTTCTATATTTTCATCTGTAATACTTTGAGAACCAAATACATGTATAGTTTTTTAGCTCGGAGACCGTTCTCAAGTTTTATAACCCTGGGGCCAGGTGTGTTTTCAGTTATCTGACGGACCCTATTCTTTGGCACTGACAATAAAGTTTCTGACAGTAAAACACGAAGTATGAAAGGTACGTTTAGAAAAGAAAATTGAAGTTTTGCAATCTATTAACCCTATTTTTTTTGTCAACTGTAAACAAACAGACTAAGATGAAGTGTATACAATCAAACCCTTGTTAACGGCTACCTTGGAATAAAGGCCACCCTGTGAACTAAGGCTATTCTTTGAAAAAAACTCAATGATTATCTAGTACAAACTGACCTCAAAATATAGGCCACATCTTGTCCCCCAAGGGTGGCTTTTGTTTACAGGGTGGCCTTTATTTGGAGGTGGCTGCTAACACAGGTAGGACTGTATATACAATGTTCATAAGATAATTGATGAAATACTATTTAAACATAACATGTATATATTTTATATGTTTACATGAAATTGAACACCATGTGGAACTATATCTATGCTTTATAACATTGAATCTTCGAAAACAAAATATTTGAGAGGACAATTACACATCTTGTAGTTATACAAATAGCATTGTCACTCTTAAGATTCAACTGTTTACAACATACAATGTATAATTTTTCAGCATTCTCAAGAATTGATGCACCAAATGCCATAATTTGTGACTATTTTAATCACAGTAGTAATAATGAAGTTCTATCACAATAATAAAGTCTTACGAGGCCATCCAAAAAAATGTTGTTTTGTGTTTGCATGACCTAAATTAAGCAGTGGGTAGTTTGGTAGGCATTTCTTTGCTTAAAAAATATTATACAGGTATGTATATGAAAAGCTAGACAAAAGAATGAAAGAAAATTTTGGTCATACGTGTAATTGTTAAAGATGTTTTTGATTCAGGGGATTTTTGAGCCAATAGTGTAACTGCAAAACAACAATATTTTCAGGATGGCCTGATGAAGTGTAAATATGGCACATGGTGAAAAAACTAAAATAAAATGTGGTATTTACACAACATTAATATAAAAATGTCTATGTATCATTTAACATAACCTCGTCATGTTAGAATTAAAAGGACCTATCTGACAAGTATGACACTGAGCAAGATAGGCCCTTTTAATGCTAAGGTGACGAATTATGGTATCTTAAACACATGATATCAATAAAAAGTTATTCATATTCTAATCACTAACAATCACGTAAACTCAGATAATTTCACAGCTAAACAAACACTTCGGAGAATATCTACCACAAACAAATATGTCTGTATTTTGTAATGTATCGTAAGAAAAAATGTGTGACTTTTTATGATAAATAAATAACTGGAATGTGGACACAAACTATCCCTGATAAAACAGTACAACTCTCTTAGAATTAACCAAATATCATGTGATTTACTCCCTCTCTTAAAACAACAAACTTGTCACTTTTCTTGTACCTAATATACTGGGTACAGTAAAACCTCTGAAGACCGGACTCCCAGAAAATCAGATTTCATGAAAACCGGAATTCTCTGAAAATCAGAGTTTTTTTTCAAGTCCCCTCCATTCTAGAAGTTTATCAAAAGTTCTCTGAAAGCCGTAATTCTCAGAAAACCGGACTTTTGTCCCAGTCTGGAAGGGGTCCAGTTTTCAGGGGTTTTACTGTACCTATTTTGATATTCAACTGAACTTAAATATTAGAAAAAAAGTCACTCATAAGAACTATTTACACAAAAAACATTACTTTTGTTAAGTTGGCAGTGAAGAAAAATATATTTTTCATTAACAAAATTGAAAGTTTGATTTGGTACATAATATAAATACTATAAAAACAGCACAATTAGCAAATTAATAACCAGCAAATAATGCATCAACATATGAGTACATATTCAAATTATTAAGATAAATAAGGGATTGACACTTTTAAGTGTGAGACAATATTACGATCTTCAGCTGATAACTCACAATCTATAGAGAACGCTGTAGTCTTTAAAGAGTTATTTCTCTATTTCATTTTCAAGGTTCTTTCCTGCAAACCACACAGCTGGCCTTGAACCCTGTGGAATCCTTTAGAAAGACTATGATATGTAAGCTGCAAGCCATTGCACCATGCCATACTTGATATACACGCCTAGAATACTCAGGTTTCTATAACACTAGATATCCAATCTGAGGCCGACGATACTTTGGCCATTCTGTTAGCACGACCTGAATTTTGTCCGTCACAACCGCTGGACCCGTAACTCATGACCCCTACAGCATTCCAGTGGTCCCTATTGTCTTTACACATCAAAGGACTTCCACTGTCGCCCTAGAATACACGAAACACATCTACATGAAACCACCTGAATATCATACATGTTTTCTGATAATTATTGTACAACTAATTGTGATAAATTATGTGGAATAAGGAAAATACCATTTAAACTGTATCCTGAAAGTGTAACAGCAAGGATTTACATGCACTGTCATTTTTGTCCAGTTATGGATTGATCAAACTTAACTTCTTTTGATCAAAATAAAATGAAGCATACAGTGCAACCTCTCCAAAGCAACACCCTTTTGGAGTTGCACGAAAAGTCATGATGTTGAAGGGAGGTTGTTGCTCATGAGAGAGCCGCTCTGGAGAGATTGTACTGTATGTATGCACGTATATCAAATTTTAATTTAGACCGTATTATTTTAAAGTAACAGCTCCACAGTAATCATTTTTATTTTAAGCATGTTAATTCAAAGTCACAAATATTATCTGCTTTACAGTACTTATACAGCGGACTCTCATTGCCTGGAGGTCAAGTTGAATACTATACAAGGGAAACAACTCTATGCCACGAAGTAAAATATTTGACTCTACTCTGGAAAACTAGAACTGATTTCTTCATGCCGTTCCGCCAGTTTGTCAAAGCCGATAAAAGTCAACTGTATATAGTTTGAGACAAGACAGATTTATCAGTACATGTACCTTACATCCTGAGATAATACCCGAAACATATCCCGCACATAAAGTAGAATTAATATTTATAGGTGTATTCTCATAGTGTGTGTTTTCAGCGCAGTCTTTGTCATTCCATAGCCTCATTTTAGCTTCACGTAAATAATTTACTGTCACTGAAAAATAGGATATAATTCAATACGTGAAAAAAGTACAGTATTAGAATCCTAATATCATAAGGTACAGGGGTCAAGGATATAAAACAATTACACAATTTAATACTGAAGATTTAAGAAATTGAATATATCTCGATGCCGGGGACCATTGCTCCCATCAGTAAATCGATGATCTTTTCACTATCATTGAAAAACAACCTCTGCAGAAAGAAAGTCAACAGATGCCAAGATATATATCAAAATATATAATATAGGATGTACTAAATGTGTAAGTAAAACTTGTACAGGAATGTATAGCACATCACTGAAAATTTAGAATCTCATGATTTGTGAAACTAAGTAGAAACCATTAAAAAATAATCAGTACAAAGATGATGAAGACACCATGTCCTAAGTGTACCACCAGGTTGGACACTGGTACCAGGTACGGAGAATCGTTTAAATTTATACTGGTCCGTGACAGTTTTTAAAAAATACTGGTACCGTTATTGTTAAACTAGGTGTTTAAAAAAGTTCAAAATATCAACGAATCATCATATTTCAGGCTGTGCATCATGTGTAAGAAAGACAAATTCTTTTCATTGTTAACGGTGTCCAACCCTACCTAAATGGTTCATAATGAATGCAGAGAACTGTTTGTAAACCTACCATCTTGTGGATTGATATATCCCCATCCAGCGAGGTAACATAATGAGTTAGTTGCAAAGTCTTCATTTTGTGAGGGCAAACATATAGGTTGTAGATAATTTCCATATTGCAGAGGACTATCTAGATGTAATAACGCTAAATCCCAATCAGTAATCCAATTAGCAAGACGTGTCATATTGGGGTGAAGATATATTTTGTCAACTCGCCGACGCTGTGCAGTATCATTTACAGATCGAGTTCGAGAGATTGTTCCCGCTGTTATTTCGAAGTAGTGAGGTGTAAGCGTATAATTAGCCTCTGAGGTTCTGTAATAATAAAAATATATTCATTAAAAATTTATTACACTTATTAGTGCAATATACAAAATGTATGAAGATTATTTTAGCAATTAATTACAAAATGATTACAGTGCAACCTTTCCAAAGCAACACCGTTTGTGAGTAGCAAAATTATGTTGTTGTTGAGAGGTTGTTGCTCTAGAGAGGTTAAATTAAAAGCTAAATTGTGCAGTGGGAAAAAAATCATACTGTTGTTGAAGGGAGGTTGTTGGTCAAGAGAGGGCCGCTCTGGAGAAGTTGCACTGTATTATATAAAAAAATGATGAAATTTTACATTAAAAGTTTTTTGATTCAGATAAAATTGGACATTACCAAGGGCATGTCAACAAAAAAAATACTTTAAATTGAAGTAAAATACTTACACAATACAATGTGCAGCTGTTAGGACCCACCTTGGTCCAACAATGGCCCCGCCACAGACTCCTTCCCCTAATAATGATAATGATACCACCCAGGGCCACTGCCCTTCAGGGGCCAATGAACCACCAACAATGAATGGGACTACTGGTATAATCTGTCTTTCACCACAATCTGCAACAGAAATAATATACATGTATAGACAAACATCATGGTACCTTTTAATGACCTAAATATTTACACTATTCATTTAACAACATGTGTTTTATATATTTATTTCGCTGGTGTTTAACGTTTAACAGTGGAGGAAGACGCCTGGTGTACACCTGGATAGAACCACCAATCTTCTGTAAGCTGGCTAGACAACTTCCTAACATGTGAAATTTGGCCAGGTATTTGAACTCACTGACGGGCTAGTGATTACTATCGTACTCAAGAGACGACAACCACTCAACCACAGACTGATGTCCTTTAATAAGATTAACTTATTACAACAATAACTAACAAGAAAATTAATACAAGTAGTAGGACCTTCGTACCCTGATGTTCACAGTTACATCTTTCCCTCAATAGAATCTTGACAGATAAACTAACAGCAATGATAGACAATTTGTATTAGTATTTTGTATTTCAGAAAAATTTGCCTGTCTGAAGTAATATACTTGTACTTATTTAAGCCTGCATGTACTTACTGCTAGGTTGGCAGGTCACAGAAACAATCTTTTCAGCAGGACATGACGATCTGAAATAAATAAAATAAGAACAAAAAATAAGACATGAACACACAAAATGTGACATAAACTGAGACTTGAACACACAAAATGTGAAATAAACTGAGTCTTGAACACACAAAATGTAAAATAAATTAAGACTTGAACACACAAAATGTGAAATAAACTGAGATTTGAACACACACAAAATGTGAAATAAACTGAGACATGAACACTAAAATGTGAAATAAACTGAGACTTGATCTCACAGAATGTGAAATAATCTGAGACTTGAACACACAAAATGTGAAATAAACTGAGACATGAACAACAAAACATGAAATAAACTGAGACTTGAACACACATAATGTGAAAATAAACTGAGACTTTGAAATAAAATGATACAGGAACACACAAAATGTGAAATAAACTGAGACTTTTACACACAAAATGTGAAATAATCTGAGACATGTACAGCAAAATGTGAAATAAACTGAGACATAAGATTCATACACAATGACAAATATTCATGAAATGAGACAGAAATGTATTTCATTCTAACTTAAATATGTTGGAGACAATTTTTCAGTCATAGATGAATATATTAATACACAATACAGGGACCACAGAAAACATGAAATATAAAACAAATATTATTAAATAAAAAAAACACAACAGTTACTAAGGGTGCAACAATTAGGTGAAATCAAAAGAACACAACAATTGTGTAAATAGGAGGACATGCAAGAGTAAACAGTATTACATATAGACTTCTGTGAAGTAACGACAAAAACTGACATACATATGGGAAATATAAGATAGTACATGTACTTCCAAGACACAAGATTTGATCAAAACCTGGATTACTCAACAAATACGTCAAGGCATGGGAAATATTTATAATGAAATAATATGACAAGACATCACACATCTAACATACATGCAGAAAATCCATGATGACAAAGAACAGAAGTTGATTCAGTGTCGTAAAACTGAGTCAGAAGAGTGGTAGTAACATGCAGCCTTGTGATTGGTCAATTTCAAATCTGTGCCCTATAACCAACCAATCAAAAACCTTAGCTCCATTCACTAAGATTGATGATATTAATCACAGATTTCAAAAGATAATGTGGAACAGAAAACAATGGTCGCTGATCACAGTGAAACAAACACAAGATCTGTATTCAGTGTACATGAGATGCCGAGTATCATACATGATGGTCAATACACCAAACAATGATATGACAACATGAATTCATACAACAACTTGTATAATAAAATCATTTCCAGTCAGTTTTATACAGTTTTAATGTTTATCTATGGTTAAATGGTCCATTCTACACTTATGGTCATTGTAGAGCTGCCCCAGAGGGAGGGTAGAGAAGATCCAGGAGAACCGAGTATTTATACATGTATGCCCACTCTTAATTGGAGTAGTTTTTCAGAGTTATTGCTGCCAGGTGTAAAGCACCGATACACGCCTCACCATTTTCCTGTGATTTTCCAAACACAATACTGGGCTCCATAGTTGGGATGGGGACATTTTAACGGTGTCCCTGAAAAAGTGGATGGTGGAGCCGAGATTTAAACCCAAAACCTTACGATTGATAGTTCATCATTTAACTACTAGACTTATATATAGTTTGAAACATGACTCAAAGTCTGATGGATATATAAATAGTAAACATATTTACAAAATATTTGACAAACTGACAATGTAAAAAAGTTTAGTACATTGTGTGGTAAGGTCGACAGGTAAAGATATGTTGTGTTTCATTGTTTAACACCTGAAACTTCTAGATGTTTGATATACAGCCAATGTAGACATACAGTACCAGCAATGTTCATACTGTGCAAAATGCATTCTTGGAAAATAAACAATAAAAAGTGAACAATATAAATATCTTATATTTCACAGATAGTATCAAAGATTCGCTAGTTTACAATTATCAATGAGAATCGTCTACTTCAGAACGAGACAAATAAATCAACAAGCAAGAATTCGAAGCCAATAAATGTAGAAAGCAGTACTTAGAGAAATACAGTAAACATGCTTTCTAGAGAAATCAATCAATCAATTATAATCAATCATCCAGTCAATCATGATTGATCAACAAATCAATCAACAAATCAATCAATCAACAAATCAATTTATCGTAGTCAATCAATTTACTGCAGTCAGTCAGTCAGTCAGTCAGTCAGTCAGTCAGTCAGTCAGTCAGTCAGTCAGTCAGTCAGTCAGTCAGTCAGTCAGTCAGTCAGTCAGTCAGTCAGTCAGTCAGTCAGTCAGTCAGTCAGTCAGTCAGTCAGTCAGTCAGTCAGTCAGTCAGTCAGTCAGTCAGTCAGTCAGTCAGTCAGTCAGTCAGTCAGTCAGTCAGTCAGTCAGTCAGTCAGTCAGTCAGTCAGTCAGTCAGTCAGTCAGTCAGTCAGTCAGTCAGTCAGTCAGTCAGTCAGTCAGTCAGTCAGTCAGTCAGTCAGTCAGTCAGTCAGTCAGTCAGTCAGTCAGTCAGTCAGTCAGTCAGTCAGTCAGTCAGTCAGTCAGTCAGTCAGTCAGTCAGTCAGTCAGTCAGTCAGTCAGTCAGTCAGTCAGTCAGTCAGTCAGTCAGTCAGTCAGTCAGTCAGTCAGTCAGTCAGTCAGTCAGTCAGTCAGTCAGTCAGTCAGTCAGTCAGTCAGTCAGTCAGTCAGTCAGTCAGTCAGTCAGTCAGTCAGTCAGTCAGTCAGTCAGTCAGTCAGTCAGTCAGTCAGTCAGTCAGTCAGTCAGTCAATCAATCAATCAATCAATCAATCAATCATGATTGACCAACCAATTATTATCAACCAATCAATAAATCAATAAACCAATCAAGTGTAATATATCAATCAACTATAATCAATCAATCATTCATTCTATCAATCAATCATCAAGATCAGCTGCTGTATGACAGTGTGAAGTAAAACAAATAAATAAAACTATACCTGTCCTTATTTAGCTGCATAAGTAAAAGTAGAAATAAAGAATTCACTAGGAGTGACTATTTGAGGGATGTAAACTTCATTACAGCAGGTTGTTATTCTAACACTCATGTCATATAATACTATGTGAGATACAAGCTAGGTAAGGTAAGACATTAACTTAACACTTCTCACATATTTACCAAACTTACCATCCAGTAAATGAATAAAAGTATCTTATTTCTTCCTCTAATTACAGGGCATCTGGTACAAACTTTGTAAGTTACAATACCAGGGGAACTGTTTATCATTTCAATATTAAATCATTTAATATACCTAAGTATCACATACAAAGGTAGATTGGGCAGAAGTAGCTAACATTACAATAAACAAAATATATCTCAGATAATAGGTGTGAAGATACGCGCATTTAGGATTTTACGGACCAAATCATGCATTTGAATAACACCAGGTATGCCTAAAATCCATTTCATATAACTGGCAATCTTTGTATATCAGAAATACAGACAAAACGTGATCGTGGATATGTTTTGGATCATACCAGGTTTTCATACAATTGGTCATCTTATAACTAAGGTTTTACTGTACACAGCTTGTATGTGTTACCTTAGAATGATAAAATTTAATGATTTAGACAAGACGAGAATAAAATCAGACACCTACTATAACATCATAAAAACTTACATAGAAGTAAATCGTGACAGAACTGTAGCATTGTCCGCTAACTTATGTCCCATATCTTCTACCAACATATAACTACTTGGAGAAGGTAGACCCAATGATGTTACGGTGACGTGGGTACTTGTAGATCCCTCATTACTACAAATAAACATAAACAAAAACATGATTATATTCAGCAGTATGATTCGAGATTCAGAAACATGTAGCAACATTCTTCATTATTTCTCATGTTTGATATTATCACACAGAGTAAAAGAGATAAACCACAAACAGATATATACCGCCAGATTATGACTAAAATAATGATATAACAAACATTTAGGATGCTAAGTTCCCAGCAGGAAAGTCTGCCAATCAACAATCATGGAGTGTCTCTTTAATAACATATTAATGTGCAATAAAATGTCTGTCTAGACAAACATCGAAAAAATTATTTATTTACAGTTATAATGTCACCGACTTATTCAATAATCTGAGGCCAGAAAAACATTTTTGCAATTTTGATATTTTTGTTTGTTCTTTATTCTAGCTTTTCATTTTTAGTGCAAGCATTTAATATCAACCAAAAATGGCTTAACACTGGACTACCCACTGATAATGCAAACCAAAATATTTTTAAGAATATAATTATAGCCTTATACTAAAGGTATTGAACTTAAAATTTACTGATAGTCATTATTGTATAGTCTGCATTCAATACTGTTTTAAAAAGCAAATAAACACAAAATCAGATTTACAGTACCTGTGACCAAAGAATTGACATATCTCCCTTGTTATGTCAGATGACCACACATCACTACATATAGGTAAGAACTGACCCGAGTTTGACATCACTTTTACAACACCTGATAAAGTTGAAGTGATGTCTTCATTCTTGTACAACTTTACTGTAAAAATAGAATATTTCAATTAACTTTATAGTACAGTGCAACTTCTCAAAAGCAACACCTTATGGGAGTAGCAAAATTACTGGGTATGTTGTTGTTGAGAGGTTGTTGCTCTAGAGAGGTTAAATAAATAGTTAAATTGTGCAGTGGGAAAAAATCATGCTATTGTTGAAGGGATCAAGATTGCTGCTCAAGAGAGGGGACACTCTGGAGAGATTGTAGTGTATACTACAACAATCTGACATTGCTCCTGATGTTGAATGTCATTATAATTCTCATTCTTTAAATCAGACAAAACTTGTATACATCCTATTTCAAATGATGTATAAATAATGAAAATATCTAAAATACTGAAAAATATATGCCTGCATAAAATAGTATCAAGGTATTGGGCATTTAGGACCCACTGCTCGTACAAATACAAAAGATTGAATACTTACAACAATCAAGCTCGTCTGTACCGGAAGAACACTGTTTTACTCCGTCACAAACTTGTTGTTTTGGAATGCAGACATGGTCAGAACATTTGAACTTGTCTGGTCCACATTTTCCTGTAAAAATACAGTAAATGTCAATGTTTACATCATTTTCTCTCATTTATAAAACAAACATTGTTATTTACCACCATAAATGTTAAAAATTTCACACAGTTGCCAGTGAATGCAATTAATTTCACAATTGCTACACTTCTCCAAATCAGATACATTTATTATCTAACTAATCAAGCTACTCAGACAACATTAATAGTGTAATATAAACATACCACAGACTACATGACTACATTTTCTTGGTGATATCAATGGTGAGGTATAAATAAGACACTTTATTAATCCAAACAGATCTTCATGTTAATATTTAAATAGAAAATAAATTCTTTATCATTCATATTTTGTACAAATGAATATACAATGTATATTGATAATTGATGCAATTTTGAAATACTGTATTTTCATTGGGTTCAATTTTCGTGGTTTTCACTAAGCTTGGCTATTTCGTGGGGACATAGATTCGAGGATTTTGATTTTTGAATAAAATGTCTTAAATTATCTTTGCATTTAGATTCGTGGGGATTTGATTTTGTGGATAAGCCGACCCACGAAATCCACGAAATTAAATCCCCAACGAAAATTTATGATTCCACAGTAATCTGATAATTGATCTAAAATTAAGCTACAGTGAAACCTGTGAACAAAGGCCACCCTTGGGAAAGAAAAAATGAGTCCTTTATTGACAAGTTGCCTTTATTCAAAGGTCATTTTGTACTGAATATATGATTTTTATTTACACAGTGGCTTTATTCAGAGGTGGCCTCTAACACACGTTTGGCTGTAATTGTTTAAATATTTCCGATCCAATTCTTGCTTATATATACATAAACAGATAGTAATAATAATAATGAAAGTAAGAAGTCAGTACCACAAGTGGAGATGCTTTCATCCCAGCCATCGGAACAATCATCGTGACCATCACACATCCAGTTATGTATGATACATTCGGAAGTATTCCCACACGGTATCTCCGCCATTATATTACACATATCATCACAATCAGTCTCATCCGAATTGTCAAAACAATCATCTACTCCATCGCAGAATTGATCATTACGCACCCACATACCATTATTACATTTACTGTGACCAATTCTGACTGCAAAACAATTGTAAAGCATGTACAGTGCTATAATGAACCATAGGCAAGTAAAAGCTCGCTAATAATTTTATCATATAATAATATAAATTAAGTTACCTAGAATGTACTGTAGTTGTGTCATAACTTGATATTCACAGACCTCTAGGTTAAGATATTTTATGGTACACCAAAGTATTAGCACAGAGTCATAGCAGGTTTATAAATTTCATCGAAATATTTTTTCAAACATAAAGTTACAAAGTTAAAACAACAAGATCCAATGTTTGGTAATTTTACGCTGTAAGTACAGGTAGATAATTATGCATGAATGATAATGTTACTTTAAGGATAATTTTTGAATGCTGAAAGCCGTCACTTGCTCTACGCACATGAATTTTGATGCGGACCAAAGTGCTATATTTTTCTACATCTGCCATGCAAATGTTAAAGTGGTTTCCATTCCATGTTGCCAAGCAAGTCTATATATAGACAGAGTCAACAGCAACCAGTTTTTGGAAACTGATCAATGGTTCAGCTTTCCATAGCTGTCACTCGCTCGGCGCGCATGAATTTTGATGTGGACCAAAGTACTACATTTTTCTACATCCGCCATGCAATTGTAAAACTAGTTCCCATTCCATGTTGCAGTGCAAGTCTATGTAAGTTCGTTTCTCTGTGTACTTTCAATACTTTGATTAACAATTACCGTTACATCTCATTTCGTCTGACAGATCAAGACAGTCCACATGTTTGTTACATATAACAGACGAGGTCCACAAACATTCACCAGAGTCACATTGAAATCCTTGACAACCTGAAATAAATCAACGCATTATCATAGTCAGAGGCACTACATCCAGTTCAATCGATTTTATTGAACTGTAAAAGCTGCATAATTTCACTGACGATGCGTGCATTTATTTTTAGCTTTGTTGAGATTCATAAGTTGTACATTAATCTTGTAAATATGGTGTATATCTATTTTATTTTATTCCATACGCTTAATATTTGTTCCATTAGCAAGTTAAACAATTAATTATTGTAAAAATAACAAAATTGGAAAAAAATAATGAAAACTGTAAATGAAAATAAAAATGATTAATCTATGGTAAATATACAAACAATTTGAAAGAAAAAATTTGATTGATTCAAAACACTAAATTTTCCACATTGCCCAAAAAAGGATATACAGTATTTTGCTTACAATTATAACAACTATAATACCTGTACAATTCATTTCATCAGAATGATCTTTACAATGGGCGGCTTTATCACATCTAAACTTTTTCTCTATACACTGTCCACTGTGACATCGGAACTGTTCATCAGTGCATTCTATAAGATAAAATAATGTTTATCAGAACATTCTGTAAGATACAGTACAATCTCTCCAGAGCGGCCCTCTCTTGAGCAACAACCTTGTTGTAACAACAGCATGATTTTTTTCTATTGCGTGATTTAACTACCGGGTATTTGTTTAACCTCCCTAGAGCAACAGCCTCTAAATAAAAACCTAGTTTTGCTTCGGTGTTGCTTCAGAGAGTTTTGGAAAACAATTATTGACATGAAGTGACAAAACATGAAAGGGTCAACAAGCTGAAATCTCAAATTCTTCCTAGAACCATTTTGGTTGAAAGTTACCACTGCATGGTCAATGTTTATTATAAATGACTTGTACAAATTTAAACCAATCATGCTGACCAAACATAGGTTGATTAATTTTATCATTGTTATATCATCTTAATTTATTTACACACATTTAATAAAAGACAAAAGATGGTATTTGAACTTTGAGACCAAACTCAAGTTTTATTTTTGTAACAAACTCTCAAAGTATCAAATACAGTCAAAGATGAACTAGTGGCCACCTCTGAATAAAAGTCATCATATGAATAAAGGCCATTCTTTAAAAACTGTCATTAATTATTTCTAACAAAATTAGGAGAATGACATTTCTTTTCAAAAATCAAAATCCACAAATTTACTTCCTCAAAAAATAGCCATTTTAGTAAAAACAACGAAAATTGAGCCAACAAAAATAACTGAAACCACAGTCAGTCACAGGAATTTCAATTATGAGTTTCCCATATATTCATCAGCTTTATGATATCCACTTATTATATTCATCATATAACATACATACATCAAACATGTCAGGCTTTATTTAGAGCAAAAAAAACCCCAACTGGCACTTCTACAACATCATAACATACAGAAATAGAGCAAGCAGTTTCCTGCATCATCTGCAATAAGTAACTTAACAAACTTCAGTCTATGATAGATTTCAAAACAACTTGAACTGATCCATGAAATAGAATTTCAAGAAAAAGTAAAACAAAAATGGAAAGGTATATTGTAATTAGTTTTGCAACGTCCCTGCATGCTGACATGGAAAAGATATCTGTATAAAAAAGGGACCAGTAAAATCTGCCCTGTAGAGGACATTGGTGACAGGAGGGGCTTGTACTAGAACCGGATTACTGTCACTGACAGGACAATAGTGAGGGGAGGGGCTTATACTAGAACCAGTTGAAACTGTCACTGAGAGGACAATGGCGAGAGCTTACACTAGAACCAGTAATAATACAATGGTGAGGGAGGGGCTTATACAAGAGCCAGTTATAACTGTCACTGAGAGGACAATGGTGAGGGGAGGGGCTTATACAAGAACCAGTTATAACTGTCACTGAGAGGACAATGGTGAGGGGAGGGGCTTATACAAGAACCAGTTATAACTGTCACTGAGAGGACAATGGTGAGGGGAGGGGCTTATACAAGAACCAGTTATAACTGTCACTGAGAGGACAATGGTGAGGGGAGGGGCTTATACAAGAACCAGTTAAAACTGTCACTGAGTGGACAATGGTGAGGGGAGGGGCTTATACAAGAACCAGTTATAACTGTCACTGAGAGGACAATGGTGAGGGGAGGGGCTTATACAAGAACCAGTTATAACTGTCACTGAGAGGACAATGGTGAGGGGAGGGGCTTATACAAGAACCAGTTATAACTGTCACTGAGAGGACAATGGTGAGGGGAGGGGCTTATACAAGAACCAGTTATAACTGTCACTGAGAGGACAATGGTGAGGGGAGGGGCTTATACAAGAACCAGTTAAAACTGTCATTGAGTGGACAATGGTGAGGGGAGGGGCTTATACAAGAACCAGTTAAAACTGTCACTGAGAGGACAATGGTGAGGGGAGGGGCTTATACAAGAACCAGTTATAACTGTCACTGAGAGGACAATGGTGAGGGGAGGGGCTTATACAAGAACCAGTTAAAACTGTCACTGAGAGGACAATGGTGAGGGGAGGGGCTTATACAAGAACCAGTTAAAACTGTCACTGAGAGGACAATGGTGAGGGGAGGGGCTTATACAATAACCAGTTAAAACTGTCACTGAGAGGACAATGGTGAGGGGAGGGGCTTATACAAGAACCAGTTAAAACTGTCACTTAGAGGACAATGTTGAGGGGAGGGGCTTATACAAGAACCAGTTATAACTGTCACTGAGAGGACAATGGTGAGGGGAGGGGCTTATACAAGAACCAGTTAAAACTGTCACTGAGAGGACAATTATGAGGGGAGGGGCTTATACAAGAACCAGTTATAACTGTCACTGAGAGGACAATGGTGAGGGGAGGGGCTTATACAAGAACCAGTTAAAACTGTCACTGAGAGGACAATTATGAGGGGAGGGGCTTATACAAGAACCAGTTATAACTGTCACTGAGAGGACAATTATGAGGGGAGGGGCCTTTACAAGAACCAGTTAAAACTGTCACTGAGAGGACAATTATGAGGGGAGGGGCTTATACAAGAACCAGTTAAAACTGTCACTGAGAGGACAATTGACAAGAGAATGTATATTAAATCATATCTAAGTACAAATGTACACATTTGTTTTCATCATTGCACATTCCACACCAAATTATTCATTTCATTGTACATCAACTGATGTGCATCATTTATGACACCTACATCTAGTACACTTAATAAATCATTCACTGTACATTAAGTACAAGATAAATAGACTATCATTCAACCATTATATAACACCTATACCTACATCTAATTTATATTTTCATGGCACAGTTTACTGACAGTGCACAAACATTACGTAGAAAAGTTTAGTTCAATTGTACAAACAGGATATAAAAACCTGTATAAATTAAAATAAATAAGATCCTATATAATTATGAAGTATGAATTAAATGATTCTGGACAAAATCTTGACTAAGGCTATCCTTATAAAAATGTTGACTTGCAGACTTTAAACAGAATATTGGTTGCTATAAGGCACTTTTTTGTTAACATCATACACTTGTACCGAAAATGAAATTCTGGAACAAAAAATAAGGCTTGGGTTGGGGAATTTTGAATGAGTGAGATATGTAATTGTAAACCATGTAAAGATGTCTTAATTCACAAAATTTAGTCATGATGATTGTTGGAAGACATGCTTTAAAGGTTTCAAGCCAGTATTCAGAAGTACAGCTATTGTTTTTTGATTGGTACAACAAGGCATACTTTCAACAAAAACTGAATTTATATAAGCTAAATTTCTCTGATGCGTTCACTAATTTGTCACGCCATGTGCTGGGGGGGGGGGGAGGGTCTATCATGTGCACTAAGATGCAAAAATCTGTATCATGCACCCCTGGATTCATCACAATGGTTAAAATTTGTTCTCTAATATCAAATAAAACATTTCTGTATCGTATCACAGGTATTAACTATAAATTTACTATATAATCAACACCATGATATTTAATGTATCATTCCAAGAGAAAAAATAACAATTAAATCTAGAACATTATCTTTTATACCAAATCATTACTGACTCAAAGATGAGTTATTTTACGTGTATCACTTAATTATACATCAGACAAGGATTGCAGACCTAACCATTCATTGTCTAATGAACTGTCTGACTATAAATAAATTGTATTCACCTTTAGCTAACATTTATATGTGCTGATAGAAGTAAGATCATTTTGTTTATACAAAATGTATTTACAACAAATTTATTTTCATTATGCCTATGGACAATGTAGGATGATTTTATTGCTAAACCAACAATTATTCAACATTTAGAAAACTCAAACAAATGATTTCGTACTACGATACCAGTGCAGAGTTCATGCAGCATCATAATCAAAGTACTGACAGTACTCATGGAGGCTGAACTTACATGGACTTGGCGCTCAGACTTGCCCCCAGCAACATGGAGCGGGAACCAGTTTTAACATTTGCATAGCGGATGTGGAAAAATGGAGTACTTTGGTCCCTATTATAATTCATGCGCGCCAAGCGAGTGACAGCTAAGGAAATCTGAACTAACGTTCCGCTTAAAAAAATTTATACTAATTACAAAAATTCTATAACTTAAGCAAGAAATACCGCATAAACTTTGAGTAAGTTATCAAGTACACAACATTTTTACTAAATTTTGATATTTTGAGAAAATAACCATAATGCATTGTAAGTAAAAAGCATGAGTTGTTTTGTTATTATGTACTCAATAACAGTCACAAGAAAATGTCAAAGTTCAAAGAGACACAATTCATGACAACTTATTGCTCTTCATTTAATGAAGTTTAATATCCACATGATTGTTTTTTTATCAAACACAAAGGTGAAGAAAATGTTTTTTTAGTAAACTGAACTATCTGTACTGCATAAAATGGTTCACTAGGCTGGTATTAAATTAGACGTATATATAGATAAATCATAAAATGGAACATAAATCACTTTGTTAATTCATTTCTCAAATGAAATCATTTTTATTAGTCATCAAACTATAGCCATGTGTGATTAATATTCATAGCTTATTTGGGGGTTAAATAAAAGAGTATCCACCTCAGGTAAAAAGCATCTTGCTTGGGATTAATAAATAGCAATAACAAGTACATAGCTTTAGCCAGTAGGCCAGAAAGAAAATAATGGTGTTAATGGTTACCATGCAAACAGATAATATTTTTGGCTCGTATATACCCTACAGCTTCCATCAGTTAAATTCAAAGGACAAAAATATTTGAGGATGAACAGACCTCCAAACATGGACATTTAAATTATCACATTTGATGTAGTCCATCCTGTTGGACTGTTTGTGACAGCGAGACAATTTTTTTAAACTGATCGATAGTTCTGCTTTCCATGGCGGTCAACTTGCTTCGCACACATGAATTTTAATGCGAACCAAAGTACGACGTTTTTCTACATCTGTTATACCATTGTTAAACTAGTCCCCACTCCATGTTACAGTGCAAGTCTATGTAAGTTCAGTTTCCATGAATACTTTCGGTACTTTGATTTCATTTGGCCCAGTCCCGCACATAGGATGGCCCTTCTGAAGTTCATTTATGAAATTGGCCAATCACACGGAGAGCCTTATATTGAGTAAGGCAACATGTAATACATACATGGAGTATGAATCTTTTAGACTTTAAAGTCATATTTTTCAAAAGGACTAGAAATATGACATTCAAACCTTGCAAGGCCCTTTTAGCATGTCGGAGCATATTTATAAAGCAGAAATCATGTCAAAGCACATACCACAACCAAACTGTTCATCTTCACCAGAGCCACAATGTGGTCGACCATCACAGACATATCTCTTATTGATACAGCTTCCATCAGAACACTGGAACTCATCAATCATACAAGCTGAAACAAACAAGGTACCAAATGGTTACCATGGTTACAACAATAAACATCCAAAACTGAATTTAATATTTAATAAATCATTATTTTTGGAAACTGAACGATAGTTCGGAGCTTTCCATAGCCATCCCTAGAATAAGTACAATGTTCATCTACATCCGCGATACACTCGAATAAGTACAATGTTCATCTACATCCGCGATACAATTGTGTAACTAAGTCTATGTAAGTTCAGTTTTCATGTTACAGTGCAAGTCTATGTAAGTTCAGTTTCCATGTTACAGTGCAAGTCTATGTAAGTTCAGTTTCCATGTTACAGTGCAAGTCTATGTAAGTTCAGTTTCCATGTTACAGTGCAAGTCTATGTAAGTTCAGTTTCCATGTTACAGTGCAAGTCTATGTAAGTTCAGTTTCCATGTTACAGTGCAAGTCTATGTAAGTTCAGTTTCCATGTTACAGTGCAAGTCTATGTAAGTTCAGTTTCCATGTTACAGTGCAAGTCTATGTAAGATCAGTTTCCATGTTACAGTGCAAGTCTATGTAAGTTCAGTTTTCATGTTACAGTGCAAGTCTATGTAAGTTCAGTTTCCATGTTACAGTGCAAGTCTATGTAAGTTCAGTTTCCATGTTACAGTGCAAGTCTATGTAAGTTCAGTTTCCATGTTACAGTGAAAGTCTATGTAAGTTCAGTTTCCATGTTACAGTGCAAGTCTATGTAAGTTCAGTTTCCATGTTACAGTGCAAGTCTATGTAAGTTCAGTTTCCATGTTACAGTGCAAGTCTATGTAAGTTCAGTTTCCATGTTACAGTGCAAGTCTATGTAAGTTCAGTTTCCATGTTACAGTGCAAGTCTATGTAAGTTCAGTTTCATGTTACAGTGCAAGTCTATGTAAGTTCAGTTTTCATGTTACAGTGCAAGTCTATGTAAGTTCAGTTTCATGTTACAGTGCAAGTCTATGTAAGTTCAGTTTCCATGTTACAGTGCAAGTCTATGTAAGTTCAGTTTCATGTTACAGTGCAAGTCTATGTAAGTTCAGTTTCCATGTTACAGTGCAAGTCTATGTAAGTTCAGTTTTCATGTTACAGTGCAAGTCTATGTAAGTTCAGTTTCCATGTTACAGTGCAAGTCTATGTAAGTTCAGTTTCATGTTACAGTGCAAGTCTATGTAAGTTCAGTTTCCATGTTACAGTGCAAGTCTATGTAAGTTCAGTTTTCATGTTACAGTGCAAGTCTATGTAAGTTCAGTTTTCATGTTACAGTGCAAGTCTATGTAAGTTCAGTTTCATGTTACAGTGCAAGTCTATGTAAGTTCAGTTTTCATGAATACTTTCAGTACTTTGATTCTTCTATAATATTTTCATGTACATTTAACTTGTTCTAATTCTTACTGGTAATTCCAATTCATGTATAAGTCTTATAGTGATCATAACAAAATTTTAATGCAATGTATAGTATACATTATAATCTATTTAGTTCATTTAAGCGTTTATGTTATAAATGTGGACTTATATAATAATTCATGGAATGGTTCTGAATAATCTCAATCACATTATAGTTTTATTTTCTACATTTTGTATCTTGATTTGTACTGAAATTAAGAAATATATAAGTGGGGGTTGTCTCAGAAGTTCAAGGATAATATAAAAATTTGATACTTAAAGTAATTGTTTCAGATTGTTATTTTAAGAAATGAAAATCAAATTTAGCCGAAAAAGTTACCGCAAAAACTATTAACTTATGTAACACTCCTCATACACCATAATTATATGTCATTTTTCTTTCTTAACAATGTAACAACAAAGTTGAACAAAATCACAAAGAAAATATATTAATTAATTAGCCGAGTCTGACTGTGTCAGTAAGATTACAGGTGGTGATGTTGATGGTATGTTAGATAATGACATCACGTTGATTGCTGATACATTGTACGTACAGCAGCTGTACAAGGAATTAACCAGATGAATAATGTAATTAATAATTAATTCAGTGATTTTCTTCCTTCTTTGTTTGGTACCAGTAAATGGTTCCTTTCCAATTTAAAAGAAAATGATCCAAATTCCCAATTGGTGCAGAATTTTTTTTTTCGTAAAAAAAAACATGTTTATTTCTTATTGAATTTATTGCAACATTCAGTATTGAAATAAAAAACAAAGGAGAGCAGTTGATAATATAAAATTTATAATTTTTTTAATGTCTTTTTTTTTTAATTTCCCAATTTATTAAAAAAAATTCTGAATATGGGTCAAAATGCCAATTTTTTTCCCCCCAATTTGTCCAGTACCGGTACTTTTTCCAGTACAGCAAAAAAATATAAATCAAAATTTTAATAAAAAATAAACAAAATAATATATGTTAAATTAAAATTTCAATAAACATTATAATATTATACAAACCTGGAAATGGTTTACTTGTTGTTATTGTTACAGTAGATGTTGGCGTTGTTGCTGAAGCTGTTTTTGTTGATGATGTAACAACTGTTGAGATCACAGAAGTAGATTTTGTAGGTTCTACTGTGGATGTGGAATGAATGGTTATAGATGATGATTCTACAGTAGGTGTTGAGGATGATGTTGATGATATACTTGAAGATGGTGAAACTGAAAAAAAGGAACTGGCATATACTACACTATTTTATTATTGATTTAATGCTTTTTTGAAAAATATTTAGTTTCTACGGCAACCTTTTCACCCAATTAGTTTTCCTGGACTGTACTCTAACCAGTATTTACCCTTCAAAAAGGAGCTGGCAACTTCTCTCCACATGTGGAAGAAAATCAACCGATTTATTTCATCAAATTTTCATAGAATGGTATGACCTGCGCCACTGGGATTCAAACCTCAGATCACCGAATCCAAAGCACTAACCACTGACTGGCCCAAGGCTGTAACGTGTATTATACTAGAACATAGTTTTTAATGATTGGCATGTACGTTTTATCTATCTATGATATGAGTTGTTTTCTTATAGACTTGTCATGTATTTTTCCAAAGTTTAAACAAACCAATCCTTTTATTTTGCAACTGAACTTTTGAGTGACAAATTCCAAAAGATAAAGATATTTGGGGAAAATACCTTGTATTCTCACAAATACATGTAGTAGAAAAAATATCAGAAAAGAAAAGTTAATCTATCTGTTAATCCTTGTGTTTTTGTTCAAGTAAACCTATATTGACAATTATTTTTCTAGCCTATTGCACATCAGAGTGTCCTATTTGAACATATACGGCAGTATTACCCTATTTACATGTAACATGTTTTATCAGTTATTGATCGACTAACAGATCAATGACTTTAACAAACCAATCAAAATGCCTCTCATTCCTTTTCTCATTTAAATCAATTTTGTGGTAAAATAAAACTTCAATTAGCAGGTAAGGCAAGTAAATGATATAAGACAGATAGAAATACCTCGAAATCTTGTTATTAAAATCGTTTGATCATTTTCCCCTTCAACTACTAAAAGCATATGTAATGTTAATCTTATAATTTATCATATATAATAACAAAAAAAACATCAAAGTACATGTTAAATATACCAGGAGTCACAATGACAGTCAAATTAAATCAGCCAGTCACCTTTATAGAAAAGTATATACCTTTATCTAACATAAGTATAATCCTAGAAATATCATGTTTGTCATGTCCCGGGCCACATGCTGACTTATTATTACCTACCGCCTTGTGTTTAAGTACTTTTTAATTAAAAGAAAATATTTTCACTACTTTTATTACTAACATATAATTTAACTATCTAATTATTCAACTAGAGTCAATACTTATTACAGTGTAGGGTACCAGGCTATATGAGGAGAGGCAAAAAATTCTTCGTTTCTGCTTATCAGACAATTCTTTTTTGCTGACTCTAGATTTTTTAATTGGTAAAAATTTTACTTGTCAACTTCAAGATGTTCATTTTCATAATCTCTGAATATTATTTTTAAAATTTATTTTTATTTTATTATTATCATTATTTTTTATCAAATTCTGACTATCTTACAAAATTGTGTTTGAAAAAATTCTGCCAACCAATTCATTTATGAAGCTGTTAGCAGAAACCAGTTAGCAGCCACCTTAAAAAAAGGACCACCCTGTGAATAGAGGCCATTCTTTTAAAAACTGTCATTGATTATTCAAATAACGATCATCCATCAATAAAGGCCACAAGATGTATTTCCCAAAGGGTGGTCTTTGTTCACAGGCTTTGACTGTATAACATAAAAAAATCAGTGTTTTATAATATGAATGAAGAACAGCAACTTATAAAATGCGTCCAATTTTGTAAGAATATGATTGTAAGAAGAATTCTTTGAGATATCTAATATTCAACAAACGATCAGGTGATAATTTATTAGGTGTACAAGATTATTCGCTTAATTGGATCGGCTTAAATTTCAAGGTGTAACCAGTTTTACTTTCACAAAAAATGGAAATTATTTGTACACAGAAAACTGAGTAGCATATACAAGAAGAATAATGTTAACTTGTTTGTATTGTTCAGAAAGCAGTACACACCTGTTTTGTTTGAGCCTTGATAGAATTGTAGTCTTTTACTTTTTTGCAATTATTTCAATTTTGTCTCTGGGGTTTTATTGTGACACCAACAGCCATAGTCATGTTTTTGTTTTTTTTAAATTGAGTTTTATGCCCCTTTTAACAGTCAGAGTCATACAATGCGGACAGTTCACCTAACCATTGCTCCTGGGAAGAACCAGTACTAGACTCCCATCCTCCGTAAGCAACTACCTACGTTCTCACATATAGTGCCATGAGCCATGGTCGGTAGTGGGCTTGAACCAACACACCACTATCAGTGAGAGGTTAAAGTGATTTAAAGTCGGCGACCTTAACCACTCGACCAGTCGGAGGCAGGTGCCATGGTCATTTGGCAATAGGATCAGTTCTATTACCATCATGAAGACCATGAACCTTCACTTTACACCGAGCATATATTGGCATTCCAGAATTGTAGCAGTATTACCAGTATCAGTTTGTTCTAATACCATATGATCTGATAAATGATTTAAAAATCTAAAAGTTTACCTAAAGATGATGTAGACATGGTACTAGTAGATGTTGATAAAGCACTAGATGGTGTCACTGTGTATGATGGTGTTGGTGATATTGTTGTTTCTGTAATGTTGTCATGTTTACTTCCATCATCACCTGTAATACAGACAAAGTGCTTAGAAAACAGTGTTAGCAGAAGAAAAAAAATTAAAGCATAATTTATAAACATATCATACAATTGTAGCAGTGCGGTATATAGTATTTGTATTTATAAATTGGCTGTAATATTAACAGCCTGATTAGCTCAGTTGGTAGAGCATCTGACTTGCAAGCAGGAGGTTTCTGGTTGAAGCCCCACATCGGGTACATTATTTTCCTCCTCCTACTATAGACAATATACATGAACTAGGGGGCCTCCATGGCCGAGTGGTTATGGCCTATAACTAGGCCTCATCACAGTGAGTTCAATTATATTTATTATGTTATTTTATAGTCATGATTGATCACTTTGGACATTTAACATGCATTAAAGCAAATGAAAGGTAATAATATCCTTGAAATGACCTAAAATAAGCCAAACATTCAAATTCTAGGGCAGATAACTCAAAAACGAGATCAGTGACCCCTATTTTTTTTCATTTAAAATGTTTCTGTTATTATATGCTACGATCATGCAAAGTTTAAAAAATTTATATTGATCAGTTTTCATTTTTCCTATATGTCTATATGAAAAATGTAGCAAAACAGTAGCAAACATCTGTAATGACTTTACATGTATAAGCACATCACTGTGAAGGTGAAAATAAAGAGTATATAGCGCATTCAAGGGGATGCACCTGGGTTATTTCAGTTATATTAGAGTGGCTGCCTGGTTCATCTAATCTGTATTCTAACCAGTACTAACTTATCCTTCCACAAGGAGCTGGTAGACCCACCATATATGGAACAGAATCAACATTTTGGGTAAATGTTCATAGACAGGTATAAAGACTTGCTGCAAATGTGATTTGAACCTGAATTGCTAGGTACAGGTCCAGTCACTAAATCACTGGCTCATGTCCTTACATTTAATCTAGTATAACACTTTCAGCCATTGATGTTTTGGAAGACATTAAGATCTACAGCACAACCTCTCCAGAGCGGCCCTCTGTAGAGCAACAACCTCTCTATAACAACACCTTCAAAATTTCCCTAAGCTGATGTTTACTATAAATTTAACCTCTGTAGAGCAACAACCTCTCTATAACAACACCTTCAAAATTTCCCTAAGCTGATATTTACTATAAATTTAACCTCTGTAGTCTCAGGAACAACCTCCAAACAACGGTCAATATTTACAGCTCCCACAGGGTGTTGCTCTACAGAGGTTGTACTGTATTTTCAATTTTCACATTATATCATAAGAAAATCACTCAATAACTTTTCAAAATATTTTAATGACAAAGTAATTTTATATAACAAATAATAAAATGTGGTTTTAATCAGACAGTAACAAAATTTAATGCATTGTATAAAACAATTAAAAAAAGTTTTAACAAATGATTCTATCAAGAAATGGTTTACAATATCAAAATAAATTACCAAAACTAATGACCACAGATACACATAAAGCATATCTACTAAAAGTACATTTATGATTCATTTGCTTGAATTTTTGTCAATAAATTATAGTATACAGACTTTTTATAGATCCCCCAAAAATGAGTCAGCTGACAAATTTCCTTTGTTGGTAAACGTATCAACTTTCATAAAACTTTTCAAAACAACGCACTAAGCAGTTAATTGCATTTTTGTCATGCACACGAAAGCACATTTGATAAAATGATTACAGTTCAAATACACACATGCATTTGAAATGAGATATGGGCAAAGTTCACATAGTTGAGTATACCCACTCAAATACTTCCATATATTAACATTTCATGTTTTGATGGTAAACAAACTTGTGTTTACAAAATATTAATACTGCGATATTGAATAAAATGAGTCATATACCATTAAAATATAAAATGACCGCAAATAAACCCAAACTTATAAAAAGACCCAAAGAAATAAAATATTACACCTACTTAAAAAATGTAAGTTAGAAATTTAATGTTCAGAAAACGCTTATTTTTTTGTATGTTTTCACAAAAAAATGATAATATATGTGCATTTATTTTATTCTGTGACATAAAGAGGAGCTTGATTTGAACATTTAATCCATTGTTTAAATAGCAGGTAGTTTTAACAGGAATATATTACATAGTGACAGACGGTATTAATGTAGCAATAATGTATTTACCCTACAGTATACTTCTGTATAAAACAGTTTACAGCTAGGTATCAAATTCAAGATTACGATTTTTTTTTTTTGAAACGATCACCACCTACATTGATATATATTTTTTTCATGTGCAGTATGTTCGACATATTGGCACCAACAGTTCAATCCCACAATACTCAAAGATGATATAATTATATTCTAATTCAATGTTTTTTTTATTGCTTTTGTTTTTTCCCTAATTATTATGTTGGTTAACCCCTATGATTATATAGGATTAGCTTTGTCTCCCAGGCTGCTGCCTACATGCGCATTACTAGTATCATACCAGACAGGTTACAAGACAACTGTCTTATCATTAGAATTACCTCCCTTTAATATTGGATCGTTGACAGGTGCATGGTATGATGAGCTAGTTGCTTGCACAAATATTGGAATTTAATTGCCAGTAAAGAAAATATTATGAGCACATACACTTGAAACCACTCAAGTTTTATAAGTGTTTTATTCTAAAAATTGTTAAAAATAATTTATTGATTCTACATATTACTATTTTATTCAAGTACATGGGAGGGATCATTACCATTTATTGTGTTACCGATATAACACAGGCTTGGTACGCTTGTGTATATATATATATTTGATATAATCAGCTGTCGATATGATGAACATTTATTCATCATATAGACATCATATTTCTGACACAATCACAGGATAAAATTAATGACTTTTTAAGTTAATACATCAACCTGATCAATATTATAGCCAGAGAAAATAGTTTACTGTCACATTATTGTAGAAAAATACATAGCAAACAAAATATCCTTAATTTATCATGAAGAAAGTATTCCATAACAAACATTATAGGAGTAGACAAGAACGCACTAAACGTAATTACTTCGTAGGACTTAAAACAAGAACGCACTCAGTGTTGTTACTCTAACAGCAGTTATAAATTAGAAGTGCTAGCAGAAAATATTCAAATTGTTGATTTTTACAGCAAATTAATATTTTTAGTTATTATGCATTTTCTGCCAAACTGATTGAAAACCAGAGCCCTAGAAGTAGATCTACGAATGTGTAACTGTTTTAACACCTGTCTGAGTGCTGCCTTTTTTTGTTCATGAAATATTTCAAATGTTCCAAGTAAATAATTTCCACATCCTGACCACATAATGAGTCTGCTGCACAGATGAAAATGAATTTTAACCGCATTTTATACTTATTTATAGACACTTCATTGATAATATCATTACGTTTGATTATTTTCGTTGAAGCCTAACTATAAATAGCGCTAACACTGTGGTTACCTGGCATCATGAAGCTTTCATAGAATAGGGAACGGTTATCAAGTACAAATAAATAGTTAACATAAGTATATTATCTCGTTCAACGATATACTGATTAAAATCAAGAATTTAAATTTTCCCCAAAACAAGGAAGCTTTCTCCATTTTTAAGCCAAACACCAGACAGTAGTTCCACATTTAATTTTGTTAGACACTAAATAGAAGTTCTACAACTGTTGCTTAGTGGCCAGGCACCAACGAAAAGTTATACAACCATATAGCTGAGCAGCTTGGGACACCAGAGAAAAGTGAATTTATTTATCTGTAGTTTCCCGGCTCATTCGATAGCGAAGGTAATTTCAGAGCCACCCTAGAGAGAGAGGGGGAGATGTGATACAGGAGAACCAGGCATTCTTATCCCTAGTCTTTTCAGATAGTTTTTCCTAGTTCTTTATCAAGCCTGAAAAAGTGTCCCAGAGAAAACCAAAAGAAGGAGCTGGAAGTTAAACAACCAACTTTGTAGCCAGAAACCAGACAGATGTCATGCAAACATTATTATGTGGCCAGAAACCAGACAGATGTCATACAAACAACATTATGTGGCCAGAAACCAGACAGATGTCATACAAACAACATTATGTGGCCAGAAACCAGACAGATGACATACAAACAACATTATGTGGCCAGAAACCAGACAGATGTCATACAAACACCATTATATGGCTAGAAACCAGACAGATGTCATACAAACACCATTATGTGGCCAGAAATCAGACAGATGTCATACAAACACCATTATGTGGCCAGAAACCAGACAGATGTCATACAAACAACATTATGTGGACAGAAACCAGACAGATGTCATACAAACAACATTATGTGGCCAGAAACCAGACAGATGTCATACAAACAACATTATGTGGCCAGAAACCAGACAGATGTCATACAAGCAACATTATGTGGCCAGAAACCAGACAGATGTCATACAAACAACATTATGTGGCCAGAATCCAGACAGATGTCATACAAACACCATTATGTGGCCAGAAACCAGACAGATGTCATACAAACACCAGTATGTGGCCAGAAACCAGACAGATGTCATACAAACAACATTATGTGGCCAGAAACCAGACAGATGTCATACAAACAACATCATGTGGCCAGACAGTAAACAGAAGTTTATTATACAATCAACTTTGTGATCAGACATAAAAAACAATCAACTTTGTGGCCTTTAATTTTTTGTTGTTACAGTATAAGCTTCGAGATTTATCTATAAATGATAGATCACTAATAGTCCACACCAAACAACAATGTCTTGGTATAATTCAATTCTTGATTGTCATTATGAGTATTCATAAATTTTATTTTCTTATCTCACATGGAAGTATTTTGATACATAATCTATGAAAGCTGACTCTTTGTTACGTTGAGATAGAAAATTTACTTAAAGTATATTTATTCAAAAAGTATATTTATTCAACACCATTAATATGAAAGAAAATGTACTTTTCATAGACCACTGTAGTGATATATAACAAGTTAAGATTCAAATAATTTATCTTTGTAAATAAAGTAAAGTGTGAAGGGAGGAATACACAAATTTCTATCAGATTTATTACCTGATTAATCTATCTAAAAGGCAATAATAACCCAGCATTCATTATGTGTAAAAAAGCAAACATTTGCAAGACAGCTTTATCAAGATAAATAACAGTACATGACTGTTGTTGCAATGGTACACAATTAATACAAAACCACAGACATGACAGATCATAAGTCTAGTATAAACCATGTCCCCACATTCAAACATTAGATCCATATCTGAAAAGCCGTCAACCAAAATTTCACTGAAACGTAATTTGTCACAAGATAATTACAATAAATAATTGTTAAACAAGCTTTTAGCATTTCATTTATCCATAGAAAAGCCTTAAAGTCAAGACTGTTAAGCAATTTTATCCTTCCGCCAAATTTCATTGACATTGTCCCGGGACCCCCATTAAGAAATTTGTAAATGCTTTTGTATGTAAAGAAAAAATATAACATGAACTCATGATTAAAACATGCTGGTGTAATAATGACAGGAGGTGATTTTATGTTGAATCTGCAAAAAAAATACGACATGCATTATGTCTACAGATTTATTCTTACACATTGAACCATGTAAATATTAATAGACTTCTTCCATGAATTCGGGACTTCTTGTAATTGAGTTTTTTTGGTGATAATTTGATGTCTGCTAAATTAAGCAAATAAGTAAAACTGCACAATGAAATCAGAACATGATTTTTTTTAAAAATCAATTTTGATTGGTTGTCATTTGAAAAATCACCTTGAATTATAAAATGATGAACTATCATTAAGATATCAAATGTGTGCATGTGTATATAAATCACGCTACATTATAGAGTATTAACCCAGTAATTGTCATAGTGTTTCCAAAAATTTTTTTTTTAGTTTTTGAAACCCCCAAAAAAGTTCAAAGATATAATACAAACAAGTAGACATAATGCAATAGGAAGAGGACTTTGAGCAAAGCATCCAATGTGGTGCTCGAACCCACGACCTCCTGCTTGCAAGCCAGATGCTCTACCAACTGAGCTAATCTGGCTGGTTAATATCAAAGACAATTTTATTTACACAAATACAGTCAAACCTGTATTAGCAGGCACCTCTGAATTAAATAAAGTCATCCTGTGAATTTTAAAACTGTTATTAATCATTTTGAACAAAATGACCTCTGATTAAAGCCACCTGTCAATAAGGGGCACACTTTTGTCTTTCCCAAATGTGGCCTTTGTTCACAGGTTTGACTGTACAGGAATGCAATAGACATAATTATATATACATGTATTCCATTGTTATAAATGATTTCCACATAAAACAATTGTCCCAAACAACAGTGTATCATGATATCATAGTCCTTACATTCCTGGCGTTCTTAAAACATTACACTTGGATAAGTTATCTCTGGCATTGATTAAGTTTAGATAGGCTAGAGAATAACAAACTTAGGTTATATTAAAGGGTTCCTTGAACAAAATAATTAGAGTAGGGAGAGGCAACCACAGACACTTGGGGTTAGGAGCTTTAAAAAACCAAAATAATTGTATTTTTGTCAATCCCAACACATAAACTTATCATATCTATCAATAAAACCTAAAATAAGCCGTTTTGAAAAAATACATTTTTCAACGTCAACAATATATTGAAATTCCTGGGTAGCAGAGTATTTGTAGGGGGATGGGGGGTCTCTGTTATATGCCAGTTACCTGTGAGAGTAAGTAGGCTGAAAAACTTCTCCTATTCCATTCTTTGAAGTGTGGAAGTACAATTTATTCCCACATGTTTTTGTTTGTTTGTTTAATGTTGTTTTTATGCTGCATCTACAACTAATGGTCATGTGGTGTGCATTTAATTAAAAAGGCGGCAAAAACATTCCAAATGCCTTTGTACTTAAGCATTTGCTGTTGGAAACTTAAGAGACTTCACCAAAATATAGGGTCGGTAAAGGTCACATCTGATTGAAAAAGGAAATAATTGTGTTTCGGAAAGGAAAGACATAACAACTGCAGGTAACCAATGACACAAATATCTTCTTCTGGCCTTGTAGTTAATATGATCCCATACAATGTCCTATCTTAACAACTTTATCCACTAACAACTGACATTTTCCTGAAATACATGCATGTATGATATGTTGTATTTGCAGGGACATACATAATATAAGAGTTCAGAGTAGGTCAAAATTCCATTTTTGTTAAGAATGTATATAATTATTCCACAACTAATAATAAAATTAATAAATCACAATATACATTTGAAAATTAGCACAGACCTAGTGGTCTAACAGGCACACATGTACATGTTGGCTAATTTAATTAGCGTTACTGAGAACAAACCTTGATTATTAATTATGAAGTACTGTACTGTTATATTTATGATCTTAAATATCTACAAGAATAAATAGACTAATAGGTAAAATACCAAAATGTCGAGACAGTCACTTCAGTAAGTTTGATAGTTCAAGAATGCTATATAGCAGACGAGAATGTATGAGCCTGCGGCCAATCTGATAATAACTGTATCTAACATTACGAAAATAACATTTGCAAATATCTAACAACAATAATACAGCAACAAACGATTAATTAGTATAAAATCTAGGTATTTATAACATTTTCGTATAAAACTGTGTTGATTTTTATAAGATGATTTCAAACCTACAGTGCAACCTCGCCAAAGCAACACCCTTTGGGAGTAGCAAAATTATACGTTGTTATGTAAGTTAAAATTAACAGTATAGTCGTGCAGTGGAAAAATCATGCTGTTGTTGAAGGGAAGTTGTTGCTCAAGAGATGGCTGCTCTGGAGAGGTTATACTGTATTATCTAACTGTACTCTGGGCTGATTATGATAACCTGAGTTAACCCTCTGACAGCATACTATGTAAAATATTTCATCTATTTATAAAATCCTTTTTATAATCCTTTATTTATGAATGTAAACCATGTTACTTCTATTTAATGAGAATCGTATTAAGTTAGATTTATAAACTTTCATATTATGTGCATGAAGAAGCAGGTATTTGAGAATAAGATTAATTGAGCTTCATTTTAAGTTTTTTTATCAAACAGACAAACACAGAAAAATCTTCAAATAATCATGTTCATTTAATTGTTTGTTTATTTGAGTTTTACACGCCCCTTTTCAACATTCAGAGTCACAAGAGACAGACAGTTCATCTAACCATCGTTCCTGGGTAAAACCTGAGTACTATAGACTCCTATCCTCCGCAAGCAACCGCCTACTTTCTCACATAAAAGAGAAATGGTCGGAAGCGGGGCTCGTACTCACGGCCCTCTTATCAGTGTGAGGTTACAGTGATTTGAAGTCGGCAACCTTAACCACTCGACCATGGAGTAGGGTCGTAAAAAATTGTATGTAAAATGTTAAATCAGATATCTTTCTCTTAATGAAGTTTTTTTTAACTGATACATGTACATGTAAATATGAATATCATCAATAAAAAGTACTAATTTTTCAGTAAAATAGGTTTGTTGGGGCCTCACTGTGGTCGAGTGGTTAACAGGTGTCTGTCCTGAGTAATCCCTTCCCACATTTAAAGGAAGTGGTCTAACTAGCTTATGGATCCGAGGTAGGTGATTCTACCTCAGTGAATGCCTGGGGTCTTTCTCTTTAGTTAAAAGCTGGAAAAGTTGGCAAACGACCCCCGCTGTCGGTGCTAAGTGAAAATAAATAGATGGGGTTTATCGAGAGCTTGCCTAACAAGATCAGTCATTGTGTCTGACCTGAGGATGGCTTATATTAATGAGGGCCAGTTTCAGGGTGTCATTATACTTATACATATTTATCTAAAACGTCATTTTAGCTAATTATTCCTATATTTCATTATATAAATTATAGCCGTGATTAAGAAAGTGTCCACATAAATCGAGTCTCAGTTACAACACACATATCATCTGCTTCATTAACAGTACTACAGGCATCTAAACGTTAAAAAGCATTATATTCAAGTGGTCCTGTCAGAAAGATGCAGAAATTAGAAATTTTATATAAGCAAACTTTATTATTTTTATTTGATTGTACATTGGGGCAGGCAGGCCAACCATAAAAAATGATAGTTTACAGTTACTAGACTGACTCATTAAAAAATACCCGACCCAAAAATCTGTTTTTGCTATTTTGACCAAACAAAATTACAATTCTTTATTCCATAGCAGTTTTTGTTTTCTGAGTACAAGCATATACCGGTAATGTTATCAGAGAACTTACAAGAGGGATTTTTATTTTGCCCTTCCTTTTATTGTAGCGGTGTGGTTCTGGGATATTCACCAGCCTGATTAGCTCAGTTGGTAGAGCATCTGACTGGCAAGCAGGAGGTCGCAGGTTTGAGTCACATAAGTTTAAATCTAAGTAAAGGATGGCCTTCAGACTGTGAAATAAGAAGGCATACCAAATATTTAGTACAGATATGAGACTTCAGTTTAATATATATCTATCATAATTTAATATCATAATTATATTGCCAAATATGGCAAAAACAAGCGTTTATAAGAACTACCAGTAAGCATGATTTACACTGATTACATATGTATAATAAAACATTTTATAAACAAAAAATCATCTCATCTGTCATTAAGATTGATCTACAAAAAAATGACAATTCACATACCAGGAATATGTAGTAAACTTTTATTCAAAGGTTGCATACATTGCAATAAATTTCAGATATTTTGTGGCACAAATAAATAATAAATTTAGAAGTATGAAAAAACATTAAATAAAAATATTTGTGGCACAAATAAATACATTTAGAAGTACAAAAAAAAAATATTTAAAAAAATAATATTATTGAATTGCATGATAATAAATCAATTATAATGATTATAATTGATTGTCTTCTACTGTTGAGTTAATGATTCCATATTTAATTGATTTGGTTTATTTTTCCAGCGGAAATGAAGCATTTTACAATATGGACTTACAATATAGTGTGACTAAGTCAATATGACTCATATCATAGCCTTTGTCCAAAAAACCTGAGTTTCCGATCTCTTTTTTTTTTAGTTTAAACAAACACAGTCATGATTAAATAGATACTGCTCACATTCAGTACATCATGCAGTTATACAGAATACTGATTGATCAGGAGTCACATTATTTTCCCAAAATTTGGCAACCACTAGAATGAAAAAAAAGATGAATAAATGAAATTTTGAGCTTTATAATTGATCTCGACTTGCCACCAGATCACGCAGGGTAAAATGCTGATTTACATGCAGAAGAAAATATTAGACGTGTTTACAGTTATCTGGAAGATCATGGTTTTTAGTGTTTAACTGCAAAATCCAAAGTATGAAAATAATTGAGGACAAATCTTACCTTACAAGTAATTGCAAAAAAAACCTTCCCTGTTTTGGTCAGATAACCATAAACATAATTGATTTTTTTCTGACCTTAAAAAATAAGTATGCAGTGACATTTGGAATTGTGTTCATATACAGTCAAACCTGTGTAAGTGACCACCTCCAAATAAAGGGCACCTGTCAATTAAGGCCAATTTACATATTTCCTAGATTAGATTAGATTTATTTCACTATAAAATGTTAAGACAAACATGGCAAGTACATTAAAACATACAAACAATGAAAGACAGGTATGAATTAAAGAAGCCATGTCAATCAATATCATATAGTAAGGATAACACAAAAAAGGGTAAATCAATACCCTTATTTCCATAGTGGTCCTTATGAGGGTGACCTATGTTCACAGGTATGATTGTATTACACACAACCAGTTTTGACAGTTGGTAGAGAATGAGGATACACATAATTATGATATGTAAGATTGTAACCAATTAACATGCAAGTTACTTTCAAACCAAACCAGAGATGATTAGTTCATTTCATTATCACAACAAAAACATACTATTCATAATGAGATAAGTCAAGATAAGACCATATCGTATTGTCATCATCTAACAACCACATGGTATATGTTTGTTCCCCCCCCCCTCCCAGCTTCAACTTGGCTTATCATTATAATGAAAATTAACAATGACATATATAAATGTGGAGGGATAAAACCTCGGTGCTATGTCTCCCCCAAACCAGCCTCACCAACATTCCATCACTGATAAACAATGTCAAATAACTAACAAATAAAATATATACCAGTGTCTTGGCTACAGCATGGATATATATTAATAATAAACATACATTAATATATTAATATGAAAATAAACTGTTAGTGAAATTATGCATCAATGAATTAAAAAAAAAGAAGTAATAATTGTATAGGAAAATATGCGAGTTTGTAAATAAACAAATAAATAACTATGTAATATATGTCATACAATTTAATATAATGTAAAAAAGAATGAAATTATCTGCTCTAGTAAATTGTCACTCAATATAAACCCTGAACTACCGACCCCTGGCCTCTACCCTGAGATACCAGACCCTGGGTAACCACGGCAACCTTGTTATCCTAACATATGATAACTGTCATACTTATAACAAAAAATTCAGTAAATATCACTGAAGCATTGAATTTCATATTTCATGAATTTGATATGAAAATGTATATACGCTATGTAACTGGATATGTGTACATTAAAATGTCACATGAATCTTTTCAATTTAAGGAGCCCATCTTCTAGCCGCTTTAAACATTGGTCATAATTTATTACCATCAGCTATTTATATGACAATCATTAAACTAAAATACTTGTAGTCATGGTGAATTGTATTTTTTTTAAAGTAAGTCCTAAACTAGAACTTCTGCATACATGAACCCCTGAACCACACTGATAGAAAAGAAACTTTGAAGTTTTTATTGAACACCACTCCACATAAAGACACTTTATTGAACAGCCCTGCACATAGAGACACTTTATTGAACACCCCTCCACATAGAGACACTTTATTGAACAGCCCTACACATAGAGACACTTTATTGAACAGCCCTGCACATAAAGATACTTTATTGAACACCCCTCCACATAGAGTCTTGAAGTTTTTTATTGAACACCCCTCCCAATAGAGACACTTTATTGAACACCCCTCTAAATCAAGACATCATACACACACTGTGAGGTAGGATTTATCCTGCATTCCTGATTATAGATTTAATCTTTAAAGACAGAAATATTCAAAATACTTAACAAATAAAATGTTCATAAACAAACTCATTTTAACGCAGTCACACTTCAAACCCTCATTTGGTAGAATTTTTTATGGCATTTAATAATAGCTACAGAATTACATTTGTTACATAAAATAGTTACATAAAATAACACTACCATTTACATGATTACTATATAATTAATAATGTTAATTATAATATATGCCAAGTCTGGTGTCTGGATTAAATCTATAAATACTTGTTCTTCATCAAGACCGATATATTACGTTCGGATAATGCTTTATAAGAGTTTTACGTACACTATTTATCAATTTCTGTGCATTTTGACAAATGTGAAAACTGTTTTAAAAATAACTCCAATGTTCGTATTTATATAATTGTACAAATGTATTTAAACAAATCACTTGTAGCATGGTGAAGTATATTCAATTATGATAAATGGTTAAATAGCGTGCCTTGATTAAATTACATTAAATTACTGCATTTTTCATTTCTCTTTGAATGTAGACGTTGCATCAAGATTTCATACATAAAATCACAAAAAAACCATACATTGTAGCTAATAAAGGCCAAAAATATGAATGTTTGTGTTTAGGGCCAAAGCCTAAAAGAGCTTGTTACTTAGACCATTCTTAGCAAAATCATTTATTTGATTTCAATCATTTATAAGATTATATAAATAACAACAAACAAAAAACATTTTTTTTTGTGTAAAAAGTCAAGGATTGGATACTTAAGCAGGGTTACCTGCATTATAAACACACAATTTCTTTTTTTTTGGCTAAACCATTTATTTTACAAACGACATCAGTAAAATGTTTCAAGCTGCATATATACCTACATTTACTGGCAGACATAATTATAACATTTATATGTACTTTCAATTCAACCCATCACATGTGTGCATGGACACTTAAGGTGCATACAAACACTTTTAAAAAAATTCAAAGCTTAATATCACAATTTATAGGCCTTAAGAACAAAACATGAGGATAATTTAGAGATTTTTTAGCCTAAAGTATCTAATCATTAGGCAAGACAAAAAGCCATGTTTACGGTCATATGACCAAAACAGTATACAAATGTTACATTGTAATTTTCAGGTCGCAAAACTTCTTTTTCTGAACATATGTTTTGTACTTTGAAAGTATGCTTTTTCCCAAATATATTTTGTACTTATGATTTTGTTGTTAGAAATTAAGGGTCTGCATCATACAAATAGGGTATGTAGGGTCACTTGACACACAACTATTTTTTCTTGCATTATAGACAAATATTTAGTCATTAATAAACCCCAACATTACCCACTTCTCATGTGTTTTATGAACAAATAATAATCTCTTATCTATCTTCCTAGATTACCCAATCCCCATTGTTCTTCTCACAGTAAATTATGCTATTAAACCCATTTAGTATACATCAAAATTACCTAATCATACAAATATCTTAGTCAACATTTGTCTGTTGTCAATGAAAGAAAATATTTTTTTGAGGAAATTGATATCAAATTATTCACAACTTGAAATTAGACCTGTGAATAGGATGTCCATAGCATGAATAATATATTATTTCCTACAAACATGAATTGAAATATTTCATTGCGGTAAAAATTCACTTCTCCCAGGAACTTCAGATTTAACGATCACGTCACGCATGGGCGAGTATGCGGCCCCTTACAAGTACAAGTACATTAGATTGGATTTATATAATTAATTTTACAGAATCTGCATCAAACTATCCTAGGATGACAATTAAATGCACTAACACAAATTAATACGTAGATGCGAGAACTCTGTGGTTGAAGCAAAAAGTGCACATATACTACCACATGGTTAAATTATTCACAATCATACTATGAAGACCAGTAATATACACCCACACTAGTATATAGCCATATAACCTCAAATAGCTAAAATTTTGTCAGCTAACAATAAAAGGTTGAACTGAGTGCATTTGAATATTTTAAAGTGCAACATTTTTCATGCATTGAGTCATTTATCTGTACATATCATAGCTAGATTAAAATCTACAGACAATTAGATTACATCTACATTATTCAATCCATATTACAATCAATAAGTTACAAGAAGTCTGCATTCATTTGTCTAGTTAAATACAATTAAACACATTAATTAAATAACAATTAATTCTAACTTACAGCATGATAACAAATTTCTATTGTTTTACTTATACTATCATATCAAAATATCTGATTAAATATTTTGTGAAATAAATTTGGCACAATAATTAGATGAACCACTGGCATGTCCAAATTTAAATCTGTCAGATTTGCTTAAAACTATGCATCAGAAAACTTAAATATTACTTGGAAGGATATCTGTACTTCATACATGAATCTTGCATGATTTCTCGATAAAAATTCAAGAAGTTTTAAAATTTATATCTACATACAATGTAGCAACATGCTGTTATGTCTATCAACATTATAATATATAAAACAATCTTTCAGAAAATATTCTGACAAGAATGAAGTATATTACATGATGCTAATCTAGCCTTAAAATTCAAACACAAAATTTTACACTTTAATTATACTTTTTATGAACTTTTTGGAGATATTTGGTCATAATGCATCTCTCACCTAGATTGATAAAAATTATACTTGTTAGTACACTTATGCTCAAGAGGTATTCTCTATGTATTATATAGTAACCAAATTCAGTAAAGTACTAAACTTATGCTAAAAATTGAACTTTATGATATCGGTTATCGAACTTGAAATACGTACAATACATCCACTCGCCTGTGGTAATTTTCAGGAATAAATTTTAATGACAAGCTATAATTGGCTAAGAAAAGATAATTAAAATTCTTCAAATCATTGAAATCCCAAACAATCAATAAAAATAAAAGGAGTACTCATGTTTCCTATAAAATCAAGTGCTCAAAATAATGGTTTTATCAATTAAACTTATTTTAGTAACTTAAGGCCTTAGTATTAACGGTATAATAAAACCAATGTGAATGAAATATTTCAAGGGTTATTTCTGAAGAGAAGAATATATTTATATAGTAACATTTGGCAACAGATATAGGCTACAAATTGTTGAACTCACCAGAAAATTTAACAAACACCACAATGAATGTTGCTAGAAGTAACACAGCCAGTATTACAACACTCCATGCTGCAATAAAACGCCATCTTCGCTTCTTCTTCATAATAGTAGGATTTTCAGAATCGACCATTTTGTCAGCTGGGCTTAAGTCCAGTTTATATTCATTTGGTTCAAGTAAATTATTGTTCTCAGATGGATATGTTTTCATTGTAAGGAGATTGATCGAAGATGTAGAATCCTCCATCTTTCTTCTCTCCACTGCGGTCCAACACAAACCAGACAATATCGAGGTCCCTTGTTAACCTATAATTACATGTAAAACATAAAAATCAATTAATAATATATAACTTGGTGCATCTAGAATCAAGGCAAAATGATGATAAATTAGAAGCTTGTAAAGAAAAAGCCGACGAAGAAAATTTCAGCCAAAAATGCATCTAATTAAAAATAAAATCACAAAAATATTAGTTTCTATAAAAGATCGTAAACTCTTTGGAATTTGTTGTATAATTTTTGGGTGGAAGTGATTTATTATTCATAGCTATGATTTTTGCCGCTAGTACCTAAACTAGTCATTATATGACCCAAGTTCTTCTTGCAATTATCCATTATATATTGTTTTACATATACACCTAACACTTTTTTACACTTTCACAGAATGTTCGTCAGTTGTAGGGTATGCCCCTTTAATGCAACTATACGGAAACTATAGCTTAAACATTTTATTCAGAATCTAATAAAATATAAGACAGACAATGATTAAAACCTAAGATTTATATGTACATGTATCATTTAACAAAAGATTTACTTATTTTGATAAAGGATCAGATAGTTCAATAAATAAACAGTGATTTTTTATAATTTTTAAATCACTTTTTCAGTCTTAGAATTTAGCCCTGGACCAGGCCAGGAAAGTTTGCATTTTCACTGGACAAAATGTCCAGTGCTTTGAAGTTTAAAAAGTTGCTTTTCATTTTTTGACAAATTACATTATGTATCATATTTTATTTTAATAATACATATACAACATTGCTAATTGCTTCAAAGATACATATTAAGACTTAAGAAGGTAAGTCGATACTGGCTTACAGACATAAATCCGCTAATGTAATTTTAATTGGCAGATTAAAGTACAATATTTGAATTAATAAATAATTACTCTAGGCTAGATATCTATTTGAAAAAGTGTCTGGTATAGATAATTGTCATGCGATTAAAACGAAAAAAAATATAACAGAAATTATAAAACATTTATAATAAAATAATAATTTTCAAAACAGAATTTTGGATGAAAAAAAATTGAAATGAATTTAGATTTAAATCTTCAAACAAATTTTTTAATTAAATTATTAAAATTTAAATTAAGAAAATCTACAACTAGACATGTATGTATCTGTTAAAGATATTTAACACAAAAAATGAATGAAACTAGTAACCTATTTAATATGCAGCATAAATATAAGATTACATTTTATGTCAATATATCAGTAGCCTTACAGTACATATAATATAAACTAGCTTACAGTGGTAGTTAATTTATCCAGATAATTTATCATCCATTAAACTTCCATACCAATCAAGTTAAAATCAACACAATAATAATTAATGTAATAATAATCACTCCAATGTTACCCTCTGTGGAATTTTCACAACTAACAATTTAAGAATAATGCCTGCGTTTATATAAGGGCATTTTACCGCACCTGTGTTAGCCGGCATACACACCTCAACTTTATCACAGCCTTTTAACACCTGCGAAAGTAGCGCTACACATGTAAAATACCAACTGTTTACTTGTTTAGTCAAATGAATTTATTTTAAACACAAGGGTGTTAATTACCTGCATAGCACGAATTTACCACGAATCCCTTGTTCTGAGCAAATTAAGATATAAAATATATCACATAAATGATTCAACAGGTGACACTAGGAAGTTGCATCCTCTCAGCTGTCAAAAGCTACGTCAAAGGGGGACAACTTTTGGCAACAGGACGATATAACTTATATACTGTCTGTACGGTACTTGCCGCAATTCGTTCCAACGAAGAGATCGTTAGCGGTTGATTTATACGTGTCTGGCCTTCCAATACGCTCCGTATTTAATTATCAAGCGACTTTTTTATGGCTTGAAAATTATCTTGCGGTGTGCGCTAGAATTTCAAAGAAATGAATAATACGTATTGTACTAATTAGATAGTACATTAATGTAACCTGAGCAGCGAAGGGTGGGTTCGCATTCCTGCCATATATCAATTCTAGGCCATTTTAGAATACAGCCGACTCATGACTTTCCTACGATAGAAACGATCTTGTTACATGTACATTAAAGTCATATATTGAGTCATTCTTGACTGAAGGCAATTTTCCATGTGGACCCCCACTGCTTTTTCGACATGATACAAGTTTATCGTAGATGTTGGTGCGATATAATATATCAACGCGTTGTAGATGTTTCCAAGACATCACAATCGATCACATTTAAAGCACCATTTCCGTTTAACAACAAAAAAGTCGAACACTTGTTCCTAGAAACCAGATTACTCAAAAACTGCCATCCATCTTTAAGATTGATATCGTAACCCAGGGGAATATAGCATCCCTGCGTAACCGTAAACAAAATTCATATTTACAGTAAAGTGGTTCCATTTTGTTGTTGAATGTAATAGGCCAAATTAGTGATATTTTGAAATATTTGTCCGCATAAATGCCAGTATTTTATAAACCTATAAACTAATTTAAACATTTTGAATCATTCATTTTGTTCTTATTAATAAAAGGTCCATATTGAAAAAAAGCGCGAAATCCCATTTTATCAATTTATGAGCTGGTGACATTTCTGCACTTTTATTTCTGACAATTTATAATACAACGTTGGAATGTTAATGTTGTAATAAGAAGTGTCTGGAACCATTTCCAGGCGTGTAGCTCTACCTGTACAGGTAAGTTAAGGAAATGACTTCAATTTTAGAGAAAGCATGTATTGATTACAAATCTCTGAAATTCTTGTTCAACAAGATGAAATTCATTGACGGTCGATGGGTTTGACTCATTGACGATGAGTTTGACTCATTGACACTTATTTATGGCCCTGCCCAGACCAATATTAAACCCAGAGTTTAGCGGCCTCAATACCATCGGTTGGTAACTGGGTCCACACAAACCCCTTATATGACCCCACACTGGAACGACATTTTAGCCTAGATATGTAAAAATCTTGTCCGGGTTGAAGTTCCCGTAATTATTATAGAACCAGCGAAGAAACGTCTCAGTAAGTTAACTTACTTTATATCGTCTTTCAATTGAAACCGGTTTAGCAAATTGTACCAATTAATGAATGATTCGTGGCGTCTTCTTTCCAATGGTACCATTGTTGTTAATGTACGATTATAAACAAAAAGGGCATTGTATTTTTTGTAGACGGGACAATACTTGTGTCCATAAGTGGTACAATAATAAATAACATTGTAGTCAATCGACCATAATTATTAATCAATAATACTAATTTACATTAATTATTTTGTAAATTCTGAGTTACATCGAGCGTCAAGTTAAATATAAACCGGGTAACACCCTGTATACATATTTGGTATGACAGGCATTCGATGGAATGATCTGATAAGCATCTCACAAAACAATAAAAATAGATCAGTAAATTAGGTAGATATTAAGGTATTGAGGTATCAGTGTTTGAATAGTGAATCATTCTAAAAATATTAAATGCTGTTTTAGTTGAATTCTTTGATAGAAATTTGCCCTGAGTAAATGAGTCAACTTCTTAAAATGTAATCGCCTTCATTTTGTGTAAGCCCTACAGGTGTATCTTTATGTAGTAATTGTTTGTAAAACGTTTTATTCTAATCTTGTTAATAATCTGACATCATTCAAAGAGAAAAATAAGAAATTCCGCTCCTACAAAATATTTTTTCCAAGAAAATTGACATAAGGTTGATGGAATTTGATTAAATGCCTAATTCTGGATTCCATGATAACTTGATATAGGTATGTCTTATTCAGATATGGAACCACACTAAGGCACTACTGATATTGTTTAACTTCTGTTCGCTTCATTCAATACACGAATTAACATATTTCAACATATTAAGGCGATATTTCTACATTCAATGAACTGCCCATAAAATGATCAATTTGCGACGACAGGCCCGGGTGTTAACATACTAGTACCAAACCTAGAACAGTTATTTCTCAGACTTTACACACGCCTTATTAATTTCGTTTCAGTGTTTAATGCCGTATTTCGACGATATTTCAGTTGGAAGGTTCACCTAACCAGTCAGTTTCCAGGACTATATTCTTATATTTCCACGAAGAACCGGCAATCTCTCCACATATTGAGGGAAATGGTAATTTTGGTCCATTTTTACGGTAGAGCTGACCTGCTACGATCCTTTTTTCAACTGTACTAGAGCTACATTATAAGATTTTCTGTACCCAAGGTTCATAGACATACTCTCTACCATTTGAGATATGAGGGCAGGTGAGTGGGCTCCATAATTATAAAATGTCCCCCGGATGGTCTTGAGTACAACAGTCTGTGTAATATATTACTATGAAATATCCTAATTACGTATAATTAATATGTACGCGTGTACTTCTATTCAGTGAAGAACGTGCGATCCGTTTCTTAGAAATCATTGCTTTACATCATTGGCGTACGTTCAATTTGCGTCAACGTACAATGTAATTCATCAACTTGAAATTACTTTTTTTCTAAAATGAAATTGTTGGGATATTTGCCTTCTAACCAACAAAACTGCAGCAAATTATTTCAAACTCTGCATAATTTCTGTAGAGCATGTCACGATGATATCAGTGTGTCTACAAACTTGTCATACACGCTTAAGAGTAAAAGGACATCCTTTGACGGTTTTTAAGTCAAACACTGGCTTTGTTGTTATGTAACGATAGCAAAACATCAATGACCGAGTGTACTAAAAACAGCATTCGGAAACTGGTATGATATGTCTCAGTTTTGACAAGATTACACCGCTTTTAGAACGTTTTGTCACATAAACACGCAAAGAAATACAATGCTATCAAATATGTAACTTGGCTGTAATCTAGTCAAATTACAACTTGCAAACCAGTTTAATAAAAAAAAGACTTTATAACAACGATTCGTCTAATTCACGTACGAGATAGTTTGTGTTAGACATAATTGATGTAAGGAGTTCGTGGCAAGACTTGTCGCCTGCTGTTTAAGTGTTTAATAAACGCCGCACGCGTTTGTCTAAGCTGATAAGCGTACATGCAATTTTCTCAATATAAAGAAAAAGAATAAGTATGCTTTTGATAAGACCGGCGTAATAAACAGTTATCAAAATCATTATTCATGCGAAAAGACTACAGTGCACACCCATGACTTAGTGCTATCGCTATTATGGCATTGGATACTAATTAAACAATTAGTGGCGTCTCAATTTTAGTCCGTTAAATATAAGATGAAAACCTGACATTGATACCATAATTAGTAATTGTGGTATACCTCTTACACAAAATGTATTGTAGGACAGCCCCCCCCTCTGAGTATCTATGCCATTCTTAACATTAAATCACCATCACTGACACCAATACCGACAAAGACAATTTAATAATAAGTACTTATAGGGATTCTTATTTATCCACGAAATATTTATGACACACATATGGCAGCCACACAAAATAAAAGCACAATGCAGGTAGTGACCTCTAAAAATATGGTTCCTGGTAAGAACAATACAATCGTAAAGCTATCCAAATAAAAGTCCAGAGATATTTCCTTAAATTGTGAGCGTGTGTTCCAGTGCATGCAACGAGCTTAGTAAAGTCAGCTTGGCTGTTTGAACCACCACCGGTGCCAACAATGAGCAAACGTAATTATCATTAAAAAAAACACCACTGCCAACAGTGAACAAAAGTAATTATAATTAAACAACCCACCACTGCCAACAGTGAACAAAAGTATTATTATTAACAAAACCCACCACTGCCAACAGTGAACAAAAGTATAATTATTAACAAAACCCACCACTGCCAACAGTGAACAAAAGTATTATTATTAACAAAACCCACCACTGCCAACAGTGAACAAAAGTATTATTATTAACAAAACCCACCACTGCCAACAGTGAACAAAAGTATTATTATTAACAAAACCCACCACTGCCAACAGTGAACAAAAGTATTATTATTAACAAAACCCACCACTGCCAACAGTGAACAAAGGTATTATTATTAACAAAACCCACCACTGCCAACAGTGAACAAAACTATAATTATTAACAAAACCCACCACTGCCAACAGTGAACAAAAGTATAATTATTAACAAAACCCACCACTGCCAACAGTGAACAAAAGTATTATTATTAACAAAACCCACCACTGCCAACAGTGAACAAAAGTATAATTATTGACAAAACCCACCACTGCCAACAGTGAACAAAAGTATAATTATTAACAAAACCCACCACTGCCAACAGTGAACAAAAGTATAATTATTAACAAAACCCACCACTGCCAACAGTGAACAAAAGTATAATTATTAACAAAACCCACCACTGCCAACAGTGAACAAAAGTAACATTTAAAACCCCACCTTTGCCAACAGTGAACAAAACATCTATATCACCAACACTGTTAACAGTAAACAACAGTAATATCTATACCACCAACATTGTTAACAGTGAACAACAGTAATATCTATACCACCAACATTGTTAACAGTGAACACCAGTAATATCTATACCACCAACATTGTTAACAGTGAACACCAGTAATATCTATACCACCAACACTGTTAACAGTGAACAACAGTAATATCTATACCACCAACATTGTTAACAGTGAACACCAGTAATATCTATACCACCAACATTGTTAATAGTGAACAACAGTAATATTTATACCACCACCACTGCCAACAGTGAACAACAGATATATCTATACCACCAACACTGTTAACATCAGTAATATTTATATTTATACCATTAGTAATTCAAACAGAACTAAACTTGTTTATTACCACATCAGTTAGCAAGCCTACTCAATAAACCGTTTATATCCTCAGCACAGTTTGCATTCAGCAGTAAATGTAGTGTTTATTACCAGCACGGGTATTGCAGAAGGTAAACTCAATGCTCAAAATATATAGGTAACTGTTGTTATAAAAACAAACTTTAATCAAATAAACATCTTCTCAGACACCTGTTGCAAGCGAACTAGAGTTTTCATCACAGGACTGTATTCATTAAACAAAGGGTTTTCATGTTGAGACGTTAATGAACCGAATTCACTAAACAAAGGAAGAGAACACTTAAGTAACGTAGTATGTTTGTTATTATATTACTGTATGTACGTGTGTTATTGTGGTTTAAATATTCGTGTATATAGCACAAACCAAACGAAATAAGTATGTGTGTGTTCCAACCCCACGTTCATTTTAGTTCGCTATTAAATCGAGTAAAATCAATTTGATCAATTGGTTTCTTGAAAGCCCACTTATATAAAACAAGCCCGAATATCGATTGATCACATGTTGAAGGTCCAGTTGGGGCACAGATTTGTCCAATTTTACTTAACTGAAAAGATCCTTATAGAATAGAGGCGGAACTATTTCTTTAATAGTACTCAATAAACTGTACGTCGTACATCAACGACATACTTTTGATCAGTATCGAATACGATTTAAACATAAAACTAGTAAAATTTGTTAAGGTACTTTAAATACAATAAGGATCATGAGGCGAATCTTGCCCAACTTCTTCTTAGACCTCTTCACGCAATAAGGGGTCAACATCACAATATGGTTTCCTTGTATTTAGCGGCTTACGTCTTTATTGAAATCAAAAAGAGAAAATACAACTCAACTATTACTGCTGAACCAAATTGAATAAACATTTGTTGTTGGTTAAATT